>JAGDYQ010000002.1:20972724-21162367 GCA_021962125.1 Bulinus truncatus
ACCTAACCCTATTCCCTAGTCCCTAACCCTAATCCTGAAAAAAAAAAAAAAAATTATACATGTCATGTTCCTTATACCCTAATATAATGGTCACGCTTTGGTCTTCTAACAAGCGCGATCGGTGTTTAAAGGCACTTGTTATATGATCAATAAGCGTTACATTTGGTCTTCTAACAAGTGCTTTCTATTACTAGAATCAATACTAGAGACTTGACATTGATATAGATACAGGAGTCGCATCCACACCCATTAGTCAAGCGTCAAACTGGCTCATATCAAGCCAATAAAAGTGCATATGGCTAATCATTTATGTTTTCATATTAATTACTTAATAACTCACCTGCAGAAGCACGCATGATTAGGTAAATAACAATCATCAAAGTAAACAAAATTGTTTACACAAGAATATTTCTTGGCATGTCAACTTCCGGCTATAATTTTCAATGATGCCAGTTTGCTGGCTTTCCGTAAGTTTAATTGGTGTTTTCTTTTGAGCATCTGTGGTAGTTTTAACTTACTAACGATTTCAATTTTTTATATATTATATTGTAAATTTTGACTTTTATTTTCGCTTTTAATATACTGGCGGGTTTTTTAAAAAACTTTTTTAAAACTTTGTTAAAAACACCTGGCAATACAGAGTGTGAGTGAATGTTGAACTAAACACCACTAGGTGCGATCGGTTTTTAAAGGCACTTGTTACATGACCAATGGTTACATTTGGTCTTCTAACAAGTGCGTTTCTTATTACTAGAATCACTAGAGACTTGACATTGATATAGATACAGGAGTCGATCCACACCCATTAGTCAAGCGTCAAACTGGCTCATATCAAGCCAATAAAAGTGCATATGGCTAATCATTTATGTTTTCATATTAATTACTTAATAACTCACCTGCAGAAGCATCGCATGATTAGGTAAATAACAATCATCAAAGTAAACAAAATTGTTTACACAAGAATATTTCTTGGCATGTCAACTTCCGGCTATAATTTTCAATGATGCCAGTTTGGCGGCTTTCCCGTAAGTTTAATTGGTGTTTTCTTTTGAGCATCTGTGGTAGTTTTAACTTACTAACGATTTCAATTTTTTATATATTATATTGTAAATTTTGACTTTTATTTTCGCTTTTAATATACTGGCGGGTTTTTGATGGAGTTCTTAATGAATTTTTTAAAACTTTGTTAAAAACACCTGGCAATACAAAGTGTGAGTGTCTGATTGAATGTTGAACTAAATAAAAAAAATGCATCTCAGCAAGGAGCCTATATATTGGAAACTACTACTGCCATTTGAGCAAGGCCGCGTTATGCTATTGAGTAAGGGAACAACCTCTTTGTGACGCAAAAACCTTCTTGTAGACAGAAATTTAAACAAAAAATGACTTGTATATAAAAAATAAACAAATGCATGTAGTCGCATAATGAATGCTTTACGGATTTAAAGACAATGACTGTATCCGTGGTTACATGGAACATACCAAGGCGTTCTTATAGACAACCGCCCAGGGCCCCCACTTCCAAATGTGTCCCTCCCAGTATTAATATCTATTAAATCTGGTGCTAAGAATGCCCCCTAAAATTCTCCGAAGTCTCTGCCTAGAGTACACAAAGGCAGTGGCGCAACTACACCAAACTTTCAGGGGGGAGGGGGGAGGCAAAAAAAAAATCACTTGTATTTAACATCATGAGATACAACTTACTTACATTACAAGCATTAGTACGAAAACAAAATAATCTTTTAATTTTTTTATTCCAGGGGGGGGGGGTGCCCCATTGCCCCCCCCCCTTGTTGCGCCACTGCACAAAGGGATCAGAATGACATTGGTAACACATTCAAGTATTTCTATATGAGAAAACTATTAAAATACGTAATAGATATCTTTTGTGCTTTATATGGCACATTAATGAGTAATGTCAAACAGATCCAATTACTGACGAAGCCTTTCGTATTGCGTAATGCAGAGACGCTCTTGAGCATATGAAAACTAGTACAAACTCGTATCATATCTGATGTTATCAAATCAGTAAAAGTCATACTTCACTGAATGATTTTTTTTTATTTCTAAAAAGAATAAAATTATATTTAAAAAAATAGCCTAACCTTTTTTAATGTCTCGTTTCGATTAAATGGCCCAATATTATCCTCTACACCCCAACGCAGAAGAAAATACTGGACTTAAAATAAAGACTGACATCTAAAAAGTGTTATTAATTTCGTCTTTCTGCGGCTCGCCAGAAACCAGGACACAGTGCGCCCGCTGTTAAATCAGCCTCTCTTTATAGCACAGCTTCATGTATTGTGTGATGATGCAATGTTTATATTTATGGGGCGAAAAAGTATATGGATCCGAGAATTGATTTGTGCATAATTACAACTATATTTTTCTGAATGCTACAAACTGTTAATCTGCAAAGTATAATGGAAAAATTATTTATAAAATTAGTAACACTTTTATTCTGTCTGTTTTATCGTAGTTCATTACTATCAGTTTTTCAAGTTAGTCGCAAAAAAAAAAAGGTTTCACACTGGGTCTTGAAGCGTTTAAGTTTGACACTAACGATAATGTTTGAACTAAATAGGCAAAAAAAAAAACAACAAAAAAATTCACTTAAATATTACTTTATCAGTTAGATATTTTGGAAAACTTACTTATATTTATATAGGCTACACATAAAGTGTCCTAAATTTAATATACGTGCAAAAGGAGCCGTTTTTTTTTGTTGTTGATCGGCCAACTTGGCAAACCGCCTTAATTAAAACTTATATATGTCTCATTATGTCTTCTCAAAAGCTTAATTAAGTAAATCCGTTAGTACTGGCAGAATTTTATCCAATTAAAAACTAGATACATGTTCGTCTGTAACACTTGGTTGATAAGGAAAATGTAAGAAATACTGATCTTAGACCTCAATGGTTATCAAGTCATACTTAAAAGAAAGGGACTTAATGACAATGTGGGTAAGATAGTAACTACATTGTGGGTAAACGCTTGACTGACAACTGTAATGTTCTTTTCAATCTCCAGCCTATAAACAGGTACCTAACCTACGTTGGAAAAAAGGTAAAGTCTTCTGGACATTGACTAGAAGCAATACAATCTCACAGAATTGACTAGCAGCAATACAATCTCACAGAACACTGTGGCTTTAGAAACATGAATTCTACTTCATCTAAACTACTCCAGCCTTACGAAGGCTGTTAAAGGGAATCATTACTTTCATTACATTCTGGAAAACCCTGAACAACTCAAGATTTTATGCACACACAAAAAAATATACAAACTATAACTGGAAGATAAAAACATTTTTATTTCAATATTTCTTAGTGAATTAAATTATTTATATATATATATATATATATATATTTATTTATTTACTTTTTACAAGATTTTACAGTACGTACAGAGACAGTTAATATTCACATAAGTCCACTTAATCATTTTATAATCTCGCAGAACAAGGAGAGTCAGTGGTCACAGAATAGTTAAAAAAAACAACAACAAAGATGTAAACAGTTTTCAAGGTCAACACCTATATAGCTTATAAATGACGGAATTTAAAAAAAAAAATTAAATAAATAATTAATGTCAGCTACTGCAAAATCTTTCAAAAATGCAAAATTACATATGCATTTGAAAAAAAAAACAAAAAAAAAAAAAATTTCTCATTTGGGCCGCTAATTAAAAATTTGAATTATCTATCAGATGATAAATTAGTCAAAAAGTAAGTACTGTTATTTTGATAACGCTTAAATCTGGTTTTACAGGATAGACTTGTTAGTCAATTTACCTGCGAGTTGCATTCTCAAAAACAAAAAAAAACCCATTTCAGCTAACTAATGTTGCATAATCAAATTTGTATGTGCATGCCTTTGTGTCTGTCAAATCATCAATAATGACAACATCAGGAGATAAATAATTTAGGTGAGTTTCCCCCCCTTCAAGCAAATTTTTTTTTTTTAAGTCGTAGAATTAGTCACAATTTTCAACAAAAATTTGTATCAATAGATCATAAAAAAAAAGTCAGTAAATTTAATAAAATGAAAGCATCATTAAAACGATGGATATGTGCAAGAAGGATCTTCAGTGACAAATTTATCATGTTCTCAACAAGTATAATTGATATATATCTATATATGTATAGATATATATATATACACACACACATTAACATATATATATATATACACACTTATTTTACATTCATAAAGGTATTTTTTATATGTAACATTCATAGCATTGCATGCAAACCCATAATAGGAAATTCCATAAATATCCAATTATTACAATCAATTCTCTGCAATAATGGCACATCAAATTGTTCATTAATTATATACAATTAAACATAAGTGACCTAATTACATAGCCCTTAATTTATTTTTAACTTTTAGGCATTTATTTCATTTTTTTTAATCTGTTAAGTACAATTGGTACGAATCATGTACAAAAGGAAATTACAAAGAAAAATGTATGGAATGTAAGGAAACGTGAGTTTTCACTGCAGTAAGAAGTGCACATATATACATATGTCTCACTGCCTCGCTAACCCTTGCAGTAAAAGAAGAATAATTTTTTTTAAATTGAGCACATCTGGAGTAACGAAGAAGAGGAAGGACAAAAAGTAAGCAGCCTATCTGGCTAGTCTCAGGACTAGTTACAATACCAAGAGGACTTTATTTTAATCCCATTTTTTTGTTAATAACAGCAAATTGTCAACATTATACTGCAACGGATAAGACAGATAAAAAAAAAAGATACTAAAATATAGACTACTTGTAAAAATAAAGTTATATTGAAATAGTCTGACTGTTTTTAAATTATATGAAATAAAACAAGACTAGAAGGAAAACTGTAAGACTCACTGATAAATACAATTCATTTCAATGAATTAAAAAATATCAAGTGATAAAGATAAAATAGTATCTCACAACAATACTCATCTTAAGTATCATCAACATAAGCTTGTACATATTACTACAATTTTTTTTAACATTCGACTGACATTTCTTTACTGATAAATTTATATATAAAATATCATAATAAAAAAAACAAAACAGGCACTGAAATTATGCAAAGAAAAAATCCCAGAAGCAGACATATTATGAAAAAGAATCAATATGGATCTATACAGTGAATTTTTCTTAGTAACTAGAGTGTCATATTAGTTTATGTCTCTTTCATTAATGAGTTTATTGGACAGTTGGCTTAAGGTACTAAAAATTTGTTTTAATTTTGTTGAGTTAAATCCAAGAACATGAAATATGCGGTAAATGAAATTTATTTATTACTCTAATCATATCATCAAATTTTTTTTTTTTTAAATTACTGTTGCAAACAGTCTGGTATATGATATCAAAATATTTAATATAAAAAAATATGTCAAGACAAAAAAAAAATATGCATGTATACTACCCGATATACATTTATGTGGAGTAAAAGTGACTAAATAAAATAAATAATGTACTAAATCAATTGCATGGGGGCGTGGAGGGGGGTGGTGGTGGCAAAGAGTGATATCTTCAGGATCACTTAAACAAGTCTTTCTGTGATAAACTGCCAATTGCAGTCCACACCCATATCTATATTTCAATGAAAGACAATAAGCAACAAACATGTTGGGTGCTGGATTATAAATTCAATGTTTAGGACTGCCAGTGTTGAATTTTTTTTTTTCCATTTTGTTTACCTACAACATACAATTCCAGCCTGTTTGACAATTACGATTATCAATCAGCTTATATGTTTTTTCAAATTTCTTTAAAAGTACAAATATAAAATAAATTTCACAGTAAATTAAACATAAAAAGAGGATCCAGTATTACAATGAATATTAAAATGAACAAAAACGGCCAATAAAAATCTATGCACAGGTGTCTGGATGATTATATGCAAGATTTTTGCGTATTTTTGGCTTGTCTCCCTTGGCATGTTCAAGACTTTGTTTACGATGGGAACCTTAAAAAAAAAAAAAAATGAAATATTTAAAAAAAAAAGAAAAAAGCTTTTCGCGAAAGCTTCATAAATCAAGCAATTACAGAATTATTGAACATTGATAATACTTACAATTGTGGATAAATTATCAGAGAACAAATAATATCGATATTAGCAAAAACTAAAGAGAGGGTGGTAAATATTAACTCACCTATGGAAACAAATGCGCTGCCAACGGCTAGACCTGACTGCCCAGATGGGGCAAACTCTCCATCCCCAGTCGGCAGCTGAATGAAGAGGGTAAGTATTGCAGCTTTGTGATCAGCAAGTGGTTCTATAGCTATCGCTGAAGGTTTGTTCATGGTCTGAAAACAAAAGAATGATATTATAAGTTTTACTTAATACAAATACTTTTAAAAACCATAAGCATCAACAGATTAAACAATGAAAAAACTAAAAACGAAAACATGTAAATGACAGGTTAGTAGAGGTATACCTCAATATCATTTAACAATGAACATAAAAACATGCATTATTTTTTTTTTTTAAATTATATCATGGAACTAAATGATAAAATCAATCCAAATTTTTTTTTTAAATATATGTTAACTTTTTTTCCAAAAGCAATGTAATCTATAGATTCTTCTTATGAACTGAGTGAACTTCAGGGTTATGGTCAAGCTTATCATAAAAGTTCAAATAGATGTATGAACATTTGGTGTTCCGTACACTTTCTCTTGGAACACTCGGTTTACCTGAGAGTGGAGAGTTAGTAACCAAAATTAGACTCATTGTGTTCCCCAGCATCTGCGAACTGACATACAACCAACCCTATGGCAAGCAAGTTACCAGACTACTCCAGTCTGTGGCTTGCCAGCCTGGGGCACTAAAAAAGCACATGATCCAATGTTTCCTTAAGACATCTATGTCTTTTCAGCAAAACTGTTATGAATATCATATGAACATTGAAAGAATAAAACAGTTGGCACTTTATATGTTGATATACCTTTTTCCTTCTGCGTAGAACTGAGTCTAAGTGATCTTTTTTATCCACAGTAATGGTCTGACAAGACTTGCGCTCAATCTCCACAGCTATGGCTGAGAATGGTCGACTGGCCATTTGTTGCATTTCCACAATTAATTGCTGGTAATGATATGGTATAATGTGGAGACATTTAAAAACAAATATGTATAGAGCGCAGTTTATTTATTACTTAAAAAATAAAATAAATGTAGATATTCACTTCTCCAAGAGTTAGAATATTGGAGCCAAAATACGATTTCTTATAAATAATACAGGTACTATATGTATTCATTTTAAATTAATTAACAGAGTATAAAATTATAAAGATCATAAAAAATTTAGAGTGATACACTTGTAACAGAGATACACATTATATTTTTATTTAGACACGACAGCCTTGGCGATGTCCAATGTTCATAAATTCTTCATTCAAAGCATTAAAAAATATGTAGTACTTGAAGTACATGCCCTGTAAATAAAGGTTAATAAAAAATAATAATTTTTTTTTTTGCTTTCTTACCTGTCTCCTTCTGTAGCTGTCATACTTGTGCTTTATCTTCCACAAAGCAGCCGCAATTAGCAGCAAGGACAAGAAACAACTGAAATTATCCAGTGAGATAATTAGATTGAGGTAAATTAAAAAGAATTAATTTTAAACTAGCTTATCTTCTGAAAATAATAAATCAACCCTGTTAAAAATTATCTTTGAGTGTGAATGAAATTTTAAACAGTTAAACTTTTACACAAATACATCATAATACTATCAAACATTAAAAAAAAAATAATTTGTTGTTTCTAGGAAATGTGTTTTTAGTTTAAACAAGGGTTATTTATTAATTTTTAGTTTTAAAAAATGGAACAAAACAGGTTTTACTTTAACCAAGAATAAAGACAATGGCTTGCCACAGATCAACAACATCATAACACCAACAACAACAAAGAGAAAGAAAACTGTGTCAAACTCATCAGATGGAAGTTTTGTGGGACGCTTTACAGATGATGTTTAAAAATGCATAAAATTGAGTAGGGAACTTTAATGTTTGTTTTTTTTAAGGTCTTAAGTTTGTAGTTTTATTAATTATGTTAAAGAATATACATATATTTAAGGATTCAACAACATAAAAGCAGCTTACATTCTTAGCGCAAAAATCTATTCATTCAACAAAACAGGTGCCAAATGTAAACAATAAGAAAAAGTTAATTTAAAAAACATTTTTTTTTAAAAGCTTTAATAAATAAAATAAACCTCTATAAAATTATATACATATATAAAATATGCCTGAATTTTATTTATATACATGTATAACTAATAAATAAATGGAACTATAAAAAGAGGGTAAAAAAAAAGTATACATGTATTTGGATAAAAAATGTTTCCTATTTTTTCAAGTGACATGTTTCATTTGATTCAGGTTTTATTGTATACGTTTTTTTTTCTCATATGGCATACATTTTTCATGATCTTTTTATTTCAGTATCTGTATGTAACTACAGTTTAAAAATACTGATTCCAACATGCACAAAGAAGGGTATTATTCTGAGTATTTAAGGGGTAAAACAAAATTGTTATTACTGTATCTTGTCAACATGCACATACAATTTTCATCAACTTTATAGGTTAGCTTTAAAGAAAAACTAAAGTCATTATATAACTGAGACATTTAAGACATTTTTTTTTTTGCATTCAAATTCCCTTTAAAAATAAAAACAATTTAAATAATCTTCTGATTGGCTAAAATATCCACTTACCTAAAGAATATTATAAAAAACCTAAGCAGATTGATTTTTTCTGGTTGAACAAAAGATATCTGTAAAATAAGGCAAACCATTGAACAAATGGACACATGCAATGATGTTAGTAAGAAGCAATGAAATTGCAGCATGGCTTTTTAGCTTGAAAAATCTAAGAAACAGCTATAACTCGGAATGTCAACAGTGTAAAAAGTATACTTTAAATGTGAATGACTTTTTTCTTCTTCTTTAAAAGTGTGCGATAAAAAATAAAGTTTCAGAGAGACCATCGAAAATAAATATGCAAGTCCTCAATTGTAAAAATAAAATATTTTTTTTATCCGGTGAATGAAAAGCTGTGTCAAATACTTAAAAACCACATTTGTAATTACACAGTTTGAGTGCCAGGTATAGCTGCCTAATCTATTGCATGTGAGCCATTAGGCAGATATGAGGGGGGAGGGGGGTTTGCCAAAATCTTTATGGAAGTGATTTTTGTCGAGCGAGTAATGACAAGGGGACGACAAGGTAACAAAAAGTTTTTCAACAAAATCAGGAGAAATATACTAAGTAGAAAATGGTGCATTGTTTAACTCAACTGTGAAAAAAAAAAAATGCACGATATAGATAGATACATATACACATATTAGATATGGATCTATAAAACCTATAGTTGAGGTTGTGGGATTACAACCAATTACCCACATGCAGTAATTTAAAAAAAAAAGCCATGCCACAATAAATGAAACAAAAAGCAAAAAAAAAAAATATGAAAAGAAATGAAAAACAAAATGAAAAGAGACAACAGTTAAAGAAAACCATAAGGGGAAGAGATCAACCTTGGCCAGACAAAACATCATTTAAGAGTCAAGTTTTGCCAAGGTCAATTTCTCTTTGATCCCCATTGTACATACCTAAAAAATGTTACAAAAAAGTGTACTAGATCTATTTTAGGAAACTGTGAAAAAGAAATCTGAAAAAATAGATCCAATAAACATTGTGTAGAATGCTTGATTCAGTTTTTTGTCCACTTTTAAAAAAATTACCCTCAAAGGAAAGGTGAGGTGCAGTAGCATTATATTTCGACTATTTTTTTTTTTTATAGCTATACTTTTATTAACAAAGTGTCGAATATATTCAACAAAATCTAACATATGAATATAATAAAAAAGCAAGTGAGATTAAGACACCAGAGTAATATTGTGTTTAATAAACATTAGCCACATGAACAATTATCCTCTGGACACTGCTTGAAATATGTAAGAGAAAAAAAATTCTGCACTATGCACTGCAGATTACTCTCACATAACAGCTGAAAGCAATAATAAGAGACAATCAAAAGTAAAGAGCTTCAATGCACAGTAGCACACAAATTATTATATGTCTTGGCTACGCTTTAGTTTACAAAGAACAAAAAATATTCAGGAATAAAAAAGAAACTCATGTAAAAAATATGTAAAAATGGATCAGTAATATCTAGGTTAAGAAAATACTCCCAGCTGTATCATTAAAAATAAAAAATGTAATGGATCAATTATGTCATGGTTAAGAATACTCTCAGTAGTATCATATAAAAAACGCAGTGGCTACCATTCCAGCCAACTGGAATTATTATTTTTTTCCAGCATCCAGCTATAGATGTGCGCATGCGCGACTAAACGGACTCCGTATTATTTTTTTTTGGGGATCCGGCTATAGATATTGCGCCTAACCCTAATCCTAACCCCGAAAAAAAAAATATGCAGTCCGTCTGCCGCACATGCGTACATCTATAGACGGACCCTGAAAAAAAATAATACGGAGTCCGTCTAGTCGCGCATGCGCACATCTATAGCTGGACGCCGGAAAAAAATAACAATAATTCCAGTTGGCTGGAATGGTTTGTGAAGTCCCTGTAAGGATGAGATGAAATCTCTTAGATCCTATAAACCACTAATGGGATGGTTTGTATGGTGCCCTTCTTTCATCCCCACCATAGCCGATAGTGCAATGGTCATGGAGGCACCACGGGAGACATATCGGGGACTTAAGCCATGACCTGAAATATTCCCTAGGTCCTCACCGGAGATCGAACCAAGTATCCTCAGGTCAACAGTCGAGCGCTTTACCGCACGACCATCCGTCCCCCGGCTGGAATGGTAGCCACTTCCATACAAAAATATAAAGATGAAAAAAATGTTTCAATGTGTAAGGAGGAGGGGGTGATTAATTCCTTTGAAAACAATGTTACAATTTATATATATATATATATATATAAGATTACACATGTATTTAAAATGAAATGTTAAATGTATTTTTGGTTGAAAAGGCCATCAACTTGTGTGATTTTCTATCCATGATTTAATGAAAAATTACAAAAAGTATCCAAAATATTAATGCAAGAGACAAAATGTTTCATGTGATGAGAAGTTCAATATAATGTATGCCCCTGAAGTGCAATTTTGAATGAAATATTTAAAAGGTTGCATTTTTTTAAGCTTCATTTATGTTGGACATGTATTTTTTTTAATAATACAAGCCCTAATACTTTCTATTTGCATAAAATGAGACTTGACTACATGTGTATATTTATAAACGGTCTAAAATATTTATCCAAAACAAAAAAATAGAACATACCATCAGCATAAATGGTGTCTTGAACCCGTACACATATACATAAAAAGTAGTGTTTTCTTTGCCGCCAAATGCATGATTTTTATGTTCAAATTTAGTTCGGAAATATTCACAGGGCTTCACAATTGTGTATTCTTTCTCCTCTGGGAAAGATTCTTAAAAAAGATACAAATAAAATTTAACCACACAAAAAAGTATTACAACTTATTTTTCAAAGCCTAACATCAATTAATATCATAACAAATACAGAAAACTAATTTATTATAATTAAAATTGTCAACCATATATATATATATTAACAATAATTAGCACTTACTGGACTTATAAGTTATGTTGATGAGAGCATTTGATGAACAATTTAAAGTAAAATCAACATCTCTGTCACTCTTAGAAAAAAAAACAAAAAAAAAAAAATCAATATACATACAATAAACATGGTTTGTGATAGGTATCAAAATAATTCCTGAATTTAGTTATGAAAATCAGACGTTTATAATCTACACACTTTAGAAAAAATAAACAACTCACAGATAACGGAGTGTTTAAAAAATTAATCTGGGTATAATTAATGTCTTCTTTCTTTGATAGGTTGAATGTATACTGGAAGTCTGTGTTCAGTGGATCTAGGAAGTGAAATAAACACTGTTTAAAAAAAACTGCATCAAGTGCTAATAAACACTGTTTAAAACAAACTGCATCAAGTGCTAATTTTACAATGTTAAAAAAATTAAATAAAATGTCAACCTAATTCGTATTGTTAGCACCATAACAACAATTTTCTTAAAAATGATAAGTAATATTCATCAAATTATGTGTATATAAATGAATGAAAAGTATAAAATTGTTTTTCTTACAATCAAAAACTATTTTGTTACCCCTACTTCAGCATATTCAGATATGACAATTCCAATATAAAAAAAATCATCCACCCAATTTCATATTATTTCATTTTGCTTAAGTTATAATAATGGTTCAATAATTTTCTTTTTCATTGCAATCATAAGGTCCTAAAGGTACTAATATGCCTTACATTTCCATTTATAATATTCTAGGTTATCTAAACATGTAATACATGAATAATAATAGCTGTCTGGGTTCTGCGTTAGATCGAAAGTAAAGAATTCCAGTTTAAAATATTAATCATGGCTCCTTCCCCAGTCTCCATTCGATATTTCTTTTAAAAAAATCTACATTTTTTAATAGTTTCTGTGGTTTTTATTAAGAAATGTAAAAGTCTCAGATATTAAAAAGTAATATTAACATATTATCATTCAAATTATTGTTGTTTTTATTACAACAGAGAGCATTTTAAAGTCGTCAAGTGTAAACAATAGTAATAATGGAAAATTATCCGACGTATGACTAGGAATAGCCGCATTCGCCGTAACTAATTTTGTAAATAAAGTTCTTTTTAAAAGTAGATCTAATAAAAAAAAATGAAAAGATGCAAAATTTCTATACAAATAACATTCTCAGCTTTCATTTATTTCTTTTTGTTAAATAAATAGTGCTTTGATTTAATTTTACATTACAAAATAAGATTATATTCTTAAGACTTACTCGTCAAGTGTAAATGTAAAATAATCGAGAAATTTTCATATAATATAAAAATGACATTAATTTATGTTAAGCTAATTGAATTTTTTTTTTTTTATTGGCTACCCAGGTTCAATTCCTCACACGGTCAATATGTTTTTCTTATTTAATTTTTTTTTATTCCTTTTGGTTGATTTAATGAAAAGTAACAACATTAGATCTCTGTCAAACTTTTTTTTTTAATTGAATTAAATTTTTCCTTAGGTTGCTGCCAGGAAAAACAACTAATTAGATTTTTAATTTTGGTCATAACTTAATAAAAAATAATTTGAAAATATGTATCAAATCTGAACAATAGTCTATCTCTATGCAAATATTTGCAGGGTACAGCTAGTCTGCACATAATACTTACAATAACAAGTTCCGCCATCTTTGGGATTTCCAGAATATTTATTGTTGTCATCACATCTGCAAAAAGAAATATACACACATATACAAGTACAATCATACTCCGAAATATAAATATAACCCATTCCTGAAACTTATTTAAACTCAAAATTATAAGAATTCCATGAAGTTTTTTTTCCCTATTCAACTTACAAAAACTGGATTAAAGTTGAATGCTAAGCTTAAACCTAAATTAGCAACTACATGTATTTATAAAATTTGTTTAATTGTTGGTAAAGATCATCAAGTACAATTTAGGGTAAATGTGTATATTTTGTTGAGATCGTCAGAATAAAAATTTTCACCTGTTATAAAAGATGTGTTTTACAGTGGCTAAATATAAATTAACTGGTAAAAATCCTACGCTATTATCATACCTGATAAAAAGAAATTGGTATAAAAAAATACTGGGAAAAAAACAACATGAGATGCTTTCACCACAGTTTCCAACTATAACAAAGCAAGTGTGGCAAGGATATAATAAGTATAAATATCATCATAGACACAGTTCCAGTGAAAACTTTGCCTATTTTTAAGCTCATACATGTATTACAAGTACAAACATTTCGAAGTAATAATGAAACAAGATCTAAATAAAAATGGTACCTACTTATCACAGTTTTTCCCAGTAATCCCACGAATTCTACAAAAGCAGTCTCCAGTGCTTGGGTTGCAATCATCAGCATGACCATTACAAACGCATGCTAAAAAATTAAATGCGCAAGTAATGCTTAAAAACATAATAATTTTTTTGTTTATAAACCTACACACTTCTACTTTTTCTGTTCTATAAAATTTCCAAATGTTCTCATTTTAATTACTGCCAATAACAGAAATGTCAGAAATCTTTTCCACACAATGACAATAAATCTAGATTTAAATTTACTGTGTGAGAAAAATTATTTAGTCAGAAAAAAAAACAACAGAAATAACATTAACCTATTCACTTACGCGAACATTGACCACCATTTTTAGGATCACCATAGTAACCGCTGGTGCATTCACTACAGTGAGTACCTGCAGATAAAGAAACAAACAAAAAAAAAGTCTCAAAGGGCTCACCATGTTAAAACACTAAAGATATTAGTGCAGCCAAATGGTTTTAAGAAAAAAGAACAAACCTGTTGTGTAATTCTCACACTGTGTGCAAACATGGGTATCATTGTCACATTTTGAGTGCCCATTGCACTGACACACTGTAAACAGATACAGGCAGTGGTTTATTTTAAAGGAGAGAAATTTTACATATGGAAACTCTAGCACTTCAACAATTATTAGTGATAAATAAATAAATCATAAAATCCAATCCTGATATCCTAAAAAAAAAATAAAAAATTTTGGGTTTAACATCACATGAAAAAAAAAGTAAAAAAAAAAAATTCAGTAACTTTGTTTACATTTTTTCTTTGGTCAAGTTTTTTGAATTTGGGTAATTAATAATTAATTTAATGTATCAGTCCAATAATCCGTTTCTTAAATCATTCATAATTGTCAATAATTTCATCATCCCATCTATTATGATGAGATTTCCATTCAATTATCATCATCAATCCTTTCTGTGTATTTTGGTCAGATTCTTTAATATATATTTTGCCTCATTTAAAGGAATGTTTTCATACGTCATAATTTTTTATTTGCTTTCTCATAGTAAAATAATCACCAGCTCTGAATTTTTTTTAGAGTTGTTTTTTTTTATACGAATTAATAAATTTAAATAACAAATTAATGGATCATAAAAGAATGGTAAGTTAACTAATTTTTTAAAAATAAATTCTCAAATAATTTTTCAACCTACGAGGACATTGAAGAAATGACCATCTTTCAGCAGGACATGAAGTTTTAATTTTGGGGCCAGTGTACGATCCTTCCATGCACTTCCCAGTTCCAGTTTCAGTTTCATCATTGCACCAACCACACTGAGGCTTATCCTGACATTCTGAGCAGGTCTTATGCTGACTGCAGTTCATTGCTAGTGAAGTTGAACAAGTATTCAGTTTTGAAAAACCAATAAGCAGTCAATCAACATACACAGTATACAAAAATTAATAAAGGGAAGCGAGTAAAATTGCCATTTAACTAAATAAAAACAATTGAGATCAGAAGAATACATTTACAAAAAAATAAAATAAAACTGAAAACAAATTAACTTAGCTGTAAAAAAAAAACAACGACTAAAAATGCACATGTACCTTGACATTCATTAATTTTGGTAGTCCAGTCTGTACACTGGGCAAAATGATAGGTCACAACATAGGCATTAGTTTCTATACACTTCTCAAGGTTGCCGCACCACATGCAATAGGCATTGGTACAATTTAAACAACCAGTGTGTTCAGAACAAGACTTAGGACATGTCTTTGTTTCATTACCTGTATAAATACAAAATATAAAGGGCATCTGATTTTTTAAAGTTTAGCTTTGTGACAGAGGTATTTTGATAATGAGCCAAATTTGTTATATGCTAAAAAATAAGCCAAATGAATGCACTGCATTATATCACAATATGTATACCAGTGACAATATCATTCAAGCAGTGATTCTTAAAGGGCTGAAAACTAATATAATGTGGGTCATTGAATTTATTAAATATATGTACACATATTAATAATTAATTTTAACTTTAATTTTCTTTGTTCAAGCCTTATTACTCCCTATAGCTAGATCCCTATAGCTTAATAGTTTTCATAATAGGTGTAGAATGGTAACTCTTTTTCTTTAAGTAATATGCCTCATAAAATCTGGGGAGGAATGGGGTTATGTACCTGTCACTAGGCAATTGATACAACCGAAAATATTACTAATAATAGAATAGGCCACTTACTTTTGTTCTTGCTTGCTAGAACACATGATGTACTTTGCCAGGAACATCTGCTATTTTCTTGACAAGCTTTACAAGTGAAGTAACTGCTGCAAATTTCTTTCTCATCATCTGTGCAGTTGCTGGAATTCTGAGCCAATAAACAAACAATTATTTTTATTACGTCCCATTAAATGTTCTGACCAATGTTTGAAGGCCAGATGTGTTTAACTTCTTTGAGACTATTATCTTCTGTGATACATGATAATACAGAATTATGTTAGTAAAAATACATGTAGCAAAAAAAAAAAAAAAAAAAATCAGCAAACTGCTGGCCACGTTACCTGAGAACACTTGTTTGAAGCTGCTAATGACAAGCATTGATTCCCACACCATTGACACATGGCGCCAGAAGCACTCTGACAAGAATTGCAATTGGTGTAGCCCGAACATGATGAATTTCCATCTGTGAATTAATATTTTTTTTTTGTTGGGGGTAAATTTTCAAAAACTACATGCCAGATTTATGACTAAAAAAATTGTACAGTGTGTGTGTTTCTATGCGTGAATACATTTATAGAAAAAAAAAACCCTTAAACAATTTTCAAGTCCATTAAGTGATTGACATGGACATCAACTGGTATTGATTATATATTATCAGCTATCTATTGAACTAAAACAGTTACCATGTTGAAATTCCAAAAAGGTGAATAACAAAAAAACACAAGCTTATTGAAACGAGTGTTTACTAATAAATGGATTTAAATAGTAGACTTGAAGAGAACTCAGCCGAAAATTGTGTTTAGTGATTTATACCGAAATATTTTTTTTTACCATAAATGTTTTGATGATCCATTTACCTGAAAATGCCTTACAGCGTGTATCTTTAATGCAAGTATTATTATTTAACCACTGACACTTGATTCCATTGCCAGGCGACTCACAGAGGGTTTCATTTTGGTAGAAATCACAATTATCTGTTAAGAAATAAAAACGCAGACATAAACACAATGTATTCATTGAGTGAACTGAAGACCAACAATATATTAATGGCCAACAATGCAGTCACTCTTAGGTACATTTACATTATTATTTTTTTTTTTAGAAAACTTGTACATGATTATATAACAATATTATTTGATATACAATAAAATTCTTGCATTATCCAAATGGCATCTGTCTTTTTTGGGTGCTGAGGGTGAGAGTGGTGTTTATGTAAATGTGTTTTCATAGCATACCTAAAGTTATTTTAAAGAGATCATTCAGGACGAGAGAGTTGAATCCACCAAATACGTACGCAGTGCTGGTATGAATAAGAAAAAAAAAATAGATGAGTCAAAAAACTTATGAGACAACAATAGAGAGGTACATATAGTAAATATGAAATTTAGATGTACATTTAGTAAATATCGAATTTAGAAGAGAAAAAAAAAGTCTTCAAAAAAGTTTCTCCACTAAGAACATGAGATATTCTTATTACTTATTATTTATACATGTCATTTTGTGCTATTAACGTATTTAATCCATTACATAAATGACATCAAAAATAGTAAATAACTAGAAAGAAGAGCAAACTCTGCAATTTGGACAGCATCACACATTTTTTAAGAAAAAAAAATAATAAAGCCTTACTTATTAATGGCTACCATGGAATGTCCAAAACGGTCTGGTGATTGAAAGTAATGATCCGGTACATTTACTGTACTCCATTTATCACACTCTGTAAATACAACAACAAATAATGTAGTTTAAGGCTTTCGAAAATTACTGTTATTATTTTAAGCTTTACATATTTTTTTTTTCAAATCCACTAACTGTTTAGAGTATTTTATCAAATTTAAAAATTAAGAATTAAAGTAATTAATTAATTGCAAAATTTATCATTGAATCATCCATTGTCATGGAGCAAAAACCATTATGCAAAATTTGTCACTATAAAGTGCCTTAAAATGGATTGCAAAAAGTTTTCTAAATAAACAAGTTTCGAGTGGAGAAAATGGTTAGAAAAATTGAGTAAGATGTCAAAGATGACGCTGATTTTTTGTTTGTGTTTTTAATTATTTTTATGTGTCGAGAAATCTGTATTAATAAAAAAAAAAAAAGTTCAGCTAATCACTCACCTATATCATAAACCATAAAGTCTGACACAAAACATGTCATGCTGGTTTCATTGATGGTATTGCTTCCAAAACTGCCACCAAATGTCAGCATCATTCCATTTATAATAGCTGCCGAATGCATGTAACGTGGGGTGCCACTACTCTGTAGTTTAAACCTTAGAAAGGAATAAAAAAAAAAACGCCACATGATTACAAAGGACAAATCTTACTAACTACACCCAGCTGCAGTTAATATAACAATCCTTTATCCACCTAACTTCCAAATTAACTGAGATATGTTGCAGTAAAAAAAAAAATAACAAGAAATGAGTCATTACTGCAAATTAGTGATTTGTTAAAAAATTTTTTTTCTTACTTTTACCTAAGACCCAATTATATAAACAAAATTAAAAAGGAAACTTACAATCATTAACAAAAAAAACCTTTTTTTTCCAAAATTAGAACAAATTCACTTTAATGTAAGAATTAATTCATTTCTAACATACAACAGAATTGACATTTATTTTACCATTCCTGAATTTTAGGGTCATAGCGATAGACCTTGTCTGACAGAGCACCACCTTTGTTTAAGTGTGCTTGATAGCCACCGTAGACATATATCTTCTGAGTATGTTCATCATAAACACTGGTATGAGCATAGCTGCCTTGGACAAGACATCCTTTCGTACTGACAATTCTCCATTGACGTGATACTGCAAAAAAAAAAAAAAAAAATAAGACATTACAAACTGCATGTTCAAATTGATGCTACAAAATTAAGGAAGGGAAAAATGTATGAAATCTGTTCTTTTAAATCAAAACTCACTAAAGCTGTACTCTGCCACTTCGTTCAGGTATCCAAAGTTGCTGCTGTAGCCAAATATGACAATCATGGTATCCTGGTAAATATGAGCGGTGTGACCAGTTACATCTCTTATGCCTGAGGCTAGGCGCTTCCACAGTTTGGTAATAGTGTTGAATTCCCAGAGGTCTTGCACAATGTCATATTTATGGGTTCCACCATAGAGATATAGTGATTTCTAGGTTACAAACAATATTTATGATGTATCAAATTGTTTGGTAAGACAACCATTCTATAATTTTAAAAATCATTTTTTTTTATTTCAACTTTAAAGTAATAAATTATACAATGCTGTGAAAAAAATCTATATATTTTCTCAACAATTTATTACTAAAATCAGACATCGCCAAAGAGTGTTTTTTTTATTCCTGAATAGCTGATTATTTTAAATTAGGTAATTTTTAGACCGGATGTTTTTAAAAGTTAAGTTCCAGTGTTTCCTCTTGAATTAAAAAATGTCAACAATTACACATGGCATTGATTTAACTTAAATTTAAGTTTTTATTTTTTACATGTTTAACAAATATAAATAAACTAACATATTTGGTTACTAATTAAAGCGATACATTGGTAAGTCAGAAAATATTAAATTGTCGATACTTAAAAGTTGTATTTGCATTTTATTTTGCTTTCCAATTACATGGGATTAATGGGGAAGTTTCATGCTTGATGTTCTTTAAAACAATTTTGATAACTCACATTGTAAAAAACTGCTGAGTGGCCATATCTCGGCCACACCTCTTTTGAAGATTCATTAGCAGGATAAAACTCATTACTAGCATCCCAATCTTTGGATGAAATGTTAAACCTAAAAATAATAATTAAAAAAAAAAAAGAATAATTTTCCATGAACAGAAGTAGATATGGTATTAATTAACAACATCTTTTATTACTTCAAGACTTGAATATGCTCTTTTATAAATACTTGAGGTTTATTAGTAAATCTACCAGTTCTACAACCTTGTTAGTTCATCAATTCATATTTTTAGGTTAGGTCTGAAAAGTAAGAGCTTCTATTTTTCAACTAATTACAAGACCAAAAATTTATAGATCCTTGTTCTTTATTGAATAACAGTAAACCCAAATGCACAAAGCATAAAAAGTATTTAATAAACTTAAATAAAACACAACATGTGGTCTAGATGTATTTAAAGTGCTGGTATTTAAATAAACTTACGAAAACAGATTATTCATCTCAGTATAATCTCTCATTCTGTATCCTCCAAGCATCCATAGAGAGTCAGAGTCATCAAACACAAGGGACATTGAGGCCCTGCCAGTTAACTTTCCAGAAAGTTGAGGTGCCATGAGCTCAATATTCAAACCACTGTTGCTGTTTTCACAGTTGTTGCCTGAAAGGAAGAAATGGAGACACACTGTTTTAAAAAAAATGCTAGAATGATGCAAAGCTGTTTTGTTACACATTTTTAAAAAATCAATATAATTAATATTCTGATCCATTCGGAAAGATTGGTTTCAAGCCTTCTTTTTAATCAACAACAATGCCAAACGTGGTTTTTTCATACCGAAGTTTCCGAGCGAATGTCAACCCATTCCCCCCTTTGCTGTCATATTTTGCTAAACTTCGCCCCACGTAAGTCTTGTTTACCCTACTCTCCAATAATAAGTCAGATTAATTTACGAAAGAGGTATAATTAATTGAAACAGATTTATTAAGTATTAGTATGTATGTCTATTGAATTAGTTATTGAGACCAGTTTATTGACATGTATCAATCACGTCAAGTGATGTGAATTGTTTTCTTTTTAATCAACAACAATGTCAAACATGTGTTGCCAGGCTGGCATTGACAATGAAATATTTTAATATGCAGATAGGCATTAAGACTTGAATAGCAGTAAGGAAAACTTGACACAACATGTTACACAGGAATACTTTTTTGCAGCCATTGTAAAAAGTTCGCCAGAAAGAATTCAAGTAAAAGCTAGCTGCAAAGATCAACAAATAGACAGCAACTAAACTGGGGCATCTGTCATGGTCTGACAGGCAAACGACTGACCTGCTGCAGTGCCCCTGAAGTTACTGGAACCACATAATATTTAGGGGGTTTCATGATGATGAATTAATTTTTTTTTTTAGAAAAAATGTATATCCTAAAGCTAATTCCGAACTTTCTATACAAATCAAAATATTAATTTTTATAAAGAAAAACATCTCAGCAGAATGAGATTTTTTAATACTGACAAGCAATTTTCAGGGAAGGTAAAGAAAGGAGCTTACCAGTGAAGCCTGGCTTACAGAGACAGCTGTTACTTCTGCAGATACCATTGTTGGAGCAGTTGAGTGGACACACCGGAGTATCACAGTTTACTCCAGTCCAGTCAGGATCACAAATACAAGTACCATTTTCGCATCTGCCTTGTTCCGAACATTCTAATGAACAGTTATCAATGCTAAAAAAAAATAGATGAAGAATGACTTGTAAATTAAAAACTTTAAAAGATATATTTACACTGGCATAAAGTTTGAAAACTGCAGTAAAATATTGTAAGCTACTTTCTTATCTAAAGTCATTTTAACATTATTTAATGAAATAAAGCAGTGTAAACATCTATTGCACCAAAAAAAAAAAAAAAAGACAATTTTTAAAGCCTCTGGCTGACTTATCACTAAAATATATAGACTTTTAGTTGTGTAACAATAGCTTTAGGTATATTCGGACAAGTTTAGAATCACTTTTCAGTTGGTTAGTCAACATTGGAAACTCATGGACCCAGGATACAGTCATATGTTTTGATAACTAGAACCAGGATACAGTCATATGTTTTGATAACTAGAATTACAACGTTATATCTTTGTTTAGGGAGAATTAGTCTGTCAGCACAGGTCGGCGACCTCTAGATATAAGTGACGATAGATGCAATTACGGGAAACAAAGGGATGATAGCTTTAGTATAGGTATTTGGCCGCACCAATCGCAAGGCTGGAATAAGGGTCCTTATGACGTAGTTGAGTTAGAAGGGTTGTTTGGGAGCCAATCAAAAGTTCTGGGGCTTTAGAGTCACATGATAAATCATCACCACATATAATGGGATGTAAGTAAGTTTTTAGGGAGAGAGTTAGAGGCAGAGAGCAGGTTAGAGACACGGAGATAGAGACAGGGGGTCAGACGGAGAGAAGTGGAGAGACAGTTAGGGAGTAGTGGGCAGAGAGGACGATTGAGAAGTTTAGTTGGGATCGAGAAGAGGACAATAGTTGTTAATAGGAGATTTGATTTGTTGTATTATTCATCTTTCATGTGATGTAGAAATAAAGTACATTAGTCATTGTTCACTCGGCTACCTTGTTTATTGAATGTTAGTAAAAGTGAACTATACACGCTGTGAACGCCTCCGAAGAAGAGAAGAAGAAGAGAATCTCCACAGAAATTATACAAACAATATAAAGAAAATAAAATCATAGAGTGACAAGTTGTCTTTTTGGAAACTCTCAACAGATAAGTAAATAACTAATTATCAAATTATAAATGAAATGTTCATAATTTCTGATGAGATATTCATAATTTCTTTATGACAATAAACCACATCACAAAAATGCATAATTACTGCTAAAAATTCACTCCACATTTTTGGGCCCATTTCAGGCATACATTTTTATTTTGTTTCCTAAAACATGTATAAAACATACTTATAAACTGTCCACTGCAGAAACATTTTACTTTAACCCATCTTGTCAGTGAAGGTTTAATCCTCTAACGTTCTAAAAAAAAATCTCAAATTTTACTACAAGTGTCTTTTACTCAGTTAATCTTCAATTTGTAAACACATCAATGTAATAGCTAATCTAGGGGTTGAAAAGATTTAGTAATGAAATAATAGAAAAAAACTGATTCATTTGGAGATGCATTAATCCAAAAAGTGAGCTGCTTGCAGATCTAAGAGATGCTTTAGGACACCATTGTTATATACTAAAAAAAATTATAACTTAATTACTTACATATAGGATATATTAAAACCTGGTAAAATGAATGCTGCATCACTGTAAAAATGAATAAATGCATATTGGCCTGTCAAATTAAACTTTAATCTTGGTTTGTGCTTCAAACTTCCAAACACTCCACTGGAAAAAAGAAAATTGCTTTTAAAAAAAAAATGGCAATGTAATCCTTTACAAGGGGTAGATAATAATTTATGAAACAATTACATATTTATCAATATACACATGTAATTTAATAATATTTTTTTTTAGTCTAGGCTGCATTCAGTGAAGTATTTTTAAAAAGTAATAGTTTTTTTTTCTTAAAAAAATGTGTACCATATGACAGGAAATTTTATTACTTCAGTTATTAATTTCAAAGCAATAAAACTAATGCAAGTCTTATTTTAGGTAGAATCTTCATTCCACTTTAGTATTCCGTCCAACTAATCATTTGTCATTGCCTGATTAGACTCTCCACTAGATTTATCATAAAGATAATAAGGGTTAAAAATCATATGTGCTTTCTTATTTCCACTCCACTTATATAATAACAGATCATTTGGACTCAACAATCCAGAGAAATAGTATGTCTTTATTTTAAGACACAAGATAAAAATGGGTAAAAAAACATGAGGTCAGATAAATCCCCACTACACACACTGAACTTTATAAAACTGGAATACTCCATTGTTCATTAAAAAAAGTCATGGGCAATAAGAAAAAGATGGAACACCCTTTAGCCTTGGTTTAAACATTTTATGCATTTTACCACATTAACTTCAGTACTAAAAACCATTACTTCCGACACTAGAGACCATTAACATTTGCAAACTGATCAATTTATTAAAAATAAAATAAGACAAGCATAATTCATTCCTGATATGTGCTTGTAATCCAAATCACTTGCATATTAAAGGGGATTTCCTCATAAAGAACAAAGGAAACCCAAATAAGTGGTTCCAAAAAAACTAAAATTATTCTTAAGCATAGTAATGAGTACATTTTTATATTTTAACTTTTATAGTTTAATAGAATTGCAAGATTTCTCCAGTTAATAAGAAGCTTTCTCGTCTTGAAAAACACTCATAAACCGAGCTTTGGTGTGGACTACTGAAGTTGTTTTATTAGATGCACGAAAAGTACAAACTAAGGTAAAATGGACCATCTTTTTCTTCCTATGAGTGGCATCTCGAGCACTCCATTTAAGCTCAGTGATGGTAGCTTACAAAAATTACAAACATAAAAAAAACTCTACCTGAAGGCAGCTACCAAAGGTGAAAACGCTGAGTCTCCATCATGAATGTACAGGTGATCCCAGATACATTCTGTGGCGAACTCATTAAAAATTAGCTGAACTCTAGCATTTTTTTCTTTATCTGCTTTTAATAGCCAACTACAAGTTGATTCTTGTGAATAATTTCCAGAGCCATCAAAAATGATGCCTTGCTGGCTGAATCTGCCATCTTTGGTGGATGGAATGCTGAAAGTACACAACATAAATTAATAACATTTGAATATTAAGTACATCTCTCATAAATAGTAACAAAAACTCTTATTTTTTATAATTAATTATGAAATTAAAATATCCTTAAAAGACTTACAGTATTTTTTTTCAAAATGATAAAACTTATAAAGGATCTAAATTTCATAATGTATATAACATATAATTATGCTGGCAACAATCTGAATAGCCCATGATTATATAAATAGTTTTTTTTTCTGGACTAACTTTAAAAGAAATTTAAAAAAATCAACATCTTAAGTATACAGAGGAAATAAAAGAACAAAAGTTGTATCATTTAAAATTACATTATAGCAAGGTATGACTTTTTATTGCTTGCTCTTTGAAAGATAACACAATATTTATGACTTAGCTTTAGACTGTTTTATATAACTGTATAAATTATTCTATAATATATTTTTAGACATTAAAAAACATGTTCCATATTATTTGTCTCGATAAGTCAACAAGTTATTTAGAAAGAATAGATAATTTGAAGTCCAGAAATCCCTGAAATTTTATAGCGCAACTTCAAATTCATATTTAGTCATATTCAAACATAACTCTAAAAAGAATGAGTAATATGTATTAACTGCTATTACTGCTAGGATTTATGCGATCACTACTGAAATGATGGTTTTTCTTTCACATGCTTAACCTCACTTAGCAAGCTTCACTTGAATAGTCAACATCTTTTATTAATTTCAAAGAAACAAAAACTACTGAGTATTCTGTCAAACTTATCATTTTTCATCAAATAATTAAGCCCTCCACTAGAACCGTCATAAAGATAACAAGGGTTAAAAATTGTGATTTCTCGTTTCCACTCCACTTATATAATAACAAATCCTCATGACAAGTTCTCAAAAATCCAGAGAAATAGTTTGTCTTTATTTTAAGACATAAGATTAACATGAATTATATTGTTTACTTAAGACACTTAAGTGTTATAACTATTGTGATTGTGTAGTAACTGCAATAATGGCCTGCATAAAAAAAAGGTGAGAATGCTTTCACTTGAAATAAAATTGAGGGAGGTGTGTAAAATGCTAGAAATATCATGTAGCAGTAGCAGTGCAAGCGATGTATCTGTATAACACCATATTTTGTCACGTTTACTCACAATTCCTACAAAGAAGGCAAAAGCATGTGTTACTGGATAGAACCCAAGTTAACGCCCCTTAATAAGAAAAAGATTATGATGTTCAAACAGTCAGCACTGATCCAAGACCTTGATTAAATTTAATTACTTCATATAGTTTTTTCAAAAAATCATAAGAATATTTTCATTACTATGAAACAGAGTTATTTTAACTTTGTGGACCCACCCATCACAGTTTCCATTATTTCATAGTCACTAAGGAACATCTCTCTGTTCAAGATATATTTGTAAATAAGTGGAGGTGAACATCATAATAATAAGGGCTAGGGCCTATTGACAAGTATTGACTATCCTGTCCACAGATTAACTACACTCAGTGCCAGTCACTCATTTATGAAATGTATCCACCTAACTCCCAAATTAACTGAGATATATGTTGCAGTAAAAAAAAATAATAATAAAAAATGACATCCACTATGACTAAGTCTAAGACTGTGACTAAACTGCATCAAATCAAGAAGGCTCTCTTAAACTATCTATATTTTATGACATAAAATGAAAAACTTTTTCAAAAAGGAAATTTAATGATATTAATTATTAATAATTATAATAAATGTGTCTGTGTTAAATAAATATATTATTATTACATACGCACTGGCTCCGGTACCGTCATATGACGGTGCCGGTATCTTTTTTTTACCGCTTCCGTCAACAATTGCATAACCGAGCAATTATACATTAAAATGAGAGGTTAGTTTGTGTGGCGCGTTAGCAATGTAGGTTGTTTGCTTGGCTGAGACCCAGTTTGGCTAGCTATGTGCGGGTTCGATTCCTGATAGAGACATACATTTTTTTGTTCAGATTTTATTTTTCAGGATCAGGGTTAGGGATAGGGGGTTAGGGATAGGGTTAGGGTGTGGAGCAATATCTATTGATGGTCATTTTTTAATAAATCATAATTTTTTTTTTCCAGATTTTTTTTTCAGGGTTAGGGATAGGATTAGGGTTAGGATTTGGGTTAGGGATAGGATTAGGGATAGGATTAGGGTTAGGGATAGGATTAGGGTTAGGGATAGGGTTAGGATTAGGATTAGGGATAGGGTTAGGGTGTGGAGCAATATCTATTTATGGTCCCCAAAAAAAAAAATATCTCCGATTTTTAACAGTAAATAACGTCATCAACGTCTGCAGTAAATAAGAGTTCTCATTCATTCTGTTTACTCTTTAAATGTGTTAAAACGATCGCCGATTTTGAGCACCATCATTGTGTAAGTAATAATATCATAATATAAACTGCATTTATAACTTTACATCATAAGAGTTCATTCTGTTGACGGAAGCAGTAAAAAAAAGATACCGGCACCGTCATATGACGGTACTGGAGCCAGTGCGACGTATTACATATGTCATATTGAATGGATTTGATGACTTTTTAAGACTATTACTATTAGGGATGTTTGGCCTACCCCTAATTGTTAGAATTGTTACTTAAATTATTTTAATTTATTTTAATACAATTTTTTTAATAATGCATTTTCCCCCATTTTTCATACACTGCTTTCATAATCTTAAATAAATGTCTATGATTAATTTATCAGTATTTAATTTAAACTAAATGTACAATAATATTGTTAATATATAGGGTAATAATAAATAGTAGGATATAAGATAAGTTTCTATTTTCCCGTAGTTGTCTAAATGTTTGGAGATGGAATGTGTTGATGTACCTGACTTTTCCTTTGCATTTGTTACATGAATCTCCTTCCCATCCTTGATAACAAACACACTGACCATTGACATTGTCACAATTTCCTTGTTCACAGTTCGCACAAATTTTTAACTGAATAGAGGCACAGTATGCTAATAATGATATAAATAATAATCCAGAAATTATATTTGACTCTGGCAATAATGTCAATCGTAACTTTCGCCTATGATTAGATAATCCTATTCTGTCGGCCATCTTGAAATAAAATTAACAAGTCTTAAAGCTAAAAATAGTATCGCCATAGTTCAATACATCCAGTGGTTCTCAAATCGTGATAGACTTTTCATAATGCTTTAATTATTTTAGCTTATCAAGTAAATATAGAATCAAGTATTTTTTTTGTTTGTTAACAGGCTATTCTGTCTGATTATACCACAGCCGACTGTTTGTGTATGTTATGTATGTACACTAATAATTAAAAATAGGTTAGGCCTGTAAGAAGTGTAAGTCATCATTAATTCATTTTACAGTAGAGTTTTGTTTCCAGCTTTTGACTTAAAAAAAAAACAGACCTTGATCAGAGCCGTTATATATATATATATATATATATATATATATATATATATATACACCGGCGGCGGAACGAAATATTTAAAGGGGGGGGGCAAGCCAAAATTCAAGGGCCCCCCCCCTTGAAAATTTAAGGAGGGGCAAGACAAAATATGACCGAAAGACAAATTTTACCCCCTTAATTCAATAATAGAATATAGTAATTCTGTAGCAAGTATTTAATCGATATTATTAAAAAATAATATATTAAAAAAAATGAATATTGAGCACTTCTGTCGTCAACTGATTCGTAATGTCAGTTTGTTTACAAATTTAATAGTGAAAATAGATCAGAAAATTACTGATAATTATCATGAATGATGATGAATATGAAACTGGAAACGGGAAACTCAATAAACAAAAAGTAATTTATGAAAAGATAATAAATAATCTTTAAAAATTACATTTGCCGTCATTCGGTAGATGGCAATACTTCTTTATACTAATTATAAGACGCATTTGCTATCTGTCTGTCTGTTCCCTTAAAACTCAAGATCCAGACAACCAAATAACGTGAAATTTGGTACACACAGTGGCGCAACCAGGGGTGGGGTGGGGCAGGGGGGCTTGGGCCCCCCAGGCCAAATCATCAATACATAATTCACGTTATAAAGTTACATAAAAGACTGTCAAACTGTCTTTTTTCAATATGTGAGCCCCCCCCCCCCAGCATTTTTTGCTGGTTGCGCCACTGGGTACACGTACACAAAATTACATGGGGAATGTTCTTAAACAGGTTTCGTTCCATCTCAATGGGTACTTTAATTGTAATTAATTATTTTGTATATCGAAGACATGAAAATTGGCAAACTTTTACCCCGATTTCTGGTTTTACGAGCTTCTCTCCCACATAGCTAACTTACTATGAATATGATCGGTACGGGGAACCAAATATGACATTACTTACTACATTATTACATTCCATTCCTTCATCCATAGGAATTGTCATCTTTTGCTACAGTCATGCCTAAGAAAGAGAGAGAGGGAGAGAGAGGGAGGGTGGGAGGGAAAGAAAGAGGGAGGGAGAGAGAGGGGGAGGAAGGGAGAGAGGAGGGAGGGAGGGGAAGAGGGGGAGAGAGGGAGGGAGGAAGGGAAAGAGGGAGGGAGGGGAGGGAGAGAGAGAGGAACTGCCAAAAATGTTGTGTATCACATTGCTTTAAGATAAATGTACCCTTTTATTGCATGCAAATAAACCCTTTTTACGCGTCTTATTTTAAATCTTAATTAAACATCAAATTACGCTTCTTAAATAAACATAAAACATTATTTTAAACCCGGGCAAAGCCGGGTACTTGCAACTAGTTTTAAAATATGCCACAACAACTCTCAATAATGTGATTACTGTAAAATGTCAATTACTTATAATTTCATTCAAATATTAAATTTAAGAAATAAATCAAATAAATTATGAAAATGAAAACGATACATATAAACTAAAATGAATTACAAAGTTAAAAAAGTTAAAACTTTAGGGGGGGAGGGCAGACTGGAAATTCAATGGGGGGCGCCGCCACCCCTTATAAGTTTTAGGGGGGCCGCTGCCCCCTGCTCCGCCGCCAGTGTATATATATATATATATATATATATATATATATATATATATATAGATAGATAGATAGAGAGTTAGAGAGAGAGAGAGAGAGAGAGAGAGAGAGAGAGAGAGAGAGGTAAGAGGGGGACTGACTATTTCCACTCCCACCCCCGTCCTTTTCCACCACCCTTGTCATTTCACTAGACGAAGTTTATGAAAGTTGTGTGATTGGGCACATCCCGGGCACATAATGTTTTCTGTAATGATTGAGTGATAGATTATTTTCCTTGAATGGTATTACTACATAGGTCAGGGAAGTTGTGTTGTGATTCAGTTACTATTTATATGTTCAGGTTAACCCTAATAAGTGGATTCTTTAACAGCAGCAAATCCAGCCCACACATTTTTAGCAATAAACGAGATTTTTTTAATGCAATGTCCATGACACAAGACATGCCCTATGGATACTATGGAACATATTTTTACGGTTATCTGCACGGTTGACATTCATTAAGGTGTGAGCTTGTGAAAGTTTTATTCGATGTCCTCATATAGTCCACGGGTAAGTGTAACACTAGCATAATTTTTTGTACCGGTTTACTCTCAGCTCAGGTGTCAAGATATCTTATTTGCTAATAATCATTTTAATATTTATTTCCCTGTATTAATTTTTTTTTTTGCTTGTTGCTATTTTAGTACTTTGCTGCTTTAACTCTTATAACTCTTAGCTAGTATTCTGTATTAGTACCATCAAACCTTTGCTGCAGGCCCGTAGCCAGGTCAAAGTAAGCAGGGGGGCACCAATACCCAGCAAGGGGGGCACCTTTACTTTTTCTTTATTTTTTCCTTTTTTCCTTTTTTAAGTGCACCCCCCCCCCCTGGCTACGGGGCTGCTTGGCTGCCTTATGATACCTTGGCTAGTCATCAGTCTGTAAGTTAAGAGTAAGACATCACTCTGGAAATTTTTGCATTAACAGGTGTAGATATTGAACAATACACAATGAGTGATAATAGAAATAAAAATCCATTGTTGGAGAAATGGAGCAAGAAAGACAATAGTGGTCTAAGTGGGAATCTTTCTGTTACATCAAGTAAGTTTTATTGGTTGTTAAAATTCATAAATGTTTTGTGCTGATTGAGTTTACTGTTAACTTAATTCTTCAATAACTATAGGGTGAATAAGTCTTTGATAAAGTATTGCTATAGTGAAACCACATTTCACAAATTATATTCCATTACACATCTCAGTATTTCTCATGAACCAATTACACTGAACTTAGAATGAAAATATTTATACACAACGTCACAAGTGAAAAATACCTGTTATAAAGAAATGTATAAATCTCATTATATCATTTTAATTTAATTTAAACATTATTCATTTATTTTAAACCATTGGATTTTTTGCTGTGTGCAATAAATATGTGTGATAATATACTTAACTATACCTTAAATATTTTTGTATTATTTTTTCATCATAAGGTTTATTAATAGGACAGAAATTATCAATGAAATTGGACACAAGCAGTAAATGTGAACCACCACTGAAGACATCTATCAAAACTGAAAGTGGTAGTTCACTGTTAACTGGAACATCTGCACTGCTCAAAAGTAGTCTAAGTAACCATCTACTGAGTACATCAAGATCACTCTCCCAATTGGGGTCAGACAGCCTGCATGCAGAACCATCAAAACTTTTGACTACATCATTACTTAGTGCCACCAAGCCATCTCTGACAAATGCTTATGTCAAATCTTCGTCACTGCAGAAAACACCAGTTCTAGAATCCAGTCTGACTAAATTGTCTCTGACGCAGGAAAAAGAGGACTTATCCAAAAGCATCAAGCTAACGAGTAATGTAGAAAAAAGCACAGCAAAGAAAAGAATTCTTGTCGACTCTCTGCAAAAGGAGAAGAAGATGAAGTTGGAGATTGAAACTGGTATTGTGACAAGCCAGGCAATTCAGCAGCATGCGGTGGAGCCACCTGAATATTACATTAAATTTGAGAGTGGTGATTTTATGGAGGTTGAGCTGCCCAGGTTTGCTCCTCCATCGGAAGACATGCATCTCAAAAAGAGCTTAGGAAGAGAACTAGTTGATGTTGCCGCCTTAAAAGTAATGATTCTATGATAGATACATCATTATTGGTGCATAAAAATTGCTTCAGTTTATTTATGTTATCTGTTTACAAAAAATTAATAAAGTATTACTATCAAAAGTATAATTAAATGTAAAAAAAATTCTTCTAAAGACAAGACCAAAGGGTGATTTATGTTTTTTTTTAATTTTGTTCCAGCGGACATAAAAACTTAATTTTACCCCATAAAAAAATACTCTAAAAAATAATAAAAGGAAAAGCTGTTATTTATTGTTCATTCAAACATTTATTTTAAGTGTTAGGATAAGATTACAAACACTTTCCATACAATTTCAGAGAGGACTTATAAATTGTGTAAGTGGTTCCCTTATTTGTCAGCCAAACTTTGCCAACCCAAGAGACACAACAAGGTATCATATCATGGATCATGTCAATACAGTTATTTCCTATGATCCAGAATTCATATTGAAAGTAAGTTTATTATACCATTAATCGCGACATTTAATAATTTTTAACTCAATAGTAGCCTATCTTCAGTGGATAATTAATTTTGTGGGTATTTTAATTTCTTCTGCAGATTGAGCCCATTTCAATGTTAATTATATTTTAATGGGCTACTAATGTCTAGCTCGTCATGTTTAGAAGTATTGTACTAGAAAACTCCAGTTGATGAAAACAAAATAATAACTACTGGTTATTTGTAAAACTGATGCATGATAAGCTTAATAGAGAAGTTTGAAATGAGAATTTCATAGGAAGGACTTGCTTGATTTTTTTTTTTCTTAAAATTTTTTTTGGTTTGAGTACAGTGGCAGATGGTAAAAAACCTTTTTCATGAGTTATCCAGCTTGTAATATCACTAATTACTATGATAGTTAAAAAAATATGTGTTTGTATTATACACGGCTAATTTTTAATTTTAGGTTGCACTATACTCCAGAAAAGAGCTGAACATTAGAACCACTTCAAATTTTCTGCTGTCTTTGGCTGCAAGTCACAACTCCTGTAGGGTTTTCTTGAAGAAATATTTTTCTGCATCAATAACTCTGCCATCTGATTGGATTGAAGTGGCAGAAATATTTCAGGTATCTATTTACTTTTCTTACAAACGGTCGTATCGCAATTGAGTACCAAAATAATGACACAGCAATAAAAATTATTTTATTAATAACGAATCAACTTTAATTTTTATTATTTACAGCACCATCTCAACACAGCATTAATGAATATCAGCAGCATCTTAACACAACATCAGTTAATTAACTTTTACTCCTAAAATCATCTTTATTTGTCCTCCATAAGACTTCTTCGTGAAAACTCAACAGCACTCGGACTCACCGTCCCATGACTACTGTGTTATATAACAACTCTGGGTCTATCTACTTTTTTTGGAATACCTTCTTTGATTCACATCATGGTCCCTTTTATATATAGACCACACCAGCATATGGCGTGGGAAGTTTCCCTGCCAGATCTGTAGGTGAAGGTCACTGCTTACGTGTTTGAAATGTAGATGGCAAAAGACACAATTTCATCACAGGTCACATCCATAAACACACTAACATACCAAAGGGGAATAATACAAAAAATAAAATGAGTGATAACTAGGGATAGGACAACCGCTTGTACTTGTACACATATGGATTTTCCTGTCCATTTTTTTTCAGTAGTCTCATTTTATCAAAATAGTAAACCTAAAGCATTTTTTTGCTCTCTTGGATTTTAATTTTGTTTTGAAGACAAAAACAATTGTACTTTTCAGACGCTTGAAGATAACAATTTGAAACCTGGTGCACTTCCTGCAGCGCTACGTAAATGTATGATTTCTAAATTTTCAGATTTTGACAAATATCAGCTTGGTGAGTGTCAAATAACTCTGTAGTATTCATTTGAAAAATCTTTACTCTTCTATTATTAGTTAATTGTCTTGGATTTTGTTTTCTAATATATTTACCTTAAAATAAGATTCTAATGTATCATGCAGATTATGAAACAGATATTAAACTAACTAATTTTATTGATTTAAAAATTGTTTTACTGATTGACTATAATTAACTTTTTTGGGACTTAAATAAATCAATTAAAAAAAAAGTTCATTGCAAACTTATTTTATTTTCTAAGGATCTGTTTTTCAGTAAAGTTTTTTTTTTTATTTATTTGTTGGAATAAATAATTTGTCTTAAATTTTATTCCTAAATTAAAGCCAAATATAACAAGGAAAGTTCTGGGAAGAAAAAAAAATCAAAGGCTAAGAAAAAAGAAGAGCAAAGTGAAAAAGCTAACAAAAGTGTGAGGGGAAAATCAAAACCAGTCCAATCAGCAGACAGGAGTGGTAAAAGCAAAAAAGCAGACTCTAAAAAACGCGGGTTCTTTGAAAGTGATTCAAGTGATTCTGACGGCGAGGAAAGTGTGACACTGAGACAGGTGTTTGTAATATTTATGAATGTTTTTACTTTAAGAATACAAAGCTGTATTAAATATGCCTTATAGAAATGAAATACATTACATATTACAGTTGTTAAATTTATTTTCAAAGGTGAGGAGCATTTTTTATGAAGAGACACTAACTGATGAGGAACTGAAGAAGCAAAGGTTTACTATCAAGCAGCTGATCAGGAAACTTCATATCCGAGAGCCAGTTGAGCATGTCATGTGCATCATTGGAAAAAAGTAAGGTTACCTGTGCTGTAGTGTAAACAGATTTCTTCTGAATATATAATAAACTAGAAGGCATAACCCTTTAAGCACTTGTGTGCGCACTTATCAGAGATAGAAAAGATTTGGTGTTTTACCAGTTAGTGCATTTCATACTATAATATCAGAGAAAGATATAATTATATAAGCATAAAATCATGCTTAAGATATTTTGGTTGTGTTCTGGACTGGTGTATTGTCTGTGTGCTTTTCTTACTTATCTATGTTTGCTCTGTCTATCTATATCCATTAAAGTTAATTTAATACTTATAATTTAATTAATAATAAATTAATGATAAATGTTTGAAGAGAAGAAATCTGATAAAAACAGTATTGTAAAGCAATTAATTTATGATAATTAGGGTTATTATATATACCAATAATATTTTGCCCTTGTAGCCTACACATAAATGATAAGCTTGCAGATATTTTGAATTAACTTCAAGCTCTATAAGCAAATGATAAAATGCAACAATTATTTAGATTTTTATATCCGATTTATTTATTTTTCTTTCAAGGTACCCTTCAACCATAGAAGATTTCTATAAAAGCCGCTTACCAGGTACCTGGGAAGAGGAGAGAGCTGGGAAGCGAATGAAACTTCCTGTTCCAGAGACATGGGAAACTCAAGTTTCTTTGAAAGGAAACAAAGCTCAGACATGGGAGAATTTAATTGGTAAGTTTTTTTTTTCACTAATTTCTTCTTCTATGTGTCACATGCTGTTACTCTCAATGACATTGAGATTTAATATCGTAATTTTTTTGCAATATATCATAACGATATACCATATTGTCAACTTGGGTGATAATTGATTTAGATTTTACTTTTTTTAATTTGGCCAAATCAATACAACTAAAAGTATGGTTCTTTTTATCTTTATTAAAAAAAAAAAAGAACTATTAGGCTTTACAGTTAAAGTTTTTTGTAATTTTATCTTAGTTTTTTCTATAATATACCTGATAGCAAGGCATTCTCTAGTGACAATAGATGACTGGTATAATGTGACAGTCAACATGTTAATGAAACCTGTGTAAGAAAAAAAAATAAAAACGTTATTGGCCTAGTTTAATCTAGGAGGCCAAGCTTTGATATTTGTATTTTTTAAAAATTTTTAGTCAGTTTTGTCTTTCTTTTGTTCCTGCAGACAACAAAAAGTTGCCATACATGGCCATGTTGCGAAATCTAAGGAACCTCATCAAAGCCGGCATCTCTACCAAACACCATAACTTTGTGCTCAGACGACTGTGCGATCAGGTATTTTGAATTTTTTCTTTTACAGTACAGGGTGGAAAAGCTTGTGATCCCTTCAGTATTTGTGTAGTATTCATTTCATTATTCAGTAGTGTTGAAAGTCTTACCCATGATAACTTTTGGTTGAGTAAATCCAACTCACATCCCAGAGGTCATATTCAATACCTCATTATATGCAGCACTGTAACAGTTCAATGAAAAACTTCAGCATAATTAACCAGTTTATCAAAGCATATTGGACTGTCGATTCTGGGTTGAAATTTGTTTACTTTGTAATTGCAGAAATCAGTGGCCAACAGCAAACAGTTTCCATTCAGGTATTTCTCTGCTTATGTTGTTCTGACGGAACTGGAGGAAGCCTATGAGCAGAATCGTAAGTTTATGAATAATTTTTTATCAGTCTTCTTGATAAGAATGATTGAGATAAAATTCAGGTCAAATTGTGGTGTTGACTCATTGGTTCCTCTGTCATTTACAGAACAAGAAATTATTCAGTCTGCTGAGGCTGGAGTAAATACTTGGGATACGTCAGGTGAATGCAGAGGTGGCTTTAGAGGTGCTAAAAGAGGTTTCTCTAGAGGTGGAATGCGTGGCTCTGGCCGTGGTGCTATGGCTGTGTTAAGGGGTAAGATGAAACTTTAAATTTCTGTGGGTGTTAAATTTGGAATAAGTGTCTCCAGAACCTAAAAAAAAGATTTTGAAATAAAATGACCTCCTTAATTAAAACCTAAAGATTAAACCCTGTTTAACGTCAAAATGAAAATTTATTTCTTATCCATCAATTGCCTAAATTCTTTCTTACACCCTAAGGATATGATTTTCAAGCCTTATTTAATTAATGATGTAGCTGACATTTTAGATAGTGTCATAAATGGATTGTAGATTGGGGGGGGGGGGAGGCTCTTTCCAGGTAGGGTTTCTTTTGCTTTTTATATTCCTTCATTCTTTCTGTTTTTATTAGCTTTGGTACTGCAGTGAACTTTTATTAGATGTAAATTTAATGTGCAATGATTTTCCTTACCATTTTTCAACTGACTGCTAAACGGCCATTAAAAAAATATATTTAGGCAGAGTTTTGAAGCTGCAAAAGAGAGGTGGTACATCTCGAGGAAGAGGCAGGGGTAGAGGAGGCTCTACCAGTAAAGAGGCGGATAAAAATGAGGCTTTCCCATGGTGGCTGCTGAAAAAAATGAAGAAAGAAGCTCAAGAAGGAATCAAGTAATAATCTTATTAAATTTCCCCAATTCATTAACACATTTTCATGTCTTTCTTACTGCCATTTGAAAATGTTTTTGGCAATCGCCATTAAATGTTTGGAGCATGCATGTATAATTTACAGAGAGGTCCCCTATGACAAGAATCTAATTCAGAGGTACAGGAAAGCTCTGGACACCGCTGTGAAAGTGGCCACAGTTCATAACGTGCAGCCTATTAAAGGTCACACAATTTTGCTGTGTGACATTGGAGAAGGCATGAACCGGCCTTGCAGCAGTGCTAAGGGATTGGGCAAACCTAGAACGGTACAAATATTCTGAACATTGAAAGAAATAAGAGGGTAAACTTAACATTTAGGAGTTATTTTTTTTCCTTTTTGAATGAATTTTTTTATTATCTTACAGCTGAAAGAGATTTCAGTCTTGATGGGGTTGATGTGCAAACACAGCTGTGAGCACTGTGAAATGCTTGTCTTTTCAGAGACTGGTTACCGGGTGGTGGAACTGCAGAAGGGAACAATACTTGACAACATGGACACGGTACTGAAATCTGAGGCAACATGTAAAGTAAGACATCTGTTTTTTGACAGAACAGTGTGGCTGTTGTTCATGTATTTCCAGGAATAAAAAAACACAATCCATTAATGAGCTTATTTATAGGCAGAATTCCAAAGAGAATTTCTTCTGTCCATGGGACAACATTGATTTGCACATATTTAAATTTTTCATTCACATTTAAATGAAAGTTGAATGATTTCACAATGAATGATGAGCCATTTACTTATGCTCAGTGCCACCTGAAATAAAGCATTTTCGTAATTCTGATAATTTGTCTATAAATTTATTTAGTACCCAAACATCACAGAAAAAAAAAATTCAAGTGTTTATGCGTAGTTATATTTTTTTTATTCAACACCAATATGTTAAAAATAATTTTATAAAAAGTATAGTTTTTGTGTTTAACAGAAACTAGAAAGTAAAAAACATCAATAAAACTGTGTTGCAGTTTAAAGCTATCCCTGTCAAGAATACACCTCCCTCCCCCACTTCCCACACAATTATAAGATGTAAATCATTTCAGGCCACACTTAAGCATTATATATATATCTGTATAAACTTGTTGTTTATTTCCCTGTAATGTCAATGATGGGCCTCACAGGGATCAGAGGTCACAGGTTTAGCATAGCAGCCTGGATTCAAACCTGTTTTGCGCACCACATCGAGCTAACTCACCAAGTTGTTACCAATCTGACTTTAATTAAGAAAAATATCTGACATCTTTTGAAGAATGGTGCATTTTAATCAAAATTTTAATGAAGGTTATATAAATTTCGATGTTAGACCACCATCACTTTTGATTCTATTAACTTTCAGGCCAATGAGCTGGTGGAAGGTATTCCCTATGGTGTACTGCTGGAAAAACTTAGAGACAGAATTCAAGTAAGATGGAGCTAAATAGAAAATGTTCTTAATTCCTATTATGACTATGTTTACACATTTAATTAATACATGTAATGAAAAAAAATTATTCCAACAAAATATTTTTTTTTTTTTTACATTACCTTGTAGGTTGATAATCTTTTAGTGTTTGGAGAGGACTTTTATCCTTCCATGCCCAGAGGGCGCTTGATCTGTGATTTTCTACGGAGTTACCGCCATGTTGTCAACCCTAATCTGCTGTTTGTTTCAGTCACTTTTTCTGGTCCTAAAGCAGGGTGAGTCAGCAATGGTCTGTTAATGGCGCTGCTAAACTGTAGCTATCTTATTAAGTAACTTTTCTAGTTTCTTATAACCAGTAAATTTGCCTGTGTGCAGAACAATTTTTTTTCATGACATTTTATGGCAGTTAAGTCTAATTAATTTTTTTTGTACACTGCAGGTTTGTAATGTACATTCAGCCGGAGCATGACAATGATGTCTACATATCTGGCTACAGTGACTCCATCCTCAGGTGCATTTGAATAATTCACATGTAACCCTCAAAGTATATATATGTTATTTCTTTTTATCAGATCAAAAAATGCATTGGCTGAAAAATTATTTGATTCTTTGCCTATTAAACCTGCTGTAAAAGTATTGTTAGGTGATGCAGGTGACCTGTGTTGGCTCTAAAAGTATTGCTAGGTGGTGCAGGTGACTTAATCCTGTTCTGGCTGCGATAGTATTGCTAGGTGACACTAGTGACGCAGGTTACTGTGATTCTTTTTACCTTTGACCTCATGACTCATTGTGGTACTATTTGGGTTTATTTCCCCCCACCTTGCTTTTAGCATTTAAAAAAAAATCCCAGTGCTGTTGAACTGAAGTCTAGATTTTTAAAATTTTAAATCATTCAGCAATTTAGTTTATCCAATTCTTTTTTCAGGTTTATTTCTGAAAGAGGTGATTCTGGTCAAGTTGGCCACGTGGACAGGATTGATGCTGCCCACCAGTTGGGGCAGACAATCAAAGTCAGAGGAAGACCACAAGAAGACAAGAAAATAGTTCTTCCATTAGGAAGTAATTTACAACTGAGCCCACCTACTCCAAGGTGAACAAAAAGTTACAAGTCATCAGATTTCATTGAGTGGCATTGTTCTATAACTCTTATTTTCATTAATCTTAATAATGGTTATAGTTAATGATGAAGCAAAAATTATATTTTTAATTAATTTAAATGTATCATTTTTTTTTTCAAACCTTTTTCAGCTGGAGAACAGTTAGAGTATTTATATCATCAACTTTCCGTGACATGCATGGAGAGCGTGATCTCCTCACAAGATTTGTTTTCCCAGAACTGAGACATTTATGCCGCAAGAATTTTATAAACATTCATGAGGTTGATCTCCGGTGGGGACTGACTGAAGAGGACACAAAAGACAATAGGTGAACTTTTTTTTTTAAGTAAAGTAAAAGTTAAATTTAAGAAAAAATTGTGATTCATATACTCATTGGACAAAAAACAAGATGCAAAAGATTATCAGCCAAGGAAGTAAAAACTAACTTTAAGAAAAAAATTATTCATACAGTTGATTGGAGAGAAAACACAAAAAGCCAACCAGTAAAATTTTTTAAAAGTAAAAATAAAATGGTGAACTTATTTTTTTAAGTATAGTACAAATTAAATTTAAGAAACAAGTGTGATTCTTACAGTCAATTTTACAAAAAGGATATATTTCTTTTTTTTTTTTAGAACTCTAGATATTTGCTTAAAGGAAGTGACCAGATGCAATCTGTTCATTGGTCTACTGGGAGAACGTTACGGCTGGATTCCCAGCAGCTATCAGATTCCAGACTCGCCAGACTATGACTGGGTGCGCCAATATCCTATCATTTCATCCGTCACTGAACTGGAGATGCATCTCGGCGCCTTGTCCAAAGTAGATAAAGCCAGAGACACAGCATTTTTCTATTTCAGAGACAACACTTTTGAAAAGTAGGACTTAAACTTTTCTTTGATATTTTAGTAGGCTTTACATTTTCTTTTTTTTCAACCAAATATTAACTTAAAGGCAGTCTGTCTTAATGCATGGATTCACAAGGTACGAGGGACTCTGAGTATCGATCACAATTTATCCTTTTGAAAGGATATTGTAGGGGCCCTAGCGTACTTGCTTGTCCAGGGTCCTAAATAGCTAAGACTGAAATGATTAGTTTTAGATTTTAATAAAATCTAGCATCTTCATTTGATGTGTGGTTTATTCTGGTGTGTGTGAAGTCCCTGTAAGGATGAGATGAAATCTCTTAGATCCTATGAACCACTAATGGGTCGGTCTTTTATCCCCACCATAGCCGATAGTGCAATGGCGATGGAGGCACTATGGGAGATATATTGGGAACTTGAGCCAAGACCTAAAAAATTCCTTGGTCGTCACCGGAGCTCGAACCAGGTACCTTCAGGTCGACAGTCGAGCGCTTTACCGCACAACCATCCGTCCCCTTTGTTTATCCTGCTAGATTCATTGTATTTATTTTAATATGTTTAGAATACATGATAAGTTCTATATTTCTTATAACTTCTTTATAAATAACTTGAACATTTATTTAATTGTTGTTGTGTAAGACCCTTAAGTAAGGTGTTGTATAATTTATTTATTTCTGTGATTTGCTACTTACAAGAGGACTATGCTGCTCACTTCTAGACTAATGCCATTTACCTGGGCAGGCTGATTCTCTTGACCTTAGAAAAATTCCTGGCACTCACTGAGTTTAAGCCTAAGACCTTAAGGTTGCCTGTTTTTCCTTATCACTCACCACAATACAGTCAGCATTTGATCAAATTCTGTTGGTTTTGTTCACTCATTTGTATTTGTAACCAGTATTACTCTTTTATTTTTTTAGGGACATCCCTAAAACCTTTGAAAGTGATTTTAAGTCTGAATCTGAATTACACAAGTCAAAGATCGTAGGTCTCAAGTCTAGAATTAGAAGCAGTGGATTGGAAGTTTATGATGGGTAAATAAAACTTGAAAACTTTTATTAAAAGTGCATATTAGGCATTGTGATTCCTGATAGTAATATGCTTTTCCAAGTTTAAGTAACTTTTTTTTTCTCAATTTCTCTGAAGAGAGATGATTTTAAATTAATTTTTTCCACCATGCTTTATTTAAAGCTATCCCTGTCATTGGGGAGGCTGTGTTGATGGAAAACCAATAGTCGCAGGACTGGATCAGTTTGGAGAGAGAGTTTTGAATAACTTGGTCAATGCTGTGAATAAACTCTACCCTCAACAGGTACAAAGTCAGACACTACTTTATGAATCGCTGAATTGCATTTTATTCACTTAATTTGCATCATATTTTTTTTTTATTAATTTTTTTTCTGTGATGTAATTTTTTTTATTTAATTTTAGCTGTATACTGCACGTTTCTATTTTTCTTACCTTAACTGAGAAAAGCTGCTTAAAAAACTTAATTTTTTTATATCGATTTTTAATGTAGGACAAATTATAACTAATTACACAAATTATAACTAATCACACAAATTATAACTAATCACACAAATAAGTCTTGTGAATCAAAATTACTTTAATGGGAATAAATTTCAATCAATGTTTATCTGTTGGAAAAATTATGACATCAATATTTTCTATCTCATATCTCCATGGTAACATGTTTTTGCTCTCTCAGTGCATGCAAATATTTACCACCTATAAAAACTAATTCTTAAAACGTGATAATTTCTGATACTAAGGAATGAAAGTATCTCAATTAATAAATGCTAAAAAATAGAAATAGTATTTCACAATGCTTTTTCTGATTTTATCTAAAGAAACTAGTGCATACAGTTTCATTAACAGACATGAAACTAAAATTAAACATCCTGGAAATATGTTTAAGTTAACTGTTCAAAAATATCTACTCACCAGGGTGAAGTTTTGACAGAGGAAGATCACATCAATAATCTGCAGTGGGCATATGTTGAAAACAGCAGTGCAGAATTCATTGGTCGCAAGCCACTCATCACACAAATCATTGCGAAAATAAACACAATGGAATCTGGCGTTTTGGGTGTCATTGGTAAACCAGGCAGTGGCAAAACAGCTTTAATGGTGAAAAAATCTTTTTTTTTTAGTGCAGTTTAAATTTTATGCTTTGATGTAATTTGAACCATTAGTGCAGTTTAAATTTTATGCTTTGATGTAATTTTAACCATTAGTGCAGTTTAAATTTTATGCTTTTATTTAATTTATACCAAACAAAAATTTAATTTTTATTTTATAAATCTAATAACTCCTTAAAATTGTTAACAATCGTTTACTTTCACATAGGCTGCGACCATCATGCAGTATAGCAAATCTAAGAATGTTAATGGAACTATGAGTGTCCTGATCAACATGGCTGGTTCTGCCCCTGGCTCTTGCAGTCTGATTGCTACCTTGAGAAGATTGTCACGGCAGTTAAACAGCAGATTTAATTTAGGATACACATTGCCTGAGGATTTAAAGTAGGCTAAATTATAAACTGTTTTATCAATTACAATGGTTAATGATTTATTTAAAATTTTTAAAAGTAATAAACAGATGATAAAAGAAAAATTAAAATATTTTCCTATTGAGATTAGTTTTTATTAATAGGTAATCAGTTGTATACAAGTTATTTTTTGAGAAGAATGCTCTAAATTTTTGAGAATATTTGTTCACCGATAAAGCTATGACTTAAGCTGAGGACTATTTAAAAATTTTTGAGTCTTTTTTTTTAGTTTAGATAATTTATCAAATCTGTGAGTGCAAGCGTATGATACTATCATATATAAATACATGTAAATATGTATTTGTTTGTCATGTTCAGAAATCTGATCCTCAAACTGAGAGATATGTTGGCAGAGGCAGCCCTTCTTTGTCCAACTAAACTTGTTATTTTCATGGATGGCATTGACTTAATGGATGCAGCCAATCAGCCATACAGCCTAGAGTGGTTGCCCCTACCTATACCAGATGTAAGTGGACTTTTAAACGAAAGTTATATCTTTCTTTCTTATTTTATGTAAATAACTTTCAGAATAGTCTCCTGTGACTATTTTTTTTAACCTGGAACGGTTTTATATATATATATTTTTTTTAGAACTTAAGATACTTTTGCTTAGTAGTCTTAATTTCTTGCTTTGTTAACACTTTTCAAAAGAAGGAGGCTAAATTACTTTTTTATATTTATTACTTACTATTCCCCCATGGCTTTTCACTTTGTGGCAAACTTTTCCGGAGCGTATCTAGGCCTATAAATGAGTTATGGGTGTACCATGAACAGTTCAATTTAGAACAACTTTAGTCTTGGCTCATGACCAATGTTTCAGATTACAAACTATATCCATGCAATGAAATTTCTCACACATTTACTCAATTCAATGTACATTTGGTCTACAAACTGAGCTTCTTCTTTACACTGATGTGGCCTATTCAGTTAAACTGAATTTAATTGTTATTAATTTACACAAATCAAAATTAATTTGTTTATGAATGCAGAAAAAAGCAATTTAACCCCAAAACTTTCAAGTTTCTCAACTTTATTTGATCTGCTAAGAAATGAAATTTTAACACCCGTTTCATTGACATTAAATGTTACATTTCTTCTCTCCCAAAAAATCAAAATAAAATGGTGATAATTATGCATTTATTAAGATCATGAATCTCGTAGACCCTAACTGGTAGTGATTTAATTGAAAATGTGCATACGGCACATATACTTAATATAAAAATGTAATTGACAATATTTATATTTTCATATTTGAAAAACATGTTGCTCCATCATCTTATAGAATGTGGTTTTTGTGGTCAGTGCTGTTGAAGGGGAGAAAACTCATAAATCTCTGAAAAGACTAGTTCTTGATGAGCTCAGCATCGGAGGTCTAGACATGTGGGACAAGGCAGAGGTGGTTAGGCAGACACTGGCCAAACACCGCAAGAGTCTTGATGAATCTGGTTTTGGAAATCAGGTATTTATAGGTTTTTTTTCTTCAAGACTAATGTGACTTTTCCATTGACTACCTTTACCTTTTAGAATTAAATGTCTAATTCTTACAAGCTCCGTGGCCTATAATACTGTTATATAGTGTTTCATTATTTTGTCCCTTCTCCCTCAACTAAAAGCTGCGGCAGCCAATGTGAGACCCATGCAGGCACGCCGAGAGGGGTGGGCAGGGGGGTGTCATTTCCAGGGGGCCTGCATCTGTAAGGGGGCCTGGCCGCCCCAACCATGTCAATTTTTTCACGACTTATTGTTTATTAAGGGGCCCGCAATGATGTCCTGCCCTGGGGTCCATGTTGGCTCTCGGCGCCACTGGACCCATGCTGGGAAATTGTTGAAACTATCATACTGTTAAGCTGTTAAAGACTCTATACGTGTACCAGTCTATCATTATTTTTCTTTTTTTTCTTATTGCCATGCTCATCATCGAGCTAAAGCATCGGCAAAACTGTTTATGTTTACTTTTGGTGTTTTTTATTTTTACTCATTTCAATTAGTTCTGAAACCTATCAGTCAGACAGCTGCAAAGTAATTTGTTTCAAAGCATCTAACAAAATTCAAACGGTCATGTTGATATTTCAGAGAGTTCATTATGCGTAACAGAATCTATAAACTAATTTTGGTAAACTCTTGCAGATGAAGCTGCTGATGTTAAAGAAAGATGCCCACAATCCACTGTATTTGAAACTTGCTTGTGAAGAACTGAGGATATTTGGTGTTTTTGAAAAAGTAAGTTTTTAAGTTGCAGAGATATTAAAAGAAATAAATGTGTAATTTTTATATGAAAAGTAAAAGTGTAATATTATAGATAATTTCCTTTTTTTTGTTATTTTTTCCACTATTGTTGTATTGCATTTAATTTCTTTTTTTTAAATTAAAAAATTTAACATCAGTGATTTATCTATTATAGATTTCTGACAAGTTGAAAAGCCTACCTCAAACAACAGCCCAGATGCTACAAGAAATTCTATGCAGACTTGAACAAGACCATGGGAAAGAACTGGTCTGCTCAGCTTTGAGTTTATTGGCATGTGCTAGAGATGGTAAAATCTACTTTCTTTTTCTAATTAATTTAAAACAAAATACTTTTATTCTTTTTAAGAAAAAATATGAGTTTAGCATGCTATTTTATAGATATTTTCAGAATATTTGTTTAAGAACTAAAAAAATTTCTACTTTAATTTGTGGAAATAAAAGCTTTTTTATCTGTCCCTATGTGTCACACTTTTTCATTAAAGAAATTTTCATTTTTTAATTAATTCATCTAATACTGCCTTGTTAAATTAGCCTTCTTGCATTCAGGTCAATTGTATTAATGTGCAAACAAAGAGTCATTAAAACTGTAATTGTAAACTTAAAAAAAAAACAGAAATTAATGTATCATTTCAGGTTTATACCCAGAAGAACTCCATGAACTTCTCAATTGGCGTAAAACTCTGGGATCTGATAAGTTTGAGCCTCAAGACTTGTGCAATAGAAATATTAATGCTAAAGACTCTCTTCCACCAATGACATTCTCATTTTTGGCCAGATCCATCATGAGTTTCTTGAACCCGAGCTCTTCATGGTCAGCATCTTTAAACTCAGCCATGTTAAATGAATGTAGCAGAGCCATTAGTTTCAAAAACCTAAATAGTAAAAAAAAAAATTTACTTTAGGATTTACATTTCAGTTTTTCTCTAGTGCAAAAGTTAAAATATTTCCACTTTGCAAAGGAAATACAGAGAGCTATCAGAGGTTTTTACTGTATTACTGTTATGTTTGCCCCCCCTCACCCCTGGAGTAATAACTTTCAATTATGTCTTAAAATATTTTGCTCAACAACCTGTAAGAGCTCTCACTCAAGCCCTTCTCATACTGTTTACCAAAAAGTACTGTCCACTCCCTGTATATGTATCGCTAGTAACTCATCACATGACTCAGTACCAATAACACATATATCTCCACCATGATATATACACCACTCTCGCACTAATACAACAAAGTCTCAGAGACACCTGCCAGCCTTGTGTCATGACTCCTTGGTGTGTTTTTCCTACCTGCTTGGCTCACGACATCACTGTAGCTTATGTATATCATTTTAAAAAATTACTCCCTATCAATTCTGTGTCCCAGTTCAAGCTCTTGACATCACTTACAAGAAATACAAAAAAAAATTACAAGCAGATTATAAAAAAAAATAATTAGATATCACCGTGTAATTAATAAAACATTATGCATAACTATTACCTTTAAAAAAAAAAAGATTCTGAGGCCCCCAATGATTTTTCTTTAAATTCAGGGCTCCTGTATTGTCATTTGGGAATCAAGAAATATGTACAGCTGTACGCTTGCGCTACTTCAAAACTTTAGACACGTCTCTAGAAATGGGCCATCACAAACTTTTGGCAGGTAAGGTCTTATCATTTAATGAGAGGGGGATGGTTGGTCGTGCGTTAAAGTGCTTGAATAGGATCCTGAGGGTCCCGGGCTTGATCACTGGTGACGACCAAGGGATTTTATATGTCACTGTGAAAATTCCTTCTGTGTTACCTGTGAGGCCTCCTTCATGGCCGTAGCGCTATCAGCTATGGTGGAGGTGAAAGTAGGGTCATTTAATGATATAAAAATTCCTTTTAAAACCAAAATGAATGGTCAACAAATGCTAGATTGGTTTGTTTTTGAAACTTTTTGAAGCCAAACCTATATTTTGTTGTACATTGTTATGTATTAACAAATCTTATAGAATTGATTTTACTGTAAAATGAAAGAGATCTCACTTCTAATACCTCTAATGGTTTGTTTAAATTTAGTTCTAAATGATATTTTTGAAAAGATCTTTTTTTTCTCTTAATTCTGCAGGCTATTTTCTTAAGCAAGCTGATCCATTGAACGACAACACTTGGCAAAGTCAAAATACACGAGCCTTTTCAGAACTACCGTTTCATTTGGTAAATATATAAACAATCATATACTACATAATGCTGTTTAACAATTAAGTATTAAGATATAACTGATAATGATGTTGGCAAAGCCAGCTTTTAGAGCATACTGTGACTCTTTGTTGTGTTTTGTAATTGTGTTTTATCTAATTATTTTTATTAACCAAATCTCGATAAATTGACTTCGTGAGATGGTGCAGTATTATTTGACTTATGCATGGCCACCGGTGTTAAATAGCTTAGAAACTTTATTATTGCTCACATGAGCCAGCCGCAATTATTTTTAGCACCTTTATCAAAAATACTTTAAGAAAAGTATAACACATACAATCTTTTTTTTAAAAGGCCAGTGCAGGCAACTTTGATGAACTGGAAAAAATTCTCTGCAATCACCAATTTATTCAGGCTAAATGTTCATTGGGCTTGGCAGCAAAACTAATGGATGACTTTTCCCCAAAAGGTTCAAAATATTTTTATTTTAAATTAAAGGTACCTATTGTTGCGTTGATTTAAAAAAAAAAATTATTTCAGCTTTTGTTTTCCTCCTTACATTTTTTTAATAAAGTTTATTTATTTACTAAAAAAAAAAATATCAGTTCCAGCTGGCAACAAAACTGCTGAAAAAAATTGTTCCAAATTTTTATTGCAACCTCGTGTTGAACAGTACAAATCATTTGTTTCAAGAAATATTGAAGTACTGGTCAGGTATGGAGTATACATAGAAATCGTTGAGCACTACAGTTATTATTATCTGTTCCTTGATCTGAAATACACTATCATTACAGTTATTATTATCTGTCCCTTGATCTGAAATACACTATCGTTAATCTGTGACCACAATTTTTCTTTTTAATTCTATAGTTATCCCCGCCTGGAATGGCAACAGGCCATCAATGAGCCCTCAGATTCCCTGCCATGCAGAGATGCTCAATCTCTTTGTTGGGCTGACTCGTCTGTCCCTCATGTGGTCTGGCTGAACAAGCCAGAGACAGCGAGCCAGTGCTACATGACATTGTCCAACTTTAAACTTGTAAGTAAAGTCGATGAAATAAGAAACTCACATGACTGGTTGCACTTAATATCTACTGCCATTTTCAATGAGCTTTTGGACTCCTCTTTGTGTTTCGATATTTTATGCAAGCTTTGCACTTACTTTAAATTATTTGTTTTAGCTAGATAATTTTAAATTTATTATTACTTACTGAAGGCCATTCATACATCTACATGTACAGTGATTTATTTCAAGTCCATTCTCAAAATACATGTATTTGGGACTTGTTAAAAAAGAATTTTTTTTTTTTTTAAATGTTTCTTTTTTCTCTGTTGTTTGCTATTTATATTTATAATAGAACTTTTTTATTCTGTGTATAATTTACTTTTTCTTTTATTTCATTATTGCCCTGTTTAGCCAGTAACAAGTGTGGTCATCTCCCCTGATAGTTCAAAATTCGCTACAGGTGCTCAAGATTTGCTTGTCAGACTTTATGACATGGCAACTGGGAAGGTTAGTCTGAACTTTTGCACTCCTCATTATCTCAGGTTGCAGTGGTAGGTTTATTCATCTTGTCTTAGATGATTACTCACTTAATTGGAATAAATTAGGCCATAACTATGTATTTTCATATTCATTTATTATGTAAACATGTATTATGTTTTTAAAAAAGGAATCATTCTTTTGGTATTTTTTTCCCTCTTTTCAGTAAATTTTAAAATGCTTTGAAAAGTTTATTTCAAAATACTGAATATCTCTTATCATTTATACTATTAAAAAATAATAATTCAGGAGCTTCGTTTCTTTACTGGACACGCTGATGAAGTAACAGACGTCTGTTTTGTTGGAAACAATTTGTTGTGTAGTGCTTCCATGGACTCTACCCTTTGTATCTGGGATGTAGAAAATGGACACAGGTAAATTAATAATTTGTTTATTGATTTCATTTTTGCCATAATATTTTTCACTATCTTCAGGTGTGCCCTCTTGCATTCATTTTTTTCAGACATGTCTAAAATATGTAAAGATATAAATTTCATCACATTAGCTTCACGTTTATCACTTTTATCATTTAAACAATCTTAAAACTATCATCTGTGGCGACACTGTGGTTGTTAGACTGTTAGGCTGAGAACCTTGTCAAATTGCCAAATTTAAAATAAAAAAGTTGAGATCTTATTTATCCTTATGGGATCTAGAATGATAATGATTAAAAAAAAATTTTTTTTTGCAATTAGTCGACCTTTGTAGTAAAAACATCATGTTTAAAGTTTGATAATATACATTGCCAGGCTGCAAACTCTGAAAGGTCACAATCGAAAAGTCGCCTCCTGTGCTTCTGATGCTCAAGGAAAACTGGTTGCGTCTGGTGGCTGGGACTGTTTTGTGTTTGTGTGGAAGGCAGCCAATGGAGAAAAAATGTGTGATTTTAATGTTGGAAGGTAAGAGTGAGAAAATGATAGGTCATTTAAAGTCCAATAAAAATATCAGAATAATTTTAAAATAGCTTTAAAGAAACATGTAACGTTCAATTGGTATTGTTGTTGACTTAAGATTAGATCTAAGTGAACTGTTCAGTCTTACGTATAGCATGCTTGATATTGAATTAAATCTGAAAAAAAAATCTTTCTAGCCCAGTGAACTGTGTTGACTTTCACCCTACTGAGGAGCAGATAGTTGTTGGCAGCTGGGACTCACTGATCCGTATATACAACTACTTTCACAAGACTCGGATAGCTGTAGGTCCAAACTGGCATCTTGTGTTTGTGAAACATATTTTTTTTTAAGTGTAATTCATTTACTAGATGCTATCTGTTATGGTTTTGATGGTGAAATATTCTTGAACTTAATTTTTAATGAGCATTATTTTTCTCCAGATTCTTCGTGGTCATAGTACCTCTGTTCGTGACATTGCATATTCTGTGGATGGAAGACACCTAGCATCTGCTGCACTTGATGGGGACATCAAAATTTGGGCAGCTGATAAGGGATCTCAGGTAGAAATTTAACACCTAAGAAAAATAATTGTTTCCGGTCTTAAAAATTTGCAGAGTAGTCTAAGTTTGTCTAATCAATTCCAATCACATGCAGGTTGGTAGCATCAAAGGTCACTGTGGACCAATCAGCAAACTGACCTTTTCACCAAGTGGTGGAGAGCTGATAACTGCTGGGGAAGACCACCAAATAAAGGTATTACACATTAACATTTTTTTTTAGTTTTTAAGTTATCTTATTCCTTAGATCAGTGTTTGAACATTTTTTTTTCGCCCTCATATCTTCTTTTTAAAAAAAATCCTCACCCATTTTCTTTAAAAAAAAAATTTCTTTTAACAAATAATTTCAGTTTTTAATCTTTTCTGATATGGTGTTGAAATCATTTGAGATCTCTCATACTATATACATTTCATGTGATTGTTCAGGTGTGGTCTGGTGAGCTGGGTATTCCTCTTCACAAACTACACACAACTAAATTTGGAGCAGCAGTCTCTGTCGCCATTGCCCCAGATGGACGCTCAGTCGCTGTCGGTTATCATTTAGGCACAGTTCGTGTTTACGATCTCAACACTGGTAATTGTTGCACAAATGGCTTTAATTCTATATAAAATTACCGCATATATTATTCATACCTAAATATAATATTGTGAAATATTTTTGAAATAAATATTGTCATTAAATAAATCAGAAGTCTAATTTTTTATTGTCTTGCCAAATAAAAAAAAAATATCCAAAATATCTTTTATTTCAGAGACTTATTATCTTTCATTAGTGTGTCATTAAAACAAATATGGGCAAATAATTATTGTAACAAGTAAAAGTAAACGTTGATTGGTTGTTCCAGGTGTCAAGATGTTTGAAGTCAGGTTAAGTCCTTGTGCTGTCAGAGCCGTCACTTTCTCCAAAGACGGATCTTACATTTTATGCGGCAGTGATGATAATACAGTGCAGGTGATAACTTGTTATTTTTTTTTACTGACACTTTGGGCTTCATGTAGAATATTATTTGTATGAGGTGTTAAATCAACATTTCCCATACAAAACACTGGTAACATGATGAAAAGTGACTACGTTTTCTCACAGTCTTAGTGAGATAATTGATTTTTAATTACCCAAGGTGGCCCTTTTTTAAACTGTCATCCTTTTTTTTTTTTTATTCACATCCCATTCATGATTCACAATGTTAAAAAAGTTGGCATGGATAAGCATAACTATTTTACAATTCTTGAATTTGTGATTGACTGAGCACATTGTAAAACCTCTTGATATGTGTAACTCTTAACATGGAGAAAGTAGAAATGTATCGCTCAGTCTCAGCTAGGGCATTTGTCAAACCTTTTGTTTTTATTTTTTATATTAGGCTTTGGAAAGTGGCCAAGGATCCAAAGTTTGTGCTTTGATGGGACACAGTAAACCTGTTCTGTGCGTTGAGACGAGCAAATCTTATGTGGCAAGTGGAAGTGAGGACTTCACATGTTGTCTTTATGATGATATTCGTCGGCTGAAGAGTTCTAAGCAGTAATTTTAATATTTTTTTTTTGCAGTCCTGCTATTTTTTTTTATAATCCAGTGTTAAGTCTGTGACCTAAGTTGAGAAAAAATTGTGATCCTTCGACTTTTATTTGACTTTTATAGGATTTTTTACCAAGTCTGAGGGACGGGTTGTCGAGCAGTGTAGAGCACTGATTGTTGACCTGAGAGTCCTTGGTTCAAACCCTTCACATTCTGTGGATACAGAAACTGATGAATTCTACACTTCATCTATCCCAATAGCCCATTAAGAACTAAGGGAACTTTAATTTTTTTTTTTATAACCAAGTCTATAGAACGTTAAAACATTTTTTATTTTTCAATGAGCAATGGGGTTTCAAAATAATTCAGTTTATCAGATGACACCTTTTCTGCCTTTTTTTCACTTCGGATGTTTATTTTCTTTTCAGGGCTAAACCTGGCTGTGTTCTGAAAGGTCATATTGGCCCAGTTACCGCCTGCTCTATAAATTTAGATGAAACTTTGTTGGCAACAGCTAGCAGAGATGCTGTAAGGATTTGTTCTTTTTTTTTAAAATGTTTTTTGTTAAATAAATGTTTGTTATTTGATACATTTACACAGTTTCGGTCATTTCTCTATCATATATCTGAAAATTATTCCTTCCCCACAGAGTGTTAGAATCTACAATTTAAAAGACGCCTTTATTTCCAGTGATCCACAACCAGTACAGATACTGGCAGCCTGCCATGCTGACTGGATCAATTCAGCCCACTGGTCCAACACAGGAAACTTTCTGGTACAGACAATTATTTTTTTTTTTGGTAGATCGATGAAAAAATGAAAAAGATTTTTTTTGTTTGGTCAAAAGATTTTGATGTTTTATTTAATTTCCTGTTTGTAAAGTTACTGTTATAGACGGTTTCCTTATAAAACAAATTTGTTAAAGTAAAAATCTTTTTTCGTCTTGTTTAAAATATTTTTACATTATTTTTTGAGCTGTTTTTTTATGTGGGCATTTAAAATGATTTTCAAAATTAATTTGCCCCCCCCCCCCCCCCCCAATTCAGTGGGGGTGGAGGGGTGGGGGGTGATGAGCCAATTTATTTGATTTTATTACAATTTGTTTGTTTTCCCAATTAGGTGACTGCCTCTAATGATTTCAACCTGAAATTGTGGGACATTAAAAATGGAGCAGAGAAACTCCTTCTGTCAGGACATACATCAGCAGTCAACTGTGTCACATATAAGGTGAAATATAGAAAGCTAAAAAAAAATCATCACTTCAAAATGGCTTTAGCTTATATCATAATGATTTCTTAATCAACTTTAAATGGTTTACATGAGAAAAAAAAATGAGCTTTAAAAGTTGGGAATCCAAAGTATTTTTTGTTTTAATTTTCAGTTTAAAACACACAAACAAAAAAAAAAATAAAAAAAATTTTCTTTCCAATTTCTTGGTCACAATATTTGATTTGATTTTAGTTGATTCTTGTTATGTAAATTTAAATTGAAAACTTTGGCGAACATATTTATAGTATGGCTGTATAGTATCGGGCAGCAGTGATGGTAATGTTCGAGTCTGGACCCACAAAGGAGTTTCCATCACAACGCTGGTCGGCCATTCACTACGGGTCAACGCCTGCGATATGTTTGTGAAGTGCAAGTCAAAAGCTGCTGGTATGTAGAATTATTTTTTACACAGCACTCAAAATATCTTTTATTTTATCCGTAAATTAAATGCTTTTAAAATCCTTTTTGAAACATTTTTCTATGATAATAGATATTAGACCAATAAAAAAGAAAGAGATTCTGATAGGTGTTATAAAGATAATTCTTAACCACACGTACAATGATTTCTCACTCTGGTAGTGCATTATAGTCAGTGAGGTAAAACGCTCAGTTTGAAGGGTCTGAGTTCAATCTCCAGCGAGACCCAAGTGAATTTTTCAGGTCATGATGAAAATCACCTTTCATGCCTCCTGTAGTACAGTATCAGTTATGGTGGAGATGAAAGAAGGCACTACAAAAACAGTCCCATGGTGGTGTATAGGATCTAAGGGAGAAAAACATCTCAACCTTACAGGGACTTCACAGATATATAGCCAATGGTGATTTAGTTTCTCTGCCTGCTATTTGCTGTTACATTCGTCTTTTTTTCTGTAACCTCGGCATTGAAGGGATTGTGTGGTTAGCACAACCCCCAGCCGCCTTTACTTCCCCAACTTAAGTCAGGATCACCCAATTTAAAGCTGGGTGGACTTGAGGGACTTGAACCAACTTTCACCAGGACCTGGAAAATTCCCTTGGTTCTCACTGAGGATTGAACCCAGGACTCTCAGGTCGACAGTCGAGCACTAATTGACCATCCATCACTCTTGTATCAAATTTGTAGCAGCTGCTTTTGGAGCAGAAGAGTCTCCCAGCACTTGTATTATCTCACTTATAGGGAGGTTGTTCTTATGGTCGTCATTGAGATTTGCACTAGCATCTTGCACTAGACGAATAAGACTTAAATACCCAAGACAACCTGTCAATCATTTTTGGCAAGCCTATTTGAGGAAAACAGTTACATGTATCAAAGTTTCTTACATTAAAAAACAAATAAGCGGTTGTGGAGACTTTTCCCACACAAACTGAAATGGGCTATAGATACTGGTGACCGAAGTGGTGGGGTAAACATTTAAGACTGGTCACACGGGGACAATATCATTAGGCGATGGCAGCCAGAAATGTATTCTACCCATATAAAAGTATAACATGGTAATTTGATACCATGGGAATGCAGTGACTGGAAACATGCTAGTCACTGGTGGGGGGGATAGAGAAAGTATTGAGAGCAAACAAAATAGTGGGCGTGGTTTTGTAAAGTCCACTACTTTTTGGCCCAGACAGCCACAGTGAGTACATTTATAGAGTTCACTAAAGATACGAAAATGACAATAGCACATTGAGGCAGAGAATAGATTAGTCAGAGTATTTTATTAAGAATAGACGGCAGTAGTAATAGACAGACAGCAGTAGAAATACTTTGGAGTAAAGACATATAAATCCAGGATGGGTGTATTTTGATTTTACATGAGCCTGATTTATTGAACATATAGGAGTATAAATAAGTATATATTGTGCATCAAAAGTACAGAGCCTGCCTTTTTATTTTGACGTATCTATTAATCCACCTTACAGACAATTATAATAAAAAATCCATTCCTGAACAGCTGCATATTTTTAAGAATTTTTTAAATTTTCATAAATCAGATGATGTTGAAGCTAAAGAGGAGCTAAGCTGGGCAGAGATGGCAGCTATGGAAACAGATGAATACGGCACAGAAGGGAAAAAATCAACCCTGAAAAAGGGGGATGTCGACATGCAAGATGTTATAGTGGCCTCCGCTGGAGATGATGGCGATGTTTGGATTTGGAGACCTCTGCAGGTAAAAGACATGTTTACAAATTCAGACCCATGAATGATGCAAGTCACCATCATCTCAGTTTCTATGTTGTGACCGCTTTAGACTGTAGCATATGACCTTTTGGCCTCATTGATGACTAAATCAAATCAAGACGTGTGAAATATTTCCTCACGATTATTAAACTCCCTATGGTGTTTAATTTTTTGAGAAAAATGACCTTGTTAGAGATTTTGTAATTGATTGATTTGAGCTTTGCAAACTCATTTTTATTGAGGATTAGATCATATAAATGCAAAAAAAAAATACATATCTTGTAGGTGAAATAGAGTGCATACAGGCAAGGATTAGTGTTATTGAATTGGGTACAAAGAGGAAAGGGAGAATTTATTATTTTTAGACAGATGTTATCAGACAATGAACATAGGTAGTGCTTGAGCTGAAGAGTTCTAATTACAAAGCGTTGTTAAAGTGATTTTTGATGAACTTGTATTTGGTGAAGGAACTGTACATTAAACAGTGGTGACTCTTGACTTTTAGCTTCTTGTAGTAATTTCATTTAAGAGACTTTTTCTGTGTCCACTTTTGAGGACTTTGACTGTGTCACTTATTTATTATAACTGTGACTGTGTGTATTGGTTTATCATCTTCAAAGCTTTTATACAACTCAGTGATCATAAGAAAGCTTTGTAATATCCCTGGTTGTCCTGCATCATTCTAATGGTTTCGTCCTCTCCAACAGGCCAACAGCCTGGCCTGTCTGACTGGACATTCTGATCGAGTCCTCTCTGTTGACATCGACCAGCACAGACACATCGCCAGCACTTCTCTGGACTGCTCTGTCCGGCTGTGGCAGCCTACCTTCAAGGATGAGACGAGATCTCAGAGACACGACAGCCCTGTGACTTTTATAAGTGTGGCCGGCAACTTGGCCCTGTCAGGCAGCAGGTTAGTGAGACACCCGTGTAATGCAAATATTTTGTGGATGGTGAATAAATCAATGATAGTGATGTTTTCTGTCCTTTGATATTTTTCTGCCCCATTTCTTCATTTAACTGTTTTTGTTTTACCTAGTTAAAAAGAATTGTAGCTGACAATTGTAACCCTTTAAAGTTTTATTTAGCCTATAAACAAATAATTCTGGCCAGGTTCCTGTAGAGCCAAAGGAATAAGAAGATAAACAAATAATTGAAAAAGTGTATAAAGATATGAAACAGTTAAAGTTAACTGTTTACATTATGAAATCTCTACAAACATTAATATTACAAAAATTTTATATCTATTAGGGTGGTGCTTAAAAATAAAAATATAGAATTTTTGCTGTCTTACCCTCTGAAAGTGTTTCTGTCCGTGTAAAAACATTATAAAAAAAAATTTGACCTTCTTTTTCTCATCATTTAGAGGTAGCTCAATGATGTGAAAGTTGATAAGAAAGTAAAGTTATTGTGAAAAACAAAACACGTTGACTTTTATTATGATTTGATCGTTGAGTCATCTAAATGCAATTAACGCTCAACGTTCGTAGCATTGACTTTTCGACCACCGGTGGGCGACAATTTTTTGTATGTTATATTTTTACTTTTGGTCAATTTTTTAAAATGTTTTATTATATATGCGCAACGCCGACCCTGGGATACAGTGGCAAAGAAAAATAGATTTTTTATTTTTGTAAAAATGTGGTACTTGGTAAAATATTCCAAGTTTGGGTTGAAAAAAGACATAATGCACTAGGAATCTTTGTCGCTGTGGCTCCCTTTTTTGACAAAATGGCAAAAAAAAAGGGAGTGCTTCGCGCGTATTTGAGGCCAGGCTGTTTGGTGACTAAACGTGATTTCTTGGTAAAAGTGAAATTTGGTGATTTTTTAATATGGGAGTGGTAGGCAAAAGTGATCAACTTTTAAATAAGTATAATATGCTTAGAAAAACAAATAAATGGTGGAAAACTTTATTTTTTTATTCATTTAAATGCGTTTCCTGTAACTTATAATAATAGAGAAATTTTAATGATCAATTTTGTCTTGTCTAACATTGTGTGAAAATTATATGTCTTTTTTTCACTCTATAGGCATCAGTCCTGTTTTTTTTTCCCATTTCTATAGTATCATTTAAAGTTGAATAAAAAAAAATTATCATAATTTTACGTCCAAATTTATGTATGTGTTGTACAAATGAATAATGTTTATGTAAATAATAAAGATTTTGTTTAAATTCTTCATACTTTTTTTTTATTCTTGCTGTTTGTGATATATTTGTATTTTTAGTTAAAAAAAATAATTTAAAAAAATCATTTACACTATAATTTTACAAAATTATAAATTTCTATTATATCAAAAGTTTTATATCATTAAATAGCTTATTCAATTCTAAATTCAATGATGTATAACTTCAATAGGTAGCTTATAACATAATGAAAAATGCCTAGTTTTACAAAACACCCTGCAATCAGCTTAAAAGAATGGCCGAAAATGAACAACAGTTGAGAGTTAATACAAGTTAAACACACTATTACTGCTTGGTAAATGAGTAAATGTAAATGAAATTAAATGTAAATGTAAAAATTTAGTAAAAGAGTTAAAAAAAACGTTTGAAGAAAAATGTTATTGGCTGCTAAATTATGAAACTGCTATCGCTGCAAGTGTCTCCTTCTTGCTGTTAGGATACATATCTCGATGTTTCTGGACAACCTGTAGTAGAAACTGAAGTTGTGACTCACCATCATGTGTCGTCAACCTTGTGAATTCCTGAATAAGGGCAATTGTAACTTGTATTAATTGAATTTAGTTGAATCAATGATCAAATAATAATAAAAGTCCACGTGTTTCATTTTTCGCAATAACTTGACTTTCTTATCAACTTTCACATCATTGAGCTACCTCTAAATGATGAGATAAGAAGATCAAATTTTTTTTGTAATGTTTTTTACACGGACAGAAACACTTTCAGAGGGTAAGACAGCAAAAAAATTCAATATTTTTATTTTTAAGCACCACCCTAATATCTATTTATCATGTGTTCTGAATTGTATCTTTGGAAAATAAAATTCACACAATAAAATACAACTTCATTCATATTTTTAGAGATGGTGTGGTGAAGATCTGGAAGAAAGAGGCTGATAATCATTTCCAGCTGAAGCACAGTTACCAAGTAAGCAAAATTAAAAATGTTAAAGTCTGTTTGTGCCATAAAGTGTTGAAATAATTGAAAGATGGTTTAGGTGTCGTCGTGATGACATATAATAAAAATTGCTGATAAAATGCATATTTAATTTTTGTAGTTATACATGCATTATTATTTTTTTTCCTTTTAGGCTCATGAGAAATCTGTCAATTGCGGAAGTTTTGAATCCCATTGTGCCGATAAATTTACCACAGGCGGCGATGATAACTTTATTCACATTTGGGAAATAATCGATCGTAAAGATGGTTTTTATGTGAGGTAAAGTTTTTTTCGCTGTGAGTTAAAATTAGAATTGAGTTAGTGCTTTAACCTGAATTAAATTAAGTTTTGTGACTTCGAAGATAACTCTCTTTGATTTCAAAGATAACTCTCTTCATGATTTTTATCAAAATGTGTAGAAAACAAAACAGTTTTGAGACAGACATGCCGGTGGCTGCTATATCATTAAGCTGGAATGCTGGTCAGTACATGTACACAACTTGGAGTGGTGCAGTTTTCCTTGTCGGCGGCAAGACGCCACCAAAGTTCATCTACAGGTAAATTAGAAGTGTATTTTTGTTATGCCATCCAAACACTTTGGTCAAAATTTTTAATTGTAAAAATGCTATTATTATTATTTTTTTTTTGTTGAAAAGTTTGTTGCAGAAACCTCCGTCAGCATGGGGCGGTTCACTGACAGGAGTTAAAAACTGGGCTCAGGCTCTTCACGTCAGTCAAGAGGAACCTGGTTGTTTTACACTTGGCTCTATTTGTAGTGAGCTTGTTTACCTTCAGCTGGGATCTAATAAATCTGTTAGTTTTTTTTTTTATTAAATATTTAGTTAGTTTGTATTTAGGTTCATTGTTCCCTCTAAGCTGATGCGCATGTTTGGGTGCACATGTAACTACAGAACTCTTACATGTTTCATTTAATAGGTCCATATGTTCTGCACAGAAAACTGTCTTTCTCTCCTTCTAAATAGAGCTCAGCCAATATCTTTACCATAGACAGCATCAGAATATTAGAGGGAACATTAATTAGGTTATAAACTGAAAAATCATTTTTTAATTCTGAGAATATGTGTAGAAAATCTGCTAAATGAAGGAATTTAGTGTAATCATAATCAACATTTTAATGAATATCTAGATAATTTTTTTTAAGCCACATGAATGTCTATTTATATATTTTTTGTACTCCTTGCCAAAATGATTTTTTTTTATTAGCAGCCAGTTAATTTTTTTCTTTTTCATAGGAGGCTCTGGTCAACAGTAAAGTTACAATTTCTCCTGACGATAATGCAATGGAAGTGCCAGGCGTGAAAAGGCCACCAAACTGGGTAAACTGCCTAGCCACCTCCAGTGGCTTAACATTTGCTGGAGACTCCCTCGGCCAGATATTTATATATGGCCTGGGTCATAAAATGTCTCTCAAGGTTAGGCATGGCTATTGGTTTTTAGCTTTCTGACTTTTCCCATTTTCACTGACAAATTCTATACATTACTTTTTAGCACAATATTTTTTTTCCAGTTACTGTTTACAGTCTTTGATATTACTGATTATCACATACAATTGTTAACCTGTACTCTCACCCAAAACTGATGTAAGCCAAATACACATTTTGATAAAAATCATCAAGGGGAATAATCCATGAAGTTAAAAAAAATAATAAATTAAGGTTTAAACATTAACCCAATTCTAAGTAAATTCACAGGGGAAAAACTTTACCTAACATAAACATTGGTAGGCCATTAAAAATATTCTTACTGGGTCTTATAAAAACCAAAAGGTAAAAATATTGTGTAATTGTTGGTTTGCTACAGAGTTCAACTCTGTTGTCATGTTAAACAAATCAAAGCAGTTTGTTGTTTCATTAGGTATTTTAAAAATATCTTCCCATTATATTTCTTTTATTTTTCCGTTTTTTGTTTCCTTTTTTTGGTTCAGATTCACAAAGCTCCCATTACTTCTGTCCGGATAAGTAACAATCTGGTTCTGACCAGCTCTCTCGATTGTTCCATCAAAGTCTGGAGTTTCTCATGCCAGGACAGTATTAATATCACTCAGGTGAGAAGTAGATTTTGCTAACTGCTAAATTCCTTCATTTTCTTGTTGAGTAAAGGGCCTTTTCTAGGCCCTCAAGCTCTGGAAGAGTAAAGGATGAGGGCTGGTCATGAGGCTGGTCATGAAGCTGGTCATAAGGGCTGGTCATGAGGCTGGTCATGAGGCTGGCCAGCAACCATATAAAAAAAAAAACAACTCTCTGCCACCCATTGTCTTTTTAACCCACCCAAGCTCTGTCTCATTAAATAATTCATGATTAAGGTTTCAGCCCAATAGATTTTAAATGTTTACCATTTCTAGCCAAGTAACATTTTGTTCACTTAAGATTGTTCTACCATTCCCTAAGTGCCATCAGTTTTTTTTTTTTGTATTGTAAATATTTGTCAGTGATGGCTAGCGGTTTCTTATTTTATAAATACACAGAAAACTAATAAAACTTTATAACACTCCCTTGTAATTGATGAAAATCACTTAATTGAAATATCTATGACATTAATTATCCATTGGTGAATAGAAACGAAAAAATGATGTATACACCATAAATTGACACCTTAATTACTTTTCCAGTTGTCAGTTCCACAAACACAACAACCTAACTCAGTGGCGTCACTAGGGGGGTGCGGGGGGTGCGGACCGCACCGGGTGACACCCTCACAAGGGGTGACACCAAAATGCAAAATATCTAGTTTTAGGCCTATATTCTTATTTTGTAATTTAAAATAATTCAAAGCCGTATTTAATTTTTAAAAATAAATAAAAATATCTCCGATTATTAACAGCAAATGACTTTATAAGGCTTCGAAAAAAATTAATGCCAAATATAAAAATATCTCCGATTATTAACAGACACTGCATACTTTTTATTATTAATTATTTTAATGAAATTATTGCATCTCTTAAGGCGAGGAAAGGGAAGTTCTGATTTAATTGAGATTTAATGTGACATAAAATTTAATGTAAAAATAACAATTAAAAAAGTGACATATTTTCTATTTAGTTTTATTTCTTAAAATCTTTGACAGATTACAATTTTTTTTAAAGAATTAAAAAATCGACCTTGAATTATTTATTTTTCTATTGTCGTTGTAAATTTATTTATAAATTTTGCTAAGAATGCTGTATGTCTATGGGGTGTCATGAGAGGGGTGACACCATGAGTTACCGCACCGGGTGACACCAACCCTAGTGACGCCACTGACCTAACTTACTAACTTCTTCATTTATTCTGATTCACTACCTCCTTCAATATTAACAAAACATCTTATTCCCCCCTCTTGCTTTTGTGCTCTGTATCCAAGCTGTCGCTAAAACTAACTAAACTGTCTTCATCTCCCCTACTTCATCTTGCCCCCTGATTAATTATGTAATATTTAACCCTGCATGCTGTCGGTAGAAAGTATCAGCCCTGACCTACTTGCACTGTACTCACAATATTAAATATTTTTAGTTTTTTTCTATAAATCAGGTAAAGTGTTTCATTTAAAAACATAGTTATGTTGTGAAAAAATATGGATGAACTGATGAGAGTTTAAATACAATTTTAAAACATTATTTTTAACATGCAGCTATCTTTGTCAACAAAATTGACTATCAATTATTGATTTTCAGGTTGGTCAGTTTTTCTGTCCAGCTCCTGTCTGGACTCTGGAGATAGCCAGTGTGACAGCCAAAAGAACTGCAGTCCACATCACTATTTTGGCTGGAGATCAAAATGGTAATGTCCAGCAGTTACTCTGGAAGTCCTAGTAGTAAACTCAAATAATACAAGTACAACTTAGTTGGAAATAAATAAATTTCACTGTATTGTTATATTCTTTTGTTGATAATTTCTGTCCAATTTTCTGGGGTCAGATATCTTCCAGGTTTCAACTAAATACATGTAGTTGAATTACATCAATACTATACCTCTGAATACTACATGTACAGATTTTCTGTGTATTAGCACCCAGTACGAGTTTTAGTTTTTTTTTTTATTGGTGTGATGTTTTGTCACACAATCTACACATTTTAAATTGAAGTTTTTTTTTTTGGGACGTTGATTTAAAATAATTCACTGTTGCATTTTCTATTATACATGTATAAATATTTTTTTAATGTTAACTTATCTGTGATTTGATTGACATGTGATTCTCTGAAAAAAAAAAGTATAATTTATACAGCTTATATGTTTTGCTCTATATGAGTAATTTACATATATTTTACTTATTTTTTATAATTTTCTCTTTTGTTAATTTTTTCATGTCTTTCTTGGCACAATTTTTATATCACAAATGAAACTACTTTGTTTTCTTCTTGTTACAAATTTGTTTCATTCTAAAAATTTTTTCACAATGTGTTTTGGTTAGAATCTAGATAATAGAATGGTTTAATAATCCAGCGATGCTGGACCATTGTTTTCTTCATACTTTATCCTTTCAAATGTTGAGCAAACATGAATAATTCTATTTTTATATACAAATCATCAAATGACTTTGAATAAAAGGGAAATAATTCATTTTACCATTATTACTGAGTTCTTTCCTCCTACATAAATGTTTTATTTTATGGTTGTTCTGAAAAAGAATGATGTTCTTTTAAATGTTAAGATTTTTAATTTAGAATCTTTTAAATTGGAAGCATTCCGAATTAAAATTCATGCTGTAGCCAAACTTTCCAAAATACAAGAAATTTATGCTTTTATAAATATCACAGCTCATAAATATACCACAAGAAAACAAGAAACAAACTAAAAAAAATTAGCACAGAGCTCTTCAGAGGGCTAAGTGACCAACAGGAGCCCCGTCAGAAAAGGGCCCTCTGCCAGTTTTATTTATGTCACATTTGAGAAGATAATTTATACATCACTGGTAATTATACAATAGTGAGGATAAAATAATTATAAAATATTTTTAAGAATATATTCTCTCATATTCATACTGAGACATTGTATAAGTTCTCCAAAAATCTGATAAGGTCTCCCTGAAATCCTGACAAAGTCACCCCAAAAAACTAAGAATAGCTCTTTGAAGTATCTTTACCATCTTTAGATTGCAAACCAGTTTGGTCATAGTTAATTCATAAATATAAAATGTGAATGCTGTAAGTGAAAAAAAAGACTGGTTTAAATTTATTCATTTTTTTAATTTAAATTAATGCTTAATAAGGAAATCGCTGGGGCTGATAAAACATTTTTGACAAAAACAGGATTCAATTACGGGCAATCGATGGGTCAGAACGAATGAGTCTTGACACTTGAACTCAACCGGCACAAAATGGTTCACTATAGCAGAGCAGCACCGGCAGTGACCCTGGACCAACGTTTTCTTGATGTAATCCACATACATCTCTGAACTGGGGCACTCACCCTGGCACATCTCTTGCTTGACAGCCACAGTAGAGGTGCAGTTGTCTATGGTGATCAGGCTGGTCGGGAGTGTCATCTTGTGGCATTTGTCTTTAGGTACGCAGTCAACGAGGCAGCAACTGTCTTTAGATTTAACCAACTGATGTGTGGTCTGAAAGAAGTAACATGATGCACTTGTCATCAGCCTCGAAAGTGATAGATAAACTTTAAAAAAAAAAATTATGTCATTTAAAATATTGTACAATTATGGCTTACTTTCAATTTTGAAATGTTTTCAAACATTCTCTAGAAAATAAATTGAAGCAATTACCATATTACACCCTGAAACATCTGGACAGACTTTATTACTTTGCTGGACTCGTCCTCTGAGGCACAAACAATTTTTACACTTTCCACATGGGAATGTTTCACCTACCTGGCAAATTATAAATGTAAAACAAAATAAAACATGTTCTGTGACTAATGAAAAAATAGAGAAAGCACAGAATTCTGGTTTATACAGAAAAAAATAAATTTAATGCATCCGGACCATTTAATTACATAATTTTTATCCAAATATTCAAATACATGTAATATTTATTCTTTAGAAGCCCCCTACATGTAACAATATGCCTTAGTACTCCCCATACATATACTGACTAGAGAATAAAAGTCCATTGCATGCATCTACTAAGCCAGTGTTTCTCAAACTTTCATCTGTGTTCCCCATTAATTATTATCTTCGTAAATAAACAAAAACTGGCATATTGTTTTCACGGTCTTGGTTTGCCATGACCGTCTTGGTTTGCTATGACCGTCTTGGTTTGCCATGACCATTTTGGTTTGCCATGACCGTCTTGGTTTGCCATGACCGTCTTTAGCCCGATGCAGCGATTACCCCCAACAAACGCTTTGAGTACCCTCTGGTTACACCAGGCATGGCCAACAGTTTTTAGTCACGGGCCGGATTGAAAAAAGAAATTTTTTTCGCGGGCCAGGCGTAAAAATTACTAAAATTTTAAAAAAAAATGAACAAAATTTTATTATGAAAATATAAATAATGTAACAAATACCTATATATAATAACTATAAATTTAACATTATAATAATAAATACAAAAATTTAAAAAAAAATTGAACAAATTTTTATTGAGACTATAAATGATATAACAAATACATAGAAGTATACATATATATATATATATATATATATATGAATAATGATAAATCATAGATAACTTACAGCAAATATCTATACAGAATAATACAAAATAAACATTTTAATAATAACAAATATATTATAATAATTAATGAAAAATATTGAGGCGGTTTACCTCGTTTATAATCTTTTTAATGTCAGGTTCAATTTCTGTGGTGGCTAATCTTAATACAGCCTCCAAATGTAAATCATTTAATCTCGACCTTGTAGGACTTTTATTGAAAATGTCTGTTCACAAATATAAGTTGAACTAAATATTACTAAATATTTTTGGCAAGATTTTTTTAGATTTACATATTTTTTACTATCCAATTGCTTATAAAAATTACACAAATTATCTTCCTCTTCTCGATATTTATCATGCAATAATTGATCACACTGTAATTCAATTAATTCTAATTGAATGTCTGGAGAAGCTTCTTCAATATTTGCAGTAAATGGATTTCTAATAAGCGACAATATTTTATCTATTCTGTTAAAAAATTCGAATCTGTTTTCAAAATCAAGTCGTAATGCCAGAATATTTTCAGTATACATTTGAGCTTTTTCTTTTAAAATTATTGCGGAAATGGTCTTTAAGGATGGGAAATGCAGTGCTCCATTTAAGGAACATCTAATCGGTTATAAAAATCATTAAGTTCTGTCTCAGCGTCATGGCCATCATTTGGCATGCTTCAATTGGTGTACTATGGCTGAAGTATGACATGATTCAATTGGTGTACTATGGCTGAAATATGACATGCTTCAATTGGTGTACTATGGCTGAAGTATGACATGATTCAATTGGTGTACTACGGCTGAAGTATGACATGCTTCAATTGTGGTACTATGGCTGAAGTATGACATGCTTCAATTTTTAAAAATTTGCGAAGTTCTATAATTTCACGATCTACATACAACATAAGTTCTTCAGATTTTTTTTCGGCCAGTTTAACTTACATAAAACTATCTGCAAACAACCGGACGAGTGTTATTTACAGAGTTTTTAGCAGAAATAGTGTTGCGTAGTTCAAATCAGCTGATTTTGTCTGTGTTTTTCATCTAATATTTGTAGTAATACTAAAAAATCAGTTCCATACATTGTGCTAATCTTAAGAAAAAATCAGTGCCGGCGATGAAACAAATTTTCTGCAGAGCCGGGGATAAATGTAATCCCCGGCAGGGATGAAATTAATTAAAGCAGAGCCGGGGATGACAGTCCTCAGAGCCGGGGATATCCCCGGCGGTAAATCGAGCACTGGGGAAATGATCAGATTTGCATTCAGCAAGATTTGTGGGAAAAAGTTGAAGTTTCATTTTAAAGGCTTTTAATTTCTGCATTAATAAGCAAATAATTTTTTTTCCTTGTAAACTTGTGTTGAATTCGTTTAAATATGTGAGGATGTCTAGAAAGCCAAATCACAAAGCCAATTTGGATCCGTTAATTCAGGAAACTCCTCATTTTCTTTGAGCACTAAAAAAATTCGTATTTCCTCTTGAAGCTTCCACACACGCTTTAATACCTTTCCCAAGCTCAACCAACGGATTTTATTGTAGTATATTACATCGGAATATGTGGTATTAAGTTCTTCAAGGAAATCAATGAATTGCCTATGATTTAATCCTTTGGCTCTTAAGAAATTTACTAATTTTACAACTATTATGGTAACATGATCGATTTTAAAAACATTTTTACATAGGACATGTTGATGAATAATGCAGTGTATTGGTATAATTTTATGATTGAGATCGATTTCGAAAATTTTATGTTCAATGCGTTTAATTACTCCAATATTTTTTCCTGTCATGTTTGGTGCTCCGTCTGTTGTAACACTCACCAAATTTTTTCCAGTCAATATGGTATTTTAAAAAAACACTTTTCAAATTGAAAAAAATGGCGGCCGAAGTGATATTAGCAGCAAGTAACAAAATTAATTCTTTTTTAAATTAAGAAAGCAATTGCTTTTTAATGCGATGATAATAAACATCCAATAAACGAATTAATATTGCAAATTAACTTCCAAGCGACCAAGTTGTTACTAACAAGTTTGCTACTTACGGAAAGCATTGAATGAACTGGCGTACTCTTCCACTTCAAATACATAGATTATAGAGTTTGTAGTGTGATTATAGATAACAAATAAGCACGAAAAGTTTAATTCATATGAAAAACCAGAAATATCTTGAATTTACTTGATTAATACTATGTAAGTGTCAGGCAAACGTAAATATTGAAAAATTACTTGCGGGCCGCATAAATTCGGTACGCGGGCCGGATGTGGCCCGCGGGCTGTATGTTGGCCATGCCTGGGTTACACTGTACTTGGGTAAACATGTCTTAAGAGTAGTAAACCACCAAACGAATATAAATATATCGATATAATAAAATGGGCATACAGGCATACCTGAATGCAACTAGGAAATTAACAAGAATCTTCATGACTACAATACAGCTGAAATAGCTGTCTATCAAACCTGGAATGTTTTATTGTTGTATACACAGTCAAGGGAGCAGTTCTCAAGTGGAACACATCGGTTGCCATCCAGAACGAGATGTTTTGGGCAGACACACCCGCCATATACTTGCAGACGACATCCAGGCTCTGGCTCCGTCTGACATGTTCTTTGACAGTTGGAATGGTTAGACCAAACCATGTCACCGGGGCAGTCTGTACAAAAAAAAAGTATTTACTAAGTATGAATCTCATTTTAGCTCCAAAACGTATTGTGCTCAAAAACCTCTAATGTAAAGCTGATTAAGCTTAATGCTTTACATACATCCTTCTTATTTCACAAAGTTAACAAACTACAATCTGGAAAAGAGTAATGGCTACTTGGTAATTCAAATATTTTTCTTTCTAGTATAACCTGTACTAGAGCGCTAGCCACCCTACTCGACACAAGTTTCAGAATAATTGGATTGTTTCGTCGCCCGGAATCTTCTTAGATCTTATTAGTTTTAACGGTTCGTAGATTTCAGTTTTAAATGTCAGCGAATCTTACGTCATCTGCCGCTGGCAAGGTTTCATTTTTTGGGCAATTTTACTGCAAGGCCGTGGCGGAAGCTACAAAAAAAAATGGGTAGCCTACAAATGCATTATAAAAAAAAATATTTATCAGGCTTTTTTACCACAAGATTTTGTAAAACAATCCTCTGACTGACTGCTCGAAAAATCCGGGCAACTAGTGGGAACCTTGCGTTGTCTGCTTCTTTTTCCCCAGCCACAGCTCGTGGCTGTGCAATTCGTCCATTCTGACCACTGACCTATAACCTCTGAGCCTGTTGAAGAAATGATCTTAAAAACAAAACAAAACATAACATCTTTTAGCTAAATATTTATGTTATAAATCAACTGTCTGAATAATTTCAACCCGAGCTTTTCTTAATGAATAGGCAAAAAATAAGCATGCTGCCCAAAGCCCCTTCCGCGTAGTTCACACGGAGCAAGGTTGTCATACTGTCGAAGGGCCCATACTGCTGTTTTGCCAAAGCGGTTCTTATGACTAAAGGAGCCCTAGGCAGAGATTTTCATAGTCCTGTGGCGTAATTAAGGAGGCACCAAGGTGGGCACTTACTTTGCCTCCAGCAAGGGGCAGCAACTATTGTATTTTTTGGACAGGGAAAGGGGCTGCATTTTGAAATCCGCCCTGTGCCATTAACGCTAGTTATGCCAGTGTAGGGGGACCCTAAAATTATATGCCAGGGCCCTCATAGCATTCGATTTGAAATGAATCGGTGAAGGAAGGAGGCCTCCTTGGCAATGGGCACCCGCCTAAAATGCCTGTCCATAGAAACGATTCTTTAGTTAGTTACAGCTGTTTAATAATTAGGAGTGATGTACATTGGCAAGTATCACAGTTCTTGGTCTGGACCTCCTCGGGGCAGCTATTTCCTGTTTCCTGGTCAGGATACAACTTCTGACGGGAGCGCACTCCACTGTTAGAGCGGCTGCAGGCTTCCGCACAGTCGATCCACTCACTCCATTGAAAGACATTGCAGCCTAAATCACAAGACGTAATCATGTTTTAAAATCTATATATCATAGTTAAAACATCAAGTGTACACAACGTTACTTATGATTATATTTTTTATAAGAAGTAAAGTGGCATGACGCTTCCTGTGTTTACAAATAATTTCTATTAGAAAAAAAAAGGGGTAGATCTAACCAACCAAACATACAAGGCTGTGTTCCACATGGCCTGGTTTCACACTGTCCATTCTGGCAACTCACATCACCACATTGGGCCATCTTACAGGAGCGACACCTACTCTGATGGTAATGTGTACAGTTGCGTCTGCATGGGGTCCATACGCTCCAGTTATTCCATATTTCTATTTCTGTTAATACAACAAACGAATTGTGAATTCAATAGTCTTTATTTCAAAAAGTGAGAACATTGCGTAGAAAGTAATATAAATATATCAAAGCTGTATGCATAATATCTTAAATTGCTAACTCATTTACTTGCCCGTTTAGATATATGACGTCATTAGTACGACAATTTCTGGGCGCTATTTTGGATTTTAATATGACAATTTTTGTTATTTTTAAATAATTTGAATGTTATATGATGTTCTCATTTTTGGCCCACCTTATATATATATATATATATCTATACCTATAAGAGGCATTTGCTGTCTGTCTGTCTGTCTGTTCCCTTATAACTCAAGATCCAGATAACCAAATAATGTGAGATTTGTTACACATACACATAATTACATGGGGAAGGTTATAGGACAGGTTTCGTTTCATCTCGATGGGTAGTTTAATTGTAATTATTTTTTTTTTATTTTAGTATTTTACTATATTAAAGTAATCTCGACGGCGCCATAAATAAAATTCCTCTGTGACGTCATTTCCCGATTCGAATAGAACTTGCGCGCTTGTGCTGTATTGTGCCTTTGTGATGCAAAGAATTGTTGTTGTTTTTTCATGCTCCCTGATTTGTACAGTTTGAGGAAGATAAAGGAGTGAAGAAGGATTTTAGAAGAAGTGTGAAGCCATAATAATAAGTATATATATATATATATATATATATATATATATATACAGAGAGAGAGAGAGAGAGAGAGAGAGAGAAAGAGAGGGAGGGAGAGAGATAAAGAGAGAGAGAGGGGGGGGCAGGAGGAGAGAGAGAGGAAAGGGAGGGTAGGAGGGAGGGAAGGAGGGGGATAGAGGGAGGGAGGGGGATGGATGGGGGGAGAAAAGGAGGGGGAGAGAGGGAGATGGGGGAAGAGGGAGATGGGAGAGGGAGTAGGGGGAGATGGAGAGAGAAAGGAAGGGAGGGGAGAGAGGGGGTAGGGAGGGAGAGAGAGGGGGAGGGAGGGAGAGAGAGAGGGTGGGAGAGAGGGAGGGGGAGAGAGATAAAGAGTGAGGGGGCAGGGAGGGAGAGAGAGGGAATGAGGGAGGGAGGAAGGGGGAGAGGGGGGGAGAGAGAGAGGTGGAAAGGGCAGGGAGGGAGAAAAGGGGAGAGAGGGAGATGGGAGAGGGAGCAGGGGGAGAGGGAGATGAGAGAGGGAGTAGGGGGAGATGGAGAGAGAAAGGAAGGGAGGGAGAGAGGGGGTAGGGAGAGAGAGAGGGGGGGAGGGAGAGAGAGAGGGTGGGAGAGAGGGAGGGAGAGAGAGATAAAGACTGAGGGGGGCAGGGAGGGAGAGAGAGGGAATGAGGGAGGGAGGAAGGGGGAGAGAGGGGGAGGGAGAGAGAGAGGTGGAAAGGGGAGGGAGGGAGAAAGGAGGGAGAGAGGGGTTAGGGAGGGAGAGAGGGGAGGGAAGGAGAGAGGGAGATGGGGGAGAGAGGGAGATGGGAGAGAGATGGGAGGAGAGGGAGGGAGGGAAAGGGGAGAGAGGGGGAGGGAGGGAGAGAGAGAGGAAGGGAGAGAGGGGTTAGGGAGAAAACAGAAGGTAAAACATAAAGCTTTATTTTAAACCCGGCCGGGTACTTGCAACTAGTATATATATATATATATATATATATATATATATATATATATATATATATATATATATATATATATAGGGTCGGCTTTATACGGCATTCAGGTATTATTGAAAACGGGGTGAAATTCAATTTTGTAACCTCCAAATTTACCTTAGCTTAGGGCACCCGAAAATGGAAGAGCAGACTTAATTTTTTTTTATCTTTAGTATTATACTTATGTTATGTCTTATTCTTATAAATAAAATTCTCATGCTGTAATATCACATTTATTTTAACCCACCTGGAGTAATATTTGGGTCAACTTGACATAATAGCTGACCTCTTTGACATGAGCTGATGATTACAAATGAAATGTTATTAAGGAAACCACCTAACTGGTTTTACAGTAGAAATAACATTCTAAAAGAAACAGCAATAACAACAACAAAACAATGAAAATACCATTGACATATCATTTGTTGACTAATTACTTAAATATCTTAAGAGATGTTATGGCTAACAGTGGACAGCGGACAATTGTAATTATATGACTTGACACTCTGACCGTTGAAAGGCAGACGATATATTTAGGACAGATATGATATGCCATATTGATTAGTTTAGTGACGCATTTGACAGCTTGTTACATTTGTTAGATGGCGGGAACAGAGGACAGAGTAGGAACAGCTCGTGCCTGGCAGACGAATGTCGGTCCTGCTGCAGAGGCGCACTAATGTAATTTGTTGAGGCAGAGGCGGGCACCAGTGTGTGGGAGCTCTTGAGTCTGGTTTTTTTTACAGCTTGATGATTAGATAATTTTTTCAAGTGGGGATTACCCTCAAGCGCGGATTCCGTGGCGATTGCTTTACTTTCCACATTCAAAGGCAACTATTGTCAAAGGCCCCGGCGCACCACCACACCATTTAATCCGCCTATGGCTTAGTAAAATTATATAATGATAGAAGTACTGTCAACGATATGCAGTAATGAAACATTACAAAATACTATTTGGTAAATAAAATTCGTAATATTATAAAATGTTCCTTCATCTTGGATTTATGCAATTTTGTTGAAGCGAAAAATGGCAACCATGGGCGAAGTGGCCTAAGCTGACCTGAATAGCATTGGTCATTGGGCTCTTGGGTAGGGAGATAATTATATTAATACACAATTTTTTTTTAAGACATAAAGTTCAATCAATAAAAATGTTATTACATGGGATCGTATGTGAAGTATTATAATAGTCGACTCGTTTATTATAACATGTTAAACCTTTAACTTAACTAATTACATAAACTTTAAAAAAGGAGCAGAAATCCCACTAAAGTTTAATGGAAATCGCGCAAACTAGCGGGGAAACAGGAAACGTCTTCATTTTTGAGTACTTTCGTACAACTGCTCGTTGTGGACTTTTATGAGCCAGCACGTCCCTGACATGGCTAGCGCTTAACCAGCCCTTGGTGAATCTGCTCTTAATAAAAAGATGAGCATAAAGGTGAATTAAAGTTGGTTGAGGCCCCGGGCCTAATATTTGGAAAATTGTGGGCCTTTTGAAAAAAAAAGCGATAGGGAACATAATCAATTAGGTGTGAGGTTAGGGCTCTGCATTGGCCCTTCGTAGTCGGGATCCAGGGTGCGCGCCCTGTGCAACGGCTGTTAAATCCCACCCTGAGCCTATTCATATACTTCATCAAGAATGTCGTCTGCTGCACTCCATGAATTATATTGCATTTATAATTATACAACGGATTCCACCCAGTTAAAAGTTGGTCTATTTCTTTGAAATGAGTTATGATTGTGCCAAGCACAAACAACCGCCAGCTTCCCACACACAAACATGCGTAATTGACTATCCACTGGTTTACCAACCGGCATACCATTGCTGACAGTTTTCCATTGCCAACGTTTCTCCTTCACCCAAAACCTGGCCATCATCCGTGATGCAGATACAGTCTGTCACGTTGCACTGTTTAGTCTCAACTTGTCGAACATAACAGTTTTGGTTGTGCCAGAATCTGAAAAATAAGATAATTATGAACAGTGCAAACTCTTTACTAGTTTAGACAGCAAAACGTATTTGTAAATACCCAAAAAAAGACAACATATTTTCATTTTAATGACAATGTGTAGTTTGACACAAGTTCCCAGGATATTATTTCACTCCCTACCATAGCCGACAGCGGGGACTTCATGACTTGAATTATCCATTGGACCTCATCGGGGATCGTACCTAGGGTCAACAGGTCGACAGTCGAGCGCTTTTGCACACGACAATCCGACAATCCGTCTCATGGTGCTATTGAAAACAGCACTCAATTGCACACACGGTGGGTGCTATTGGTGCCATAACATTCGACCAATTCCTAAAAAAAAACATGGAGGCGGATTTAAGCTCGCCTTTCGACCTGAATGTCCCCGAGTAGCTCCCCTCCATAAGACCCGGGATTTCTTTATTTAGGTCCGGGTGATAGTTAACAAGTCCACCTTGCTTAAAAATTGGTAAATGGAATTAGAAAAGTAACGGCGTCTGCTCATTATGCTAGTCACATGTCTGCCGTGGTGACCTCATTAAAATTACACTCTCTGTTATGATGGGGGATGAAAGAAGAGCACTTCAAAAAAAAAAACCGTCCAGAAAGTTGCTTTTATGGTCTAAGAGATGAGCACCTCATCCTTGCAGGTCTTCTTCATGTTTCGATACAGTCCTACTTGATATATTAATACAGGCCTACTTCATATTTTAATACAGGCCTACTTCATATTTTAATACAGGCCTACTTCATATTTTAATACAGGCCTACTTCATATTTTAATACAGGCCTACTTCATATTTTAATACAGGCCTACTTCATATTTTAATACAGGCCTACTTCATATTTTAATACAGGCCTACTTGATATATTAATACAGGCCTACTTCATATTTTAATACAAGCCTATATCATATTTTAATACAGGCCTACTTGATATATTAATACAGGCCTACTTGATATTTTAATACAGGCCTACTTCATATTTTCGTCTTCGTTTTTAATCTACCCAATACAGAATAATTTATTTTCAATTAAGCATGGACAAAAATACTATATATAAAACTGGCCTATGTCTAGTTGATGTGCCCGCCCCACACAGTGCAGAGCAGTCAGACCACTGGGACCAGTGCCCAGCATCAAAGGTTGTAGTCAGTTCTGAAACAAAAACAAACCAAAACAAATATAAGTGAATAATATGACAGCCAAAATCAAAATAATAATTGTGCATTAAACTCTGTGTGTTTTCTAAAATACACTTTGATGTGAGAAGTAAAGAAATTTTTTGCGTCTGAAAGTCATCGATAGTTATAAAAACAATAACATATAACTGGAAACAATAATGACAATGAAAATACTTAAACGAAATGTAAACACACAAGGATAAATAAAATATGACGCATGCGCAACGCTAAGTGAAATACGCACCAGGTGGCACTGTTGTCATCTCTTGACATTTAGCTCCTGTATCAGTACACTTGCTGCCAAATTGAAAGAAAAAAAGTATTTGTTTTGGTTTTTATGCAACAGATATTAAATTCTATAATTTCAATCCCACTATAAATTGATGCTATAATATATATATATATATATATATATATATATATATATATATATATATATATAAGCTACACAAATTCTATATACCTGTCTGTCTATAAATATATATAAAGGCTATACAAATTCTATATACCTGTCTGTCTATAAAATAAATATATAGGCTATACACATTCTATATACCAGTCCTCCTCTTGATGTTTGTGTATGTTCAGATATTGAATTAGCACGACTGAGACCCAGAGCATTATGGGCCTCATTTCAAAAGAGAGAGAATAATAATAAATATAAACGATACAGGTTTGAGGTTGTTGTTTTTAGGGAGCTTTCTGGGGCCATGGGACCAAGAGAACGCGCCTGGTGGATCAATTGTTAAAACGGCAACTGAACAACTGAATTTGTCCGGAGTGTCTGTCTTAAAACAGCTTATCTATTCTGCCGTCCATGAATGTTATTTTTGTTGATCTACAGGCCTAGCTGTTAAAGTGGTCGTTTGAAAAATGCACATTTAAAAAAAAAATGTTTTTCCCCAAGATACTTCTCCCCCCTCGCCCCATGTGGTGTTGGTGTGTGTGTTTCAAATGTTATGATACCTATGACCTTGGTAACTGTTTCAGCGCTCACCAAATTTCACAACTAGTCTGGTCAATGTAAGTTGTGTTGTACAGTTTTTCTTGGCCTCTGGCATCGTAGCACGGGCACTGATCTCTGGGGTTACAGTGACCTTCGTCGTCCATGAACTGCTCTGGCGGGCACTGGCACCCTTAAATTGACACGACCAGGAGAAGGGAGACACGTAATTTAGAATATTTGAAATGAGATAACTACAAACAAACAAACAAATAGACAAACATACAAACAATTAATCTGTGTGCACTGTTATGAGGTGCCGCTAAAGCTTAAAAGAATTATGAATTGAAATAAATATAATTGAGTCGAAATATTGCTGTTATTCAAAAAGTAAATGAATTCTGAAAATTATAAAATCAAAGTAAGTAATTAAAGTTGACACATTACGCCTGACACATATAATAATATTTACATTGGAATAAAATGTTTCCAGAAAAAAAACCCTCATTTTACTGAGCTCACATATATAAGACGTCTTCTGACGTCTAGCATGGTACGTACCACAAATTAGATATACTTTGTATATAATGGTATGTCCTCACCTTCATGACATTGGTCCTCCTTCTGACATTCGACACTAGCATGGTACGTACCACAAATTTGATATCCATTGTATATAATGGTATGTCCTCACCTTCATGACATTGGTCCTCCTTCTGACATTCGACACTAGCATGGTACGTACCACAAATTTCATATACATTGTGTATAATGGTATGTCCTCACCTTCATGACATTGGTCCTCCTTCTGACATTCGACACTAGCATGGTACGTACCACAAATTTCATATACATTGTGTATAATGGTATGTCCTCACCTTCATGACATTGGTCCTCCTTCTGACATTCGACACTAGCATGGTACGTACCACAAATTTGATACCCATTGTATATAATGGTATGTCGTCACCTTCATGACATTGGTCCTCCTTCTGACATTCGACACTAGCATGGTACGTACCACAAATTTCATATCCATTGTATATAATTGTATGTCCTCACCGTCATGACATTGTTCCTCCTTCTGACATTCGACCCTAGCGCGGTAAGCTCGGCAACTTTGTTCGCAGGGTCGGTGACAAGGTGTACACGTTTGGGGAGGCTCACACGGACCTGTTCAATTAGAATTAGATGTTGATTAATTACATCTTTAAAAAAAAACAACAGAACATGCTCCAACAGTTGAATTCAAATGTTACATCAGCGGTAAATAGCACGAACTCACACATAATTGACACATGTCAAAAACACATAACGGACACATTCACTTAAATAATGTTATATTAAATGTCAGAAACAGTACTGAAAAAAAATATAACAATTATATATAAATATATAAAAGCGATTAGGACTCTGTGTCAATTCGAAAGTAAAGAATTAATGAACAGTTTTTCCAGTTTAAAATACAATCATGACAAAATCGGACCTCCCCGAAACCAAAATAAAAAAATAACCTAGCCTACCGATCAAAGCTAAGGGGATATAACTTTATGCAAAGGTTTTGCAGGGTACAGCTAGTTATAAATATAAGAGAACTTACAAGATGTGGATGAGGACGTTGTCTCCTGTTCAACTGGGTTAATTGAGGTCATGACAGTACTGTTAGCAATCAATGACAAGTAAGTAGCTGAAGCGACAGATATTGGACCGATGGTTTCCCTTACAGTTACGTTGGGTGTCATGTAAGCTGCTGGGGTAGAGTGAGCCGTTGTGAAATATGGGCTCAAAGTGAATGACTCGCTGGTGTTTGGCCCTACCATGTTGACTGTCGACTCTATTTCAGAGCGACCAGTGGAGTGACTGAGAGTCAATAGGTAGTACGATGGCTTCGTGGTGCTGGTGTTAAGAATGGGGCTAATTTCAGTGGGTTTGTAAATATTTTGTGTATAGCTGGCAGTCGACCACAGCGGTTCAGATGAGTTGTTTGTTGAAGTAGTTGTTTCTATCCTCTCAATAGATGGTGTACTTGCTTCTTCAGTTGATGTTTCTGTCCTCTCAATAGATGGTGTACTTGCTTCTTCAGTTGATGTTTCTGTCCTCTCAATAGATGGTGTACTTGCTTCTTCAGTAGTTTTTTCTGTCGTCTCAATAGATGTTGTACTTGCTTCTTCAGTTGATGTTTCTGCCGTCTCAATAGATGATGCACTTGCTTCTTCAGTTGATGTTTCTGTTCTCTCAATAGATGGTGTACTTGCTTCTTCAGTTGATGTTTCTGTCCTCTCAATAGATGGTGTACTTGCTTCTTCAGTAGTTTTTTCTGTCGTCTCAATAGATGTTGTACTTGCTTCTTCAGTTGATGTTTCTGCCGTCTCAATAGATGATGCACTTGCTTCTTCAGTTGATGTTTCTGTTCTCTCAATAGATGGTGTACTTGCTTCTTCAGTTGATGTTTCTGTCGTCTCAATAGATGATGTACTTGCTTCTTCAGTTGATGTTTCTGTCGTCTCCACATATGGTGCACTTGCTTCTTCAGTTGATGTTTCTGCCGTCTCAATAGATGATGTTCTTGCTTCTTCAGTTGATGTTTCGTTCGTCTCAACATATGGTGCACTTGCTTCTTCAGTTGATGTTTCTGTTCTCTCAATAGATGGTGTACTTGCTTCTTCAGTTGATGTTTCTGTTCTCTCAATAGATGGTGTACTTGCTTCTTCAGTTGATGTTTCTGTCGTCTCAATAAATGATGTACTTGCTTCTTCAGTTGATGTTTCTGTCGTCTCCACATATGGTGCACTTGCTTCTTCAGTTGATGTTTCTGTTCTCTCAATAGATGGTGTACTTGCTTCTTCAGTTGATGTTTCTGCCGTCTCAATAGATGATGTTCTTGCTTCTTCAGTTGATGTTTCGTTCGTCTCAACATATGGTGCACTTGCTTCTTCAGTTGATGTTTCTGTTCTCTCAATAGATGGTGTACTTGCTTCTTCAGTTGATGTTTCTGTTCTCTCAATAGATGATGTACTTGCTTCTTCAGTTGATGTTTCTGTCGTCTCAATAGATGGTGTACTTGCTTCTTTATTAGTTGTTTCTGTCGTCTCAATAGATGGTGTACTTGCTTCTTCAGTTGATGTTTCTGCCGTCTCAATAGATGATGTACTTGCTTCTTCAGTTGATGTTTCTGTCGTCTCAATAGATGGTGTACTTGCTTCTTTATTAGTTGTTTCTGTCGTCTCAATAGATGGTGTACTTGCTTCTTCAGTTGATGTTTCTGCCGTCTCAATAGATGATGTACTTGCTTCTTCAGTTGATGTTTCTGTCGTCTCAACATATGGTGCACTTGCTTCTTCAGTTGATGTTTCTGTTCTCCCAATAGATGGTGTACTTGCTTCTTCAGTTGATGTTTCTGTCGTCTCTATAGATGATGTACTTGCTTCTTCAGTTGATGTTTCTGTCGTCTCCACATATGGTGCACTTGCTTCTTCAGTTGATGTTTCTGTCGTCTCCACATATGGTGCACTTGCTTCTTTAGTTGATGTGTCCGTTCTCTCAATATATGGTGTACTTGCTTCTTCAGTTGATGTTTCGTTCGTCTCAACATATTGTGCACTTGCTTCTTCAGTTGATGTTTCTGTTTTCTCAATAGATGGTGTACTTGCTTCTTCAGTTGATGTTTCTGTCGTCTCCACATATGGTACACTTGCTTCTTCAGTTGATGTTTCTGTTCTCTCAATAGATGGTGTACTTGCTTCTTCAGTTGATGTTTCTGTCGTCTCAATAGATGATGTACTTGCTTCTTCAGTTGATGTTTCTGTCGTCTCCACATATGGTGCACTTGCTTCTTCAGTTGATGTTTCTGTTCTCTCAATAGATGGTGTACTTGCTTCTTCAGTTAATGTTTCTGTCGTCTCCACATATGGTGCACTTGCTTCTTCAGTTGATGTTTCTGTTCTCTCAATAGATGGTGTACTTGCTTCTTCAATAGTTTTTTCTGTCGTCTCAATAGATGATGTACTTGCTTCTTCAGTTGATGTTTCTGTTCTCTCAATAGATGGTGTACGTGTTTCTTCAGCTGATGTTTCTGTCGTCTCAATAGATGGTGTACTTGCTTCTTCAGTTAATGTTTCTGTTCTCTCAATAGATGGTGTACTTGCTTCTTCAGTTGATGTTTCTGTTCTCTCAATAGATGGTGTACTTGCTTCTTCAGTTGATGTTTCTGTCGTCTCAATAGATGGTGTACTTGCTTGTTTATTAGTTGTTGCTGTCGTCTCAATAGATGGTGCACTTGCTTCTTCAGTTGATGTTTCTGTTCTCCCAATAGATGGTGTACTTGCTTCTTCAGTTGATGTTTCTGTCGTCTCAATAGATGATGTACTTGCTTCTTCAGTTGATGTTTCTGTCGTCTTCACATATGGTGCACTTGCTTCTTCAGTTGATGTTTCTGTTCTCTCAATAGATGGTGTACTTGCTTCTTCAGTTGATGTTTCGGTCGTCTCAATAGATGATGTTCTTGCTTCTTCAGTTGATGTTTCGTTCGTCTCAACATATGGTGCACTTGCTTCTTCAGTTGATGTTTCTGTCGTCTCAATAGATGTTGTACTTGCTTCTTCAGTTGATGTTTCTGTCGTCTCAATAGATGTTGTACTTGCTTCTTCATTTGATGCTTCTGTTCTCTCAATAGATGTTGTACTTGCTTCTTCAGTTGATGTTTCTGTCGTCTCAATAGATGTTGTACTTGCTTCTTCATTTGGTGCTTCTGTTCTCTCAATAGATGGTGTACTTGCTTCTTCGGTTGATGTTTCTGTCCTCTCAATAGATGGTGTACTTGCTTCTTCAGTTGATGTTTCCGTTCTTTCAATAGACGGTGTAATTGCTTCTTCAGTTGATGTTTCTGTTCTCTCAATATATGGTGTACTTGCTTCTTCAGTTAATGCTTCGGTCGTATCAATAGATGGTGTACTTGCTTCTTTAGTTGATGTTTCTGTTCTTTCAATAGATGGTGTATTTGCTTCTTCAGTTGATGTTTCTGTTCTCTCAATATATGGTGTACTTACTTCTTCAGTTAATGTTTCTGTCGTCTCAATAGATGGTGTACTTGTTCCTCCAGTTGATGTTTTTTTAGTTATAGTAACGGATGTGCTTTTTTCTGCTGTTGATGTTTCTGTCGTCTCAATAGATGGTGTACTTGTTATTGTTGATGTTGCTTTTGTTGACACATGTATGTGAAGACGATTAGTTATCGTAGAGACAGACGGAGATGTAAAATATTCTGCTGAGACAGGTAACACTGCCCTCGATGCAATATTTATTGTTACAGAAGTTGTGGAAGACAGTGTGGAGACTGTTGGTGTAGATGTAGTCTGCACTGTTTCAGACAGTGTGGACACTGTTGGTGTAGATGTAGTCTGCACTGTTTCAGACAGTGTGGACACTGTTGGTGTAGATGTAGTCTGCACTGTTTCAGACTGAGTGGAGACTGTTGGTGTAGATGTAGTCTGCACTGTTTCAGACTGAGTGGAGACTGTTGGTGTAGATGTAGTCTGCACTGTTTCAGACTGAGTGGAGACTGTTATGTAGATGTAGTCTGCACTGTTTCAGACTGAGTGGAGACTGTTGGTGTAGATGTAGTCTGCACTGTTTCAGACAGTGTGGAGACTGTTGGTGTAGATGTAGTCTGCACTGTTTCAGACTGAGTGGAGACTGTTGGTGTAGATGTAGTCTGCACTGTTTCAGACTGAGTGGAGACTGTTGGTGTAGATGTAGTCTGCACTGTTTCAGACTGAGTGGAGACTGTTGGTGTAGATGTAGTCTGCACTGTTTCAGACTGAGTGGAGACTGTTGGTGTATATGCTGTTGTCAATGTTATGATAGATGTTAGGCCAGTGGTCATATAATAGTCGTCTGATGACATTTCTGTTTGAATGTTACTTCCCGTCATAGACCCAGTGCTCCACGGTATATCTGTTTTTAAAAAAAAGATCATTCTGTACAGAGATATTTTTTTAGAAAGGATATATCATGAAATAATAAAAATTACGATTTAAAAATTATTATTTAATAGTCAAAACCATTAACACTTAATTTACCCACAGGGTAAATTTTAAGAGGGTGCAAGGTACACTGATAGGGTCTTAGAGTAGCCACTGAGGGGTACTCAGCAGTACACTTGTCCTCATGGAGATGGCGAGAGTATTATGCACAGCCTTGTGCAAGTATCTTTGGTGGGACTTTTTGATGGAGTGTGTCAGATGGGAATAAAGAACCTGAAGAGTTGGCCACTTCACAAAGACGCTCACAAAGCACGGCTCTTTGTACGCTTTCAAATGATGTCTATGTATAGTGATTTATTTTTGCTTTATTGTCTTTGAAACAACGTTTTTGTTACAGGTGGGCACCTTTATTATTTTTTTTTATAAATGTCAGGATCGCCAAAAGATAGAGGGGGTGTGCAAGTTTTACACATGCTAGAGGCCTGTGCACTTTGCGTTCCGACGGGTTGATTCATATGTTATATAGTGAATAGGCAGTGATTATGTATTTGGGATTAGAGGCGCTCCATTTGGTGGGCATGGTCAGAGGCCCAAGATTAGCGGGGGGGGGGGGGGGGGAGGGTTACCCTTGTATGCATATTTTTAGATTTAAGTGTTAGTTTTTCTCATCTAATATGTAACTTAAATATCCAAAAAAAATCAATAATAATAATACTAAAACAAATTGCAGGATTTTAAAATCAACCTAGGTGTCAACAACAAACAAATGTCCAAACTTTCTCAAGAGGCGGCGTCTTACCACACATGTCCGAGTGGACAACGTTTCCATTTCTGGAACACCTCGGGCAGGATCTCCCATTGCACAGCAACTGACCGTTGTCACACGAGCTTGTGGAATATAAATGTACACGGCATTGACCGTAATAAAAAACAAAAGGACTAAAATAAACACAGACACGAATACAATAAAAACATAGGCTAGAGTAGGGTTGGCGCATTTTGTGAGGGCCGCATTGGTTTTTAAATTTGACTTAAGGGCCGGACGATGATGAGATGGGATGGGACAGTGACGTCGCGAGCTTTACTCGCGCCCGGGGCACAATACCTTTTAATACCTTTTTTAGCGCCCCCCCCATTCAAAAGCCATATAATATTCTATGTAAAATATATCATACGGCGCCCCTTTGTGAGTAGCGCCCGGAGTTTGATGCCCCCCTTGCCCACCCCTCACCACGCCTCTGGGGTGGGTCGTTAATATGAAGTAATATAAATGAAGCTCTTTGGTGTCGGCGTGAGTGAACAGCACAGACAGGATGGAACAGCGGAACAGCTGTAGTTGGCCCAAGTGTGGGTCCGAAAAAAGCACTTGGATGGACATAAATAATACTAACAATGAATTTACACACAAGCGTGAAAGAAATCAAGAATAGCAGTTAAATTACCCAATGAAATTCAATACACAAAAATGCATGAATTAATGCACCAACATGAACTAAAGGGCAAGCATGAGCTAAAGTGAAAGCATTAATTAATGCGCAAACATGAACTAATGCACAAACATAAGCTAATGCGTAAGCATGTACTAATGCATAAACATGAACTAATGAGCAAGGGTGGGATGATAACAACAACATTATAAAAATAAGCTAATAATAAAAAGAATATTTAATTAGAAACAAACATGGAATAATGCAAAGTAACATGCATTAATCATATAAACATAGAACAATAAACAACGAAGGGAAACAATTAACAATACCATAACCATCAACATACCAATGTGAGCAGTCCACTGGGGGCATTGACCCAGTCTGAGTTAGTCTCGTGACGTCATAGCAAGCGCAGTCACTCTGGGGTATACAGTTGGATCCTAAGAAGTGATAAATAATTTAACCTTTCACAATATGAAAGATTATCTCCTAGACATCTGTCATATTACATTTAACAGAAAATATCTACGTATAATGATAGATGGAAATTTCTGAATGTTTGTCTGTTGAAACATCAAATAAAATAAAACAACCCAACTAAATCACTATTTTTGTTTCTTGACTAGACAATATTGCTAAAAAATAGACCACTTTCGGGGACAAGGTGTAATAAGTGCGCCTGGTCATTCTCAGAAACAATCATTTATCCAATGGCGTAATGAATTTTTTTTCGAACATTTTTAAGAATTTCTTCTTTATGAAGAATTTTTCGATTTAATTATTGAGAAAAACTATTACTTATTACATCTAAAACTATTTATTTAAAAAAAAATAATTAAAGAGCAATAAGAGCTGGAGATTATTTCTACACAACAGGTAGGTGTCGTGAATTGGCACCCATTTCTGTACCTCAACTAGACGACTAATAATATAGGGCAGTGGGGGTCGAACCTATGCCCCAGTTGGCACGCAGAACCCCATCAGTCGGCACGCGACTAACATATCATTTCCTTTAATTTTAGCACCTTATTATAAATAAGTGGCTTTTACGGTTGAATTTCGGGGCAAGTGGTCCCAAAAAGTTTAGCCACCTCTGATAGAAGGTATACGCATTAAAAAAAAAGTTTCATGTGTCACTTTAAGTGACACATAGGACTTCCCGCGCAACTCAGCTAGCGTTTAATATGACATCAAATATTGTATATAAGTTGTAAAGAAATGTGAATTATTCAAATTATTATGGGTACACAGCTAGCGTTTAATATGACATCAAATATTGTATATAAGTTGTAAAGAAATGTAAATTATTCAAATAAACCTAACTTAATGAATTATATTTATATACAAGAATACATGAGTTTATAATTTATGAATATTATATGTCACAGATTGACTGTGTGTGCGTGTGTGTGTGCGTGTGTGTGTGTGTGTGCAGGGGAGAGCACCAGCGTGTAACTGGAGACTGAGTGGTGCGTCGCGTGTCTGTGTGTGTAGTTAACGTTCAGTTGTTGGAACGAAAAGTCGTGTGATACACCTGGTATGCGAGATCGTGCGAATATAGTGTCATTGGTACATCGTATTCAAGTGGTCGATTAAAGATTTTAGTATTTCATCTCAAAATTGGAGTCGGTGTTTTGTGTGTCACCTAAGATGTTGTGTTGTTATTTCTAATTACCCTAGATATAAGGTGCAAATGATAATGACTAGATGATAAAATGAGTCACATGGATATGGACAGTATATGACTTCATGACCTATAACTGCATAACACCCAGTTACATGTTATGGGTCTCACCGTTCCAGACGAGGTCACTGGGGCAGAAGCACCCCTCCACGTCCAGAGTCCTGCGGCAGCTGGTCACGTTACGGGCCAAGTCAGCGCATGTCCGGTGGCAGGGTGACCCTTTAGCCTGGTACACCATACCCCCCTCACACTGGACAGCTGTGGGGGGGGGGGGAACAAATTTTCATTACGTAGTAAAGAGATGTAAGAAGTTAAAAAGGAATCAGTAAAGAGATGTAAGAAGATAAAAAGGAATCAGTAAAGAGATGTAAGAAGTTAAAAAGGAATCAGTAAAGAGACGTAAGAAGTTAAAAAGGAATCAGAAAAGAGATGTAAGAAGTTAAAAAGAAATCAGTAAAGAGATGTAAGAAGTTAAAAAGGAATCAGTAAAGAGATGTAAGAAGTTAAAAAGGAATCAGTAAAGAGATGTAAGAAGTTAAAAAGGAATCCGTAAAGAGATGTAAGAAGTTAAAAAAAAAGGATTTACTACCAGTGCTTTTTTTTTGTGACGGTACGCACCGGTACGGCGTACCGGCACCTTTTTCAATGTGTGGGGGGGGGGGATTATTACTTTTTTTTGTATATTAACGTTTATTATTAATTTATTATATTATTAATTTGTTAAAATTGAATTATTTTAAAATTGTGCGCAATAAGAACTAAACTAGACGCTGGGTTTTAGTTAAAATTTAGGCAATCAATCCATCACTGAGTACTGTGAGTACAAGCACCTATTTTTTTTTTTTTGTACAAAAAAAAAAGCACTGTTTACTAGTAATGTTTTTCACCTATTAAAAATTGTTTTTTTTTTTTAAAATTTAGTGTGTGTCTAACGAAAGTTTTAATGTGTTGAAACGAAGATTTATAAATATGTGTACAGCATTAGAGAAATGAAGAAATGTTGAAGCAGTGAAATAAAGTGTAGCACCGTTAAATCTTGATAAACTGAATGTGTATTTTTTTTTTTATAAACAAACGAATGAATAAACAAACAAACAATCAACTCTTCGATTACTTACATGCGTGGCCACACAAACACCCCTGGTATATATTTAATTTATCGATTAAGATGGGGGGGAAGGAAGGGGAGGGGTGTGGGACAATATAGTCCAACTTACGGCAAAGTTGCTGACGTCTCCATTTTGTGGGAAAACCCACAGCAGCGCAGGAGGAAGCGAAGAAAGCAATGGAGTCACACAGGCACTCGCAGTCACCACCCCTATCACAGCTGGAATAACGTAATGTTTGATTGTGTAGGTATAAGTTGATGATTGTGTAGATAGATGCATGTTGATGATTGTGTAGATATAAGTTGATGATTCTGCAGAAATAATTTGATGATTGTGTAGATATAAGTTGATGATTGTGTAGATATAAGTTGACTATTCTGCAGATATAATTTGATGATTGTGTAGATATAAGTTGAAGATTCTGCAGAAATAATTTGATCATTGTGTAGATATAAGTTGATGATTGTATAGATATAAGTTGAGGATTGTGTAGATATAAGTTGATGGTTGAATAACGAGCAGTTCTTACGATTCTTGGGGGGGGGGGGGTTCTTCATGTTAAGAAAAGGAAGGGGAGTAGTCACTCACCTGCAAGCATTCTCCTTACAGTCACTGAAGAACCGATTGATGTTCGCCTGGGGCATAGCACGCCGGCACGACTGGAATGTTTCGGAGGTCGTGATGACACCACACCTGGAGTTGGCCCACGTGGCTCTCTCAGAATGTTTCTAGACTCGTTGAAAAAAAATATAAATTGTGAGAAGTTCCCGATGTTAAGGGAATTAAGGTAAACAAAAGGTGTCACATAGACTAATTATATGACATTTCATGTAATTAGTTGACATTTAAAGTAATAAAATCACATTGGAATCAATGTGATGCCTTTTAAAACCTAAATGAAATAAGGTTAACATTTAAACCAATACAATAACATTTAAACCAATACAATAAGATATACACTTTTGTGAAGCCATTTAAGCTAATAGGATAACCTTTAAACCCACCAGTAGATATTAATGCTAAGATGACATTTAAACTAATGAATTGATGTTTACACTTGTGTGATGTAGATGAAACTGCTTTGTATATTTGATATTTTTCTAATAAAATTGTCTCGCAAAAAATCAAATCAAACGTTTACATCAAACTTAAAAAAAAAAAAAACTTTGGTGAGTTTTAATATTCCACATACTTGACATGGAGGAGTCGATAAGTCGAAGTCGGAGTCGGAGCAAGTGGCTCCATCCTCGATCCATGACGTCACAAAGCTCCGGATGTTGCTGTCCAGTGAGTGGTCGGGCCTGACCAGGTCGTTGATGGAGTTGTTGTCGTAGTTCCCGCACAGACCTTCCAGCTTCTTGAACCATCGGTCTGACACTTGAATTCTGGTGAAGAGACCTTCAGAAACACAACAGCAAAGAATGAGTTAAGCCCACAGTTCTCAACCGGTGATGCGAGTACCCCCGAAGGGTATGGGAATCGTTATGCACGAGGTACGCAGCGACATATATAGTTTGCATTAAAAATAAACCCAGAGCTTGAAGGTTGCTAGTTTGGTGCATGACCCGCGGACATACTTTCGGACCCTTTGGGCAGGGCCGCTTTATCATATAGGCACAGTAGGCACTGTGCTTAGGGCCTACGGACTTTTCAAGGGCCTACGAAAGCCAGAATGGCAAATAAGTGCCGGTGCATTCTTGAAAAATATTAAAAAATGTAATCGGGGAGGGCAGATCCGATTTTTTCATGTTTGTATTTTTAACTGGAATACTGTTGTATTAATTCTTTAATTTCGATTTAACGCAGAACCCATATCTCTTTTATTTTATTAGATTATTTACATATATAATTCTTTTTTTTTCTTTTGGTTTTTATATAGATTGTGCATATTGTAAGTCTAATTTCGATCAGAAACCAATGATGATGACAAACTCAGAATCTCCTACCTCCTGTCCAGTACACAGAAATATCTTCAAAAGAGACCACCGTGTACAGAGTGGACGAGAAGACTCGAAAATTTCCTAGTTCTGGACTCTGGTCAGCGAAGTACGTCCTGTTGCCCGCCACAACCCCCAGTTCCTTGTTCAACTGTATGTTCTGGTCCTTGTACTGGATGTCGATCTGGTGGGAGCAGGATGACCCCGTTGACCCACAGGCCCAGTTCTTGACACTGACCTGCGTCCAACATTAATCAGTGTCATAAAACTTAAATATTTGCGTGCATTTATAACTGTCGTAGATATATTTGTGTTTTTGTTGAACTTTTCACGTGTTGTGTGTGATCGTGAAGAGTGAGTGGGTGACAGGTCAGAAGTAAAAAGATAAGGTGATTGGCTGAGGTGGTCAGATGACAAGGGGTGGACCATGATGTCGAAAGTGGAAGGATGATGACGGTGGAGTTGCTGGAGAGATATGATACTTAGTGGTGGATTACGCTGTGTTGATGGATTCTTTTTATTATTATTAGTAGTAGTACTGTTATAGGTATAACAAATGTTGACCATGTATCTCTCGTTGACTAAATGTGTGAGTGAATGGTGGCAAGCACTGGACATGACAGTTTAAAGTTATGACGAAATAACTATATCTTTTTTGTTGACTTTTGTCTTTAAAGGTAAACACAATCAATTAGTATTGTCAGCGTACATGGTATACTATTATGGTATATTCCAGAGTTATTAGTATGGATAAACTAGGCGAAACCAGGGGTGATCATTTCAATATGTGGGCCACATTAGGTTCTTAAGTTTGAAAGTAAGAGTTAGGTAAATTGGTTGAGTGTTTGTATATACATTAATATAAACTGAACGTTAAAGTAATAGATGTAAGCAAGAGAAAAAGAGAATTGCATGGCACGGATCAACATCAAACAGCGTGTCGGGCCGTATATCCCGTGGGTCCTAGTTCGCCCATGTCTGGGCTAGGGTAAGAGGACCCCCTGGCAGTGCTAATTTGTGCCATATCTAATAACATAAAGTCGTGTACTCGCGATTAGCTAAATTTTGCTTATATTCTTTTTTTTTTAGAGCATTTTCGAAAAAAAATGCTCTATTGTCCCCGTTTTGTCTGTCTGTCCGTCTGTCCGTCATCACCCTAGATCTCAACAACCATAAGTCCTAGACCCATGATGTATATATCATTTTGTAGGTCTTGGCCTGCCAGGAAATGACTTTTTTCCATTTCGCGATCGACCTCTCAGGGCCGTAAAAGGGGCCTTAGTACCGTTTTTTACTATATAAGCTATATTAATAAAGAGCGCCTATATCTCAACAACCATAAGTCCTAGACCCATGATGTATATATCATTTTGTAGGTCTTGGCCTGCCAAGTGTACATCAAAAGTTTATTTCGCGATAGGACCTCTGAGGGCCGGGCTTCAGGGCTCCTAAGGGGCTTATATATTATATATACACCTTGTACGTTCAATAACCCGTTCATTTGGTGCGAAATACTGCAGCACGTAGTTTCACCAAGATTTATTAAGAAACTCATCAAATGAAATAGTAAGCTTGTGTTCTGAGTTTAATTGAAAGTATCAGAGCTATGCAACAATTGACGGAGATTTCGGACGATTAAATGACTACAATTTCGAATGTTTTCAATTATGAGTCCTATTTCAGTAACCACAAACCACTTGTAGTTAGATTTAAGAGAAAATAATTTTTCTTTTCAAATATAAAGAAACGTCTTTATAATATTTTTTTTTCAGATATATGCATTACACAATTGAATTTATAAACATTTCCAAAATTTACAAATATTTACTTAAAGCTAACAAACGTACTGATACATAACATGAAAATGCGCTAACACATCCTGTGTCCAGAATGGAACAGGCTTAATTGCTTGTTTTTACTCATTTCTGTATATTGAATAACTCTAAAATATTCATAAGATCATCAGGTCTTCACAGGCAGACACCAGAGCCGTCAATTAGAGGCATTTCCTAGCCTCCCCCCCCCCCATCACCAGACAACATCTGTACCAGGGACATCAGTAACCTTATGACGGCTCCATTGTAACCATTTCTCAGAAATGAAAAAAGTAAAATCACAGTCTGAATGGAAGTCACAGTCACAAAGTCCCACAGGTGGACGTACTAACTGTCCCACTCACCTTGACGTAGGCATCGTATCCGCTTGACTTCATCAGTGTGTACGGGCAGTGACCAAAGAAGCTTAGGCTGCTACCATCAAAGGTCACAACTCGCATCAATGTCCCCAATATGTAGCACGAGGCTATGGGAATAGAGCGAGACACGAGTTTTGTCCATTTTTAAAGTAAGACCAAGCCACAAAATATGTCAGTGTCTGTCAGGTAAATGTGTCAATGTTAGGTCAAGTGACGGACACATTAGTCAATGTAACATCAAGTGATGTGCGCATCACACTGTTAAATCAGATGATGGACACATTTGTCAGTATTAAATCAGGTCATGGACACATTTGTCAATGTTGTCAACTGAAACATGCCAAGTGAGACTTAAACTACGTCAATGTTTTGTCATGTCAGTCAATATTTTTCTTTTCTACTCTATTTCAAATGAGCGAGACACAGATAAAGACAAAAAGACTCTTCTTGCACATGTTCAAATATCCCACCTAGACAGTCTGGCGTTCTCTCGATCTTCTGCCACTGGCTGTTGTTACATCGGCTGTAGACAAACGCGGAAATTGTGGTGAAAATACATTTTCAATGAATTAAAAGAGTGTAAATCTTGTGTTGCCATGGCGAAATCGTTTTATTCTAATATACTATATTAACTGTTTTTTAATCATTTTGATTTTAAACATAACTTGGCCATGCAATTTATTTTTCATCAACACACTTAATTTGGCATCTGTTATATTCAGCGACATACATTTCTTTCCATTCAGTTTATATAACACTTGTTGAGCCTGTTATATTTCATGTACTTACTTAATGTTACACCTGACTGTTATATTTCATGTACTTACTTAATGTTACACCTGATTGTTATATTTCATGTACTTACTTAATGTTACACCTGACTGTTATATTTCATGTATGTACTTAATGTTACACCTGACTGTTATATTTCATGTACTTACTTAATGTTACACCTGACTGTTATGTAAGATCCATGGTCGTGCCAAACGTCGTTATAAAAACATGGACACATGCCAGTTGGAACACAGAGACCCTCCTGGAAACAATTAGTTTGAAATATATCTTTTTAAAATTCAGGCGATGAAATAAACAACGAAACAATAGCAGATATCAGTTAAACATCAATATTTCGCTGACGCTTAAATGTTTTTTTTTTGCTTTGTGAAATAAGCAATAACAACAAAAGTGTATCTATTGTGAAAAACAGACTCACACACAAACGTGCGCTCACAGTCATACATACACACGTACAGGCACATACATATGCAGAAAAATACAAAGATGCAAATACACAGATGCAAAACATGCAGCCATAAACACCTAGCCAGAAACGCACAGACAGAAACAACCAGACACAAACACCCACACACAAATGCCCAGACACAAACACCCACACACAAATGCCCAGACACAAACACCCGGACACAAACGCCCAGACACAAACACCCGGACACAAACGCCCATACACAAACAACCAGACACAAACACCCAGACATAAACAACCAGACACAAACACCCGGACACAAATCCCCGGACACAAACACGCAGACACAAACCCCCAGACACAAACACCCGAACACAAACCCCCAGACACAAACCCCCAGACACAAACAACCAGACACAAACACCCGAACACAAACACCCAGACACAAACAACCAGACACAAACACCCAGACACAGACATCTGCACACCAAAGACACACATATTCAATAATTCTTTTCTACAAAAAATGAACACTTTACATTTGTTGAAAAAAAATAACCAAGAATTTCGCTAAGAGAAACCAAGCGATCAATCATAGCCAAGAAAGACGTCTCGTCACCCATTCCACAAATCTATCGACTTATCCAGTAAATTTTTGGCTATAAACTTACACCTTCGGAGTCATGCTAATGCAAGATCTGGAAGTAGGGACTTTTTAAGACAGAGACACATAACAAATCACCCTCTCCCATCGGGTCCCCAAACCACACTCTCCACTTATGTCCGTTGACATTTCCCATATGTAAAGGTCATTAGTACATAATTTGATAAAAAAAAAACAACTAATATGTTGTCGGGTACTTACAGTAGTCTCAACGAAACCTGATCTGCAGACACACTTTCTGTCCGTGGGCGGGTCATTGAGGCATGTCACGCTGCTGCCCGTTTTGTCTGGGCACCTGTACCGGGCGCAGGCCCCGGGGCCGGGTCGACTGTATGTATAGACTGTCTGATTGGCTGGGCAGACGATCTCCTCACAGCCCTTCTCATTACAAGTCAAGCGTCCATCTTGACAGTTGCTGGACAAAAGTGCATTCGTTAAAACACCATCAGACATTCGCTTGTGTTCATAGAATTAGTAGTACATTACATGAGAATCTCAAGAGTGCAGTCATACAACATAGACACAAGTAGGATGATACAGGGTGTATTCAGTCAATCGTGACATACACGAGAACAATTATACAAGATAGACATGAGTAAAGGCATACAGTATAGACATGACTACAAGCAGAAAAGATAGACATATTTACAAGCATACATCATAAACATGAGTACAATTAAACAAGATGAAACAAATATACAAATTTAAGATTACCATGACTAGCATCATACAATACAGTCATACAACTGAATGGATGCTTTCCAAAATAAATCGATAAGTTCCAACCCTCTCAAGAATCAATTAGTGTAGGCTACCCAGTTTGTATCTACACCCAAACAAACCCCAGTTTGTATCTACACCCAAACAGAGCCCCAGCTTGTATCCACACCAAAACAGAGCCCCAGTTTGTATCCACACCCACCAATGAAAACAGGAATCATTCACGAATGGGCCAGGACTGATGTATCTCCCTGACTTGGCGTCGAGACAAGGGCACTGGTCGCGGTGTATGCAGCGCCCGTCTTGATTAAGAAGTCTGCCGCCCCGGCAAGAGCACCCTGGGATCGTCTTGTCTGTGAACATCCGGGCGCCTAGCTGCAGATCGAGACAATGTGTCTGCCATACGCGTACACGGTCATTCTGTTCCAGATCACCGGAGCATGTCATCATATCTGTAATAGAATCGGGCATAGTATAGACCATTTAACATGGAAAATACATGGAGTGCTAGGTCTTGTGTCTTGACACGGTCTACCTACGTAATCATGGGTCTATACATGCCACTACATGGTGTTTACCAGCCAGGCCCGAGCGTGCGGGGGAAGGGGGCAGGAGGCCGGGCCCATCCTGCGATTTGTCTGCCCCCCCCCCTGCTTTTTTGTTCTACTTAGTAAAATTTATTACCTGCCCCCCCTCCCGCTATTGTCTGGCCCCTGCTGTAGAATTTTCACGCTACGGGCTCTGAAACAGCGGTTCTCAAGCTGATGCGGAGATATGTCCTTGGGTACCCCTTGCACGTACTTTCGCGAACAAATGTCCTTTTTATTCAAAGTGGAATGTGTTTTACTTTTATGATGCGATACATGATCACGTGGCTGGTTTATGAATAACGCAGCAAACTGGCTATCAAACTCATGCTATTTTAAAAAGAACGTTATGTCATTGTGTAATTCTGCGCAATCTTTCCAGTACCCTTGGGTTAAGCTTACCACCGGTTCAGAACCTCGGGTGTATACATTGGCTGGTTATGTGTCTTAAATATGTCAGAAGAACCGGTCCTGTAGCGGATGGATGGAGTGTTTATAGACGAACAAACGAAATGCAATGTACAAGTCATTGATTTGAACAAAAGAAGAAGACCAAAACGCGAGCTTTAATTTGTCCATGTCTGGTCTAGCTGCTTACTGATCAGCCTTGACTCTCTCAAAAGAAAAAAAAATACAACTCGGGGTTGAAAAGCATCGGTCTAAATTTTAATATGAATAACCAAGGGTCAATGCTTTTTATGATGTCTTAACACATCCACAATGTAAACAAAACTCACCTTTAACCTCTGGAAGCTTCACGAAACCGTTTATCTGACTGTACAAGTAGCTCAGCGGCACCTGTGACACGTGAGAAATTTTCAGGATTGTGGACTGGATGACCTTGAGGTCTCTGCTGGCGAAGGCTATCTTGTCCAGGTTAGTGACGGACACTCTAGTCGGTTGTATGTCGTCTATGTAGTAATTCAGATCCGGTACTTGAATCTGTGCGTCGCAAATGAAAAAAATAGGTATCAGTAGCATTAAGTCAATAAAGTTTGTGTGAGCAGGTACCTTCTTGAGTGTTGCATTGCTGAGTATTGCATTCTTGAGTGTTGCATTGCTGAGTATTGCATTCTTTAGTGTTGCACTGCTGAGTAATGTATTCTTGAGTGTTGCATTGATGAGTATCGCATTCTTGTTGCACTGCTGAGTATTGCATTCTTTAGTGTTGCGCTGCTGAGTAATGTATTCTTGAGTGTTGCACTGCTGAATGAATCTTGTGGCAATGATAAAATATAAATGTATTTTAACTGCTCCATTTTTGAGATGAATTGTTAATTTCAATTTAGTTAAAAAAAAACAGCAACACCAGAAAGAAAGCGGTTCTCAATCCAATGGAAAGTTCGGCCGGCCGAACCGTTTAAGTGTATCAAGTTATATAAATCACCTTGGTTTGTACTGCACCGCCGTAATCCACACGGCCGTAGCCAGAATGACCACAGGAGTTCACCGTGTAGGCCTGTATGAAGCTCTCGTCAGACGGGGCTTCAATGCCTGAAGGGAGGCACCGGTCATCGTCAATCTGTTTGTTCATGTTGCCACACAGACCCCGTAGCTGGACTCAAGGATAATCGAGATACAACGATATGTTAATGAGATAACAGAAAATGATAAAGGCAATGTCATCATCAAGTACATGGCAGGTCAAAGGAAAAACAAAATGGACAAGACATTCTGGGGCTATAGTTGGGATGAAAGAAGGACGCCCTTAAAACCGTCACATTAAATAAACATGTCCGAGGAAAAAGACAGTCTAGAGAAATGAAAAAATAAATAAAAGAAAAAGAATAAACAAAGCAAAGTAAGCCTATTTGAAGATGCGACAGAAGCTGTTATAGTTTGAAGTGACTATCTAATTCATGAAACCTGGTGTTTTATCGAGTAGGGTTATTTGTGTGTATGTGTGTGAGTGAGAAGAGGAGAAAGTCTATTTTGTGTATGTGAGAGGGAGAAAGAAGACGGGGGGGGGACGATTTGGTGAATGCTTGCGTGCCGTCTCCAACTAAACTTTGATAGGTGCCCTCTTGAACCAATTAATCTCCTTTAGGGGGCTCTAGATGTCGCCACTCTCGCCCATGAACCCTCCCCCTTTTTTTCACTATGCTACCCTGTGAGTCTGTAATCGTGTTTATCTGTACGTTCAAACCTGTATATTTATCTCATGTGAGCTTTGAATTTTAAAAAAATAGGTTACCAGTTGTACCAGTAGTGAATTGCTCTAAAAGCTAAGATGAACGAAAACCACCAACAATACAACAACAATAAACAAAAATACAACAACAATAAACAACAATAAACAACAATACAACAACAAACAACAACAATACAACAACAATAAAAAACAAACAACAACAAAACAACAAAACAACAACAATACAAGAACAAACAACAACAACACAACAACAACGCAACAACAAACAACAACAATAAAACAACAAACAACAACAATACAACAAAAATACAACAACAAACAACAACAACAAAATACAACAACAATACAACATTTCATTAGAACAAAAAAGGTCAACTTACTGGTCCAGGCCAAGGCAACAAATTACAACTTAAACGTAAGAAAATCCCAGATGTGGCTGGTCTATATCAGTAATCAACTTAAAACCAACTCACCGTGCCAGGCTCGTAGAACGAGTCCCATGTCGCCACCACCAAGTAATTCACATTGAAGAGTAAAATCCGGAAGTTGAAAGCATCTATTGCGACACTGGACGTGGTCGGCTGCCGGACGTAAAGGACGCTGTCAGAGTAAGGCATCTGCACGCTCTGATTCTTTTTAAGGTCTAGGACCTCTGGTTGTCGATCAGTCTTGAACTTGACAATCAAATGGACCTTATCGGCCCTGATTTCAACGCCCCCGGGTAAGATGTTGGCGGGGTTATCCGGGGATTGCTTTGAAATCATATTGATTACCAAACCGTTTGTCTGGAAACATGAAAGTCAATTCGTTAAGCTTGAAAAAAAAATATAAGTAATTATTTGTGTTTGGTCACAAATAAAAAAAAAGATAATAAAAACGTAGAATCTAATGACTACATACTGTCCAGGCTACATACTGTCCACTTTAATCCAAACAACAAACAACAAAAGCCACACTCACGGGATGGGTGACCAGAGTAAAGGAACACTCTACTTCATCTGACGTCAGCAGAAATTCCTGTTTGTCAAACGTGGTCAGCGCCCCTGGGCCGTACACGGAGCAAGAGGCGTAACAGTTGTAGGACACCGAGCAGTTCCACACTCCCCTGATCCCACATGTGCTGATAGGGCAAATATTAAACATAGGGGTATACTTATAAGAAACATGGGAAGCCCTGATGAGTGGTGAGGAAGGATGTCAGAATTTTTGTAATAAATTCAGCTGATTAATAAATTCAGCTGATTAACAAATTCAGCCGATTAATAAATTCAGCTGATTAATAAATTCAGCTGATTAATACATTCAGCTCGATATCCTACAAGGAAATGTGATTTTTTTAAATTGTCAAAAATCTATTTATAGATGTTCATTTTTTACCGACTTTACCCGTTGCCACAATTTTATATAGTATGCGGGGATTTGCGGGCGAAGTCGCGTCGTAAACATAGCGTTAAAATTGAGTGGTGATTGGGGTGGGGGGGGGGGTGTGCTGGACACGTTTCGTCAAAATATAAATATTTTTTTTAAAATCAAATTTTGTTGATTTCTCTCCTAAAAAAAAAAGAGATGCATATATTTTTTGTAAAAGTTTCCAAATCCATCTTCTCAATAATCTAAACGGCATACAATTTAAGAATAATAAAATAAAAAAAATCCAAGTTAGAGAGAAACCTTTACTGACCAATTTTGACAGGTATCGTGAACGTAGACAGACTCGTTTGGGCTGTACGACAGGCCGTTCAGGGAGCAGGGACACTGGCTGGGGTCGATGCAGGTCCTGTTGTAGTTCACCAGACCGCCTGGGCAGTGACAGCCCGCCACGCAGGAGCGGCACTCCGACTGGATGTTGCCGGTCAGCGTGGGGCGACCGCAGGCCGGGCGGCAGGAGGGCCCGCAGTCTCGATACACAAAGTTGGAAGGGCAGGTCCTGCCTTAAAAAAAAATACATCGCATTGTTGATAAAATAAAATATTGATTGTAAAAGAAAATATTAATGTTGGAATATTATATTGATGTTGGGATGAAATATTGATGTTGGGATAAAATATTGATTGCTTAAAATATTGATGTTTGGATAACATATTGTTAATAAAGTGGATAGAAATATTGAGGATGAAATTAAATTGAGATGGAAACTTCAAAGTATCGTTCAATGTACGGCACAACTTCAGTATTGTCAGTAGGTGTTTTTTTAACTTGTGATAAATTAAGTGGTGATCAGTGTGTGAGTTCTTTTTCTAATGTATTTCTGTCAAGACGGTGATTGTGTCAATATAGGTGATTGTGTCTAGACGGTGATTGTGTCAAGACGGTGATTGTGTCAATATAGGTGATTGTGTCAAGACGGTGATTGTGTCAAGACGGTGATTGTGTCAAGGCGGTGATTGTGCCATGTCTCATTATTATATATTTTATTTTTGTTTCATTCACCGCATCCGGATTCCTCTCTCCATTTGATTTGAATTTTCTCATTCAGGCATGCGCCAGAGTATCCGCTGATGACATGACATCTCATGTCATTCTCGGCGCTGACAGAGGCTGAGCAGTAGATCTGCTGGCAGTACTTGACATAAGGCCTGACATCCACCTGAGGTGAATTATTATCCAATAAAGCCATTACTGATAAAAGTAAAAAGTTAAAACCAAACTCTATAACTGTTAATTCTTTACTGTTTAACACTTCGCGTTAACTCCCGTTTATCCCCCCTCCCTTTTCTAACACCCCCTCCCCCTCTTCACAATAATGGAACATGCAGCATTTTCCGTCTTCAGGTGAACAACAAAAGAAATAAATTAAGAACGAATGGGCCAAGACTGGGTCAGGACTATGTCAGAACTGGGTCAGAACTAGGTCAGAACAGGTCAGGATTAGGTCAGGACTGAGTCAGGACTAGGTCAGAACTAGGTCAGGACTGGGTCATGACTGGGTGAGGACTAGGTTAGGACTAGGTCAGGACTGAGTCAGGACTAGGTCAGGACAGGTCAGGACTGGGTCAGGACTAGGTCAGAACTAGGTCAGGACTGAGTCAGGACTAGGTCAGGACAGGTCAGGACTGGGTCAGGACAAATTTGTTGTCAGTATGCAATACGAGCCATATCTGTGATGAAGTTGTTTGATTTTGTTAATCTAAGAAAATAATTTGCAGGGGGCCCATATTAGTTTACTTGTAAACTAGGGCCAGTTGACTGAATGATACATTCGCCACTTATACTTCTTCTTCTTCTTCTTCTTCTATCCCTTAACCCGTGGATGGGTCGTTGGGGCACCGTTGTTGACTGAAACTAGTAGTTTTTCAGTCATGGTGTATCTAGGGCAGGAAATGCTTGGCGGCGCCCAACCCTCTCCAAGCTTGACCACAGCCGGTTTCCTCCTTATCGGTGGCCCGCCTTGATCACGGACACGTAGCCGTTGGGTTCACATTTGATCTCGTCCGCCCTGGCCGGTGACTTCAATTCGGAAGTTCATACGCCCAGTGGTGTCGTGTCAGCACCACCTCCTCACGCGGTTTAGCCGGTCAGCTGAGACCGTTGCCCAGAGTGTGGCGCGGGGAGCCACACATGAGAGATTCAAGAGATGAGCGAGGACCAGTGAGCTTGACCACCCGAGGGTGCAGCTGTCAGAGCATCAAAGGTACTACCTCTGCCCAGAGCCCTCTATACACCACTTATACTACAGCGAGACAATATGTTTATCTTAAAATGCCTATTGTCAATTAAAATAAAATAAGCAGAGGCCCATTTGTTACACTTATCCCAGGCAGATGTCTTGCTATAATTACACAGACATTTGTACACTTATCCCAGGCAGATGTCTAGCTTTAATTATGCAGACATTTGTAACTTATCCCAGGCAGATGTCTTGCTATAATTATGCAGACATTTGTCACTTATCCCAGGTAGATGTCTTGCTATAATTACACAGACATTTGTCTGTGAGTCTAATTGAACATGTACAAACACGTTGATTAATGTTAAAACAGATAACTGTTACTGATTTTTTTTTACAGTAGACAGACAAATGTCTTGATCTATTTACCGTTGATATACATATGATATCTGTACTATTTACCTTAGAGTGACAGGGACTAAATAGACCTGAAGATAGAATGGAGCAAGCTGAGTCCGCATCAGATGGCGTATCGCAAGGCTGATTGACCTGATTACACTTCATTTAAAATAATATAAAGCAAAAGTTGTAACATCTTTAAATATTTACAATGTAAGCCACAGTTAAGTCCGTCACTGTTGACATTTTGGTCAGACAATGTAAGGAATGAAAAGTAGTTTATTCTTACTAACTCAAATTTTGTATATTACAAAAGAAATAAACAACAGAAAGTTCAAAAGCTTCGCATGAAATTGATGTTGCATTGCTTTCATCAAATTATAAATAAAGTTATTTTTCACTTTGACATAACTTATGAAATTTATAATTTCGTGTAGATATTCATCGAATTTTATAAAACTTTGAAATTTTATTATTTTTTTTTTTTGGGTCAAAAATAAAACGTCTTACTATTACAGTGCACTTAATCAGTATTACATAAAGTAATTACACAAATCGTAGGTACACAAGTCGTAGTTACACAAGTCGTAGGTACTTTAACACATATTATACGTTTAATTTCTGCACCAAGTCCATATGAAACACATAACGACTAGGTTAACACAGAATTCAGTTATGTCCACCTCACAGTACAGGGTTCATTACACAAATGACCTATACACATGTTCACTCCACACCCTATCACATGCCAACCACTGATTCTCTCCGCTGACCGTTCGTACTGCGATCAGTGAAGCGTATGCTGCATAAACACACAAACACACATAGTGACACTTACTGTTGGTGATGCTATGGTAGCATTCACGAAGTATTTCTGCAGCACAGAGCTGTAGTTATCTGATAATGAACACAATAACAAACATGTTATAAATTATTTACCCTATACCAACAAAACTGTGTGTGTGTGTATATATATATATATATATGTAAAAGATGTTATTGTATGAACTGGTTTATAATCAGAAACTCAATTCATGTCAATGGTTCATATAATTTATTGACGACAGAATAAAATATAAACAGAATAAATCCAATATAATTCACAATGACTAATTACTTATTGACAATAAACTGAACTGATTAACTAAAACTTCTGAACTGTACTTGAATACTACTATCTCTCTGGACTCAACTGAACTGACTGACTTAACTGACTTAACTGACTCAACTGCCTCTTCTCAACTAAACATCGTCTTTATATAATTTACTTGCATCCAACTCGAACATTCCACATCGCTGTGTCTCTCACTCATTTAGACAATACAATTTACAATAAACATCATATTTATTTTCTCTAACTATCTAGAATCTTGACCCCCGTGACCTCATGTTGACCTGGTTGGCCAAGCTCCAAACACACACACACACACACCTGCACAACTATACCATGACAATATATATATATATATATATATATATATATATATATAATATATATATATATATATATAGTTTTGTTGGTAAAAAAAAATTGTTTTGACGATAAAAAAAACATCCTCTTGTAGGAAATCTGACAATGTAAATAAATCTGCTGATATTTTTTAAAACTCAAATGTGATGTATATATATATTAAAAATTTAGCACCAATCTTTCGCTACTAGGCAGGGTTCCAAATGGTTGCAGTACAAATTAAATAAGAAAATAATAATTACATTTTAATATTACATTACACATATTATATATATATATATATATATATATATATATATATATATATATATATATATATAGAGAGAGAGAGAGAGAGAGAGATATTTTATGTCTGAAATAAGTAAACCTGAAGGTAGAAATTCAAGTTCACTAAGACCTACAACGCCACCGGCAGATGAAGTGTAGAATTCATCCGATTCTGCAACTGTGGCATATTAAGAGAATGTGTGGTTAGCACAACGCCCAGCCGCCTTTACTTTCCCAACTTAAGTCAGGTACCCATTTAAAGCTGGGTGGACTTGTGGGACTTAAGTAACTTTCACCAGGACAAAATTTCCATTGGTTCTCATCAAGAATCGAACCATTGACTCACGTGTCGGCAGTCGAGCGTTCTACACCGCTAAGCTACTCGACCAACGTTTTGAGCCGGCGCCTCAAATAATTATATACTGCCCTTATTCTCGCCCAGACCTTTAGTTATGAACAGCGTAGTACTTAACAACAGACAATGGCCATAATTTTAGATACATCACTGACCTGTATCTAGCATTCCACAGACTCCGCCTATAAACTTCTCAGTCCTCAATGGAAAGTTGTTGCCGACCGAGATAAGAATTTCAGTGCCGCTGTCCCGTCGGATGGACAGGTCCAGGCTAGGGAAGGCCAGGAAAACACTGTCGCCGATACTGTCGAAGCTGATTTCTGGATTAAGAGAATAAATCAATCAGTCAATTAATCTATTGTCTTCCCTGATACATAATTATTTACTTAATGCATTAGAACGTACCTACCTGTCACCTACCTACTTCCCTGCTTGCCAGACAGACAGTCTTCCTTATCTATCTATCTATCTATCTATCTATCTATCTATCTATCTATCTATCTATCTATCTATCTATCTATCTATCTATCTATCTATCTATCTATCTATCTATCTATCTATCTATCTATCTATCTATCTATCTATCTATCTATCTATCTATCTATCTATCTATCTATCTATCTGTTTGTCTGTCTGTCTGTCTGTCTTTTTGTCCGTGTACCCTTCTGTCTATCTGTCTGTCTATCTATCAGTCTATCTGTCTTTCTGTCTATCTACCTGTCTCTCTATGTGTCTTTCTACCTGTCTGTCTGGGCATCCCTCCTCTTACACCCACCCACATCACTGACCTCCAATCCTCTCCACCTGGTCCAGCGAGTCCAGGAACCTCACTGTCTGTAAGGGGTTGGTTTGGTTCAATCGTCTCATGACTATGACGTCATCGTGCAGCTCATACAGTGCGTCCCTGCTGATTCGTATTCCCTGAGGGAAATGTTGTGTGCAGGATGAGGCAGTACTGGGAACATGTTGTGTGCAGGATGAGGCAGTACTGGGGACATGTTGTGTGCAGGATGAGGCAGTACTGGGGACATGTTGTGTGCAGGATGAGGCAGTACTGGGAACATGTTGTGTGTAGGATGAGGCAGTACTGGGGACATGTTGTGTGTAGGATGAGGCAGTACTGGGGACATAATTAAGGGCCCTCCTGATGGGGACATGCCGAGTCCGCAAGAGATAGGACCCTCCCCCCCCCACGAAGCATTGGGCCCAGAATAGCGAATAAAATATTGAATCCATATATAGAGGTTAAAATAAAACCCAGCTTAACTTATAGCCCCCCCCCCTTTCCCAATGGGTTCCACATATGTGAATACATTGTTATCACACCATTCGTGGGTGCAGTTTATCCTGACAGATTTCAATTCTACGTACGTTACGATAATGGAAATAAGGTAGTACTGGGGACATTTAAGACATACTTTAATTATGTTTGCGTAGCCTACCTACAATTTAGTCTTAGATTAGAACTAGCAAAAAAAAATTACCTATGGAAGTATTCATCAAAGACTTTGGACTTACTCAAATGATACAAGGCGTTTGCCTCAAGATTTGCCCCTGTTTGGAAATGGGAGGTGAGTGTGGTGGTGGTGGTGGTTACCTTATAGCAGTTTGATGAATCATTGTTGCACGTTGTCCAGGTATCCACTCTGAGTTTACCGAACTCCATGAGAGTTGTCTGACAGGAAGTACATGGTTCGTAAGACACTCCAAGAAACGTGCGTACAGCGCAGTTGGCGCCTATTCTACAGGTCCGGATGGGAGCAGCCGGGGATGGCTTACTGGGACGTGAAAAACCGACAGCTGTGAAAGTAGAACAACAACATCTGTGAAAGTAGAACAACAACATCTGTGAAAGTAGAACAACAACAGCTGTGAAAGTAGAACAACAACAGCTGTGAAAAGTAGAACAACAACAATGACAACAATAAACAAACGATATAGTAGAAATTTTCATATTAAGTAAGTGTCAACATGGGTTTCAGTGGAAATCAACAAAATGAGGGGAATGGCTTTAATAAGTATAAAAAAAAACTGTTAATACACATTGCAATAATAATGTAATCTTTTTAATCTCTCTTAAATCCCTGAAAGGATGAAATTTTATTTCTCTTAGATCATATCGACCACTAATGAGGCCGGCCTTAAGTGACCTTTTTGTATTCCCGCAATACAGAGAATGCAAAGGTCATGCAGTTAACACAGGTAACAAAAGTATGTGACTAGCACATGCTTCCTTAACAAATGCCAGGTGGATGGTCTTGGAAAATTCAAGAATATTCGCCCCCTTTCTCTTTTCTATGTTTTCAGTTCGACTCTTTGAGTCCCACCGAAACAGAAGCATTTTGACATAGACTCACGAAAAGACCGACTCAGACTGACAGACAGACAGACAGACAGACAGATAGGTAGACAGATAGAAAGACGGATAGTCTGATAGATAGACAGACAGATAGACAGACATGTAGACGGACAGAAAAACAGATAGACAGATAGATAGATAGACATATAGACAGACAGACTCACTGAGTACCACCAAAACAGACAAGACATGTTGACATAGACTCACGAAAAGAAAGTGTGGTCTGGAAAAGCAACAATACATTGTTTTATTTATAGATAACAAACCAGTTTACCATAGAAGCAGTCAACACATGCGCCGCCATCTTCTGTCACTCCCCACGAGCGCGAGGCGTCACGGCAGCACTCAGACACATTGACCAATGAACTGTTGAACAGCGGTTCTTTCGCGCAGTTCTTCTGGGCAAAACAAACTTGAAAACTTTCGTTTTTGGGAGCTTGATATCGAGTGCCATTGTTGGATCGTAGATTCAGAGAGGAAATGATAGGTGAAAAAATGCAAAAAAAAAAGGTAAATTGTTAACGACAGTCCGCCCTCCAGATAAATGGGTCATTCGTGTCACGTGCATGACAGATGGCGCTGTTTACGCTTAAATGCAATGAAATATAAGGGTAAAGACAAAGATGTCTTTCAAGTAAATAAGAATTATTAGCGAGTAATTTTTCTGTCCATTTCTTTCGACTTATACTAAGACCTTTACTATTACATATGGAAGAACCCTTTATCTCGTAGGCGAACTGTTGCTAACCGAAAAAATGCCCATTTTTAAATAAAAAGACTTTTTAATGCAATCATAATATCATTTTTTGATAACCATTTACCCCCCCCCTCCCCAATATAATCAGGTAGTTACAGATATATAAAAGTCACTTACCAATATCACAGTTTTTACCACTGTAACCTGAACAACATTCTTCTATTGGTATTGTTCTGGATAAATGGAAGCAAATTGTTATCAAATCTATATAAATATAAATATACATACCTAGCTTCCAAGCTACTAGCAAGTTCATACAGGTATTTGTCTTCCGACCTCACCTTCAAACCTACATTTCTATCTACAATCATAACTTTCTACTTACTAAAATACCTAGAAACCTATCTTTAGCCAATCTCCAAACCCAGCTACCTAATTACATACTAACATACCTATCTTCCTACCCATATCTACCAAAACTTCTAACCACATAATTATCTATCTACAAACCGAAACAACAAACCATCTACCTAATACATTTATATCTAATTACTAGCCCCTGGACCGTTTTAAGGTCATTGTAGGCCCTAGACACTTTCAAAGTCGTTGGTCCTCCCCATCTTCATTTTAAATATTTTTTCAAGAATGCACCCACACTTCTTTGCGATTTGAAATCTAAATAAACTTTGAGGACGTCATATGTGACTTTGCTAAGACAAAGAGCCGAAAAGTTAACATACTGTAATTTACAGATCTACAGCACTGCAGCTTGACGTGCTCATCTCACACGGTTATATATAGTTACTTTAATACAAACATTAATAAATTTTATTGGCATTCTGAACTTGTTTTCACTTTATGTTCTGACTTTCGTAGGCCCTTGAAAAGTCCGTAGCCCCTAGGCACAGTGCCCAATTGATAAAGCGGCCCTGACTAGCCTACCTACTATCTATCTCCTAACCCGACCGAGATACATATTTACTAACGTATCTATTATATATCTGCTAACCCTACATATATATACATATATATACAAACTCAACAACCTACTCCTACATACAGTTTAAATAAAGTCAGCCATTATTGACCACACCCACTTGTATATGACACAGTCCTGCATAGTTCCGTTCAGCACTGTCGCCATGATGTTCCCCACGTCTTTGTTCCATTTGTTCCTGACGTTCGTCAGGTTCACGTCCAGCTGCCAGTTTTGCAGGAACACTTCCTGCAACGCCTGCATACATGGCAGAACTCTCGTTACCTTCTGACTGGTCTGAGTTTTACAGGGTCTGCGATAGACTTACACATTACGATTGGTTTCATGTTTGGTATTTGGGATTTCCCTATAAATACACATACAATATACAGCAAACGCCTACTATTAAACGAAGCCATTGTGAACTGAAAAGAAGAACTCTGCAATGACGAGATAACTATTCGTTACGGCACGCACCATGTTTCGAACCCAGTACTTGTAGGTAATTCAGTCTCAAAATGATTAATACATGGATAACCATGTTTTATAGACAGTGCACCGTGGGGTTTCTTTAACTAGTTATAAAATTATATCATTCTTTATATAAAATTAATTGGGTACACCATGGTAAGAGAAATTTTTAGAACTTTAGTTAAACTTTGTTTATCTGTGTATCAGGCTAATAGAATTTTTAATACAACACCACGCGCTAATTTTGAAGAAACATAGTCTTAGGGCTACGGAACCTATACCAGTACAGTATGGTGACACAACAGAACCTGTACATGTACAGTTAAAGTAACAAAACTGGTCATGCTGGAAAAAAATTATAAGACTTTGATAAAAAAATTCTTTTTAACCATGAAAATCCCAAATAAGTGAGGGGAAATCGGACGATTGTTTTTGAAACAAATTAGTTTTGTGCTAAATATGATATATATATATATATATATATATATATATATATATATACTTATATATACTTATTTATTTATTGATTTTTTGTTTAGTAGTATCAGTATTTTCGTAATTATATGGTGAGAAAATTATCGAATACCTTATGACGTATGTCAAAATGATGTCAAATGATGTATTATTACAAAGTTATGCACATATAATTTGATATTAACATTTTCTTGAATGATAAAAGTAGACTACGATATTGTAACCGCTCTAACTTTAGATCTATCTATCTATCTATCTATCTATCTATCTATCTATCTATATCACCCATAGATCAGATGCTAGTAATATATTACCGTTGTTTTACTTTACATCCAGTTACGTCTCATTTATACATTACATAGTTGTTTTATTTTACACTACTACAAGTTTTCTCATAAGCACCAAGTACCAAGTACCAAGCACCAAGTACCAAGCACCAACTACCAAGCTTCAAGGACCAAGCACCAAGTACCAAGCTTCAAGGACCAAGCTTCAAGGACCAAGCACCAAGTACCAGGCTTCAAGGACCAAGCACCAAGTAACAAGCACCAAGGACCAAGCACCAAGTACCAAGCTTCAAGGACCAAGCACCAAGTACCAAGCTTCAAGGACCAAGCACCAAGTACCAAGCTTCAAGGACCAAGCACCAAGTACCAAGCTTCAAGGACCAAGCACCAAGTACCAAGCTTCAAGGACCAAGCACCAAGTACCAAGCTTCAAGGACCAAGCACCAAGTACCAAGCTTCAAGGACCAAGCACCAAGTACCAAACTTCAAGGACCAAGCACCAAACATAATGCTCAACATAAACAAATTCTAAAATAATGTTTTCTATCATTATTATTTCAATATATATATTTGTCTCTTACCTGGCCGTTGTCCAGTGAACAATTAAACAGACAATTACAATCCAACAGACAAAAGTCTGACATGTCTGTCTACGTCCCTTCACCTCCAACATATCCAAATGTCTTTCTTTTGTCTTAACATAAAAACGTTCTATTTTATTTTTTTAAATTTTCGTCTAACTAACGAAGTAAAGTTGATCAATAATTAAAATAAAAGGTGAGCAGAGTACTAATTGGTGTGTAGTTTTTTGTTGTGCTCACACACACACACACACCGACCATCCTACAAACACATACTTTCTTTTAAACACCTGTTAAATTTAAACACAATCTTTGTATCGACCTGATATTGTGTGATGTGTTACCTTGCCACCCACCTACCCATCTAATTGAAACATTCCCCCCATGGTTGAAGTTGATCAATGTATTTCCCGTGCTAATTCGAGTCTATTTACAACAATCAGTGTTTTGCTTAGGATGTGACATCAAGTAGTCTGCGGCGTAGTGAGGGGGGGGGAAGGGGGGCATTATGCCCCGGGCGCTACTCGCAAAGGAGCGCCAAACGGTATATTTTACATATAATATTATATGGTTTTAGAATGGGGTTGGGGGGGGGAGCGGTAAAAAGGTATTGTGCCCCGGGCGCGAGTTAAGCTCGCTACGCCACCGCAAGTAGTTACATAACTCAATAATGCAAAATTTAACTTACTAATTGAGACAATGACACTGCTTACCTTGTTATTATCATAATAGAACGTATGAATCTTTAAAAGTGTAAAGTAAGTGAACGGACTTATTGTTTTAATATAAACAAACTTCTTTCTGAGAACTATTGGGAGTCGAGTGATCATGCATGATACAAGCACAATTCAACAAAAGTAGGTGTTAAAATCTTCATTTTATTATTTGGTTGTTTGACAGAGTTTATCATTGCTTTCTGTATTCATTTGGTGATAAAAGTAATCGAATACGCCGTGTTATTTGTCAAATGATACAGGCCTATATCTTAACTTGCTTTTCAAATTTTGTTTTGACTAAAATATGGTGTATACGCGGACAATTCTGAATTCAGCCTTTGCTTATCTAAAGAACATCCATTTTCCCTATTGTCTCGTAATATTTGATTTAGTACAGTGATTCTCAAAGTGTGGATGGGTGGGTAGCGAAATTATTTTAAATGGGTCGCCAAGATTTTTAACCGGAGAATAAAAACAATGAACTTTTCTCTCTTTAATCCTCTTTTCTTTCTTCCTAGTGGGTCACACAAAAACATATAATATTTTGGTTTTTTGGCTGTTTGAGAGGTTCTAGATATTTATATAAATATTTTCCCATTAGATAATTAACTGTTGAATATTTATCGAACTAAATTCGAAGTTTAATGTATTTTTAAAAAAAATTATTTGATGAATCACTTTTACAATTCAGACATCATAGCCAAGATTACAGGAGATAAGGACGCACTATGACATTAGGTAACTTGGATCGACCCTGCAGCCCACGCCGAGGTGATAAGGTTAGAGGTTACAAGTATCACCGAGTCACTCAGTATAACAAAACTGCGCGCCTGCACATCACAGACTTCAGTCTGTAGAGTCGCCCGGCCTGTGATCTCTACAAACTGGGGGCGTAGTGATCACGTGATCCAAACCAGCCATGCCATTGCTTATGGAGGCAGCTCGTTGCTTTACCCCCTACCCCCCTTCCTCTCTCAACAGTGGCTTTGTAAAGGACATCCTATGCGTTCCCCCATGTAAGCATAATATTTTATATCACGATTTTATACATTAACCAATCACCAAGTCATTCCCCTCCCCCCCCCCCCCCCCGGGGACAACCTCCTCCAACTGGTGCCTCCATTATGTATCAAACATCCAAATATCCATGTCTAAAAGAAAAGGTCCAGACATACGGCTAGTATTGCTCTTCCTCCTTTTTTTGCGGGGGCCCTGGCTACTTTGACAGTTTAGGTACATAATTACTGCAACCTTCACCCCGATGACCACGGCTTGAGAACCTTTTGGTGACAATGCTCACACCTTCCAAGTCTCGCTTGAACTATTGGCTGGGCGTGGAGAAAGGGCAGTAACTCTGTGAGATGATATTTCTACAGCTGTAAATGGGTACATGCCCCTTGACACTTATTGTAAAGCCTACAGAAATAAACAACCTCAAAATACATACACTCAGTGACGTAGCTAGGCTGTGGCTGTTTGCCCAGGGAGGAACTTACTTTTCTACGTAGTTGCATCTGTTGCATATTTGAGAATACAGACAAAAATGCAGATAGACAAAAAAATACATACAGAGAAAAATACTCACAGACAATACACATAGACAAACAATACATACATACAAAAAAAACATATAGATAAATATACATACAAACAAAAATACATATAGATAAATATGCATTCAGACAAATATACATATAGACAAAAATACATATAGACAAAAATACATGCAGACAAAAATACAAATAGACAAAAATACAAATAGACAAAAATACATATAGACAAAAATACTAATAGACAAAAATACATATAGACAAATATACATAGAGACAAAAATACATATAGACAAATATACATATAGACAAAAATACATATAGTCAAATATACATACAAACAAAAATACATATAGATAAATATGCATTCAGACAAAAATACATATAGACAAATATACATATAGACAAAAATACATATAGACAAATATACATACAAACAAAAATACATATAGATAAATATGCATTCAGACAAAAATACATATAGACAAAAATACATATAGACAAAATACATATAGACAAATATACATACAAAGAAATATACATACAGACAAAATAGATATAGACAAATATACATATAGACAAATATACATACAAAGAAATATACATACAGACAAAAATACATATAGACAAATATACATATAGACAAAATATGTATAGACAAAAATACATACAGACAAAAATACATATAGACTAAAATACACATAGGCGAACACTTGATAGAAAAAAAAGAATTAAAAGAAAAAAGAACACTAACAAAATGTAATAATCAATTTGTTTTTACTTGTACATATAGGGTAAACTAATAGTCCTAAATGACATCAACATTTGGTCGCTGAAGATGACATGCCATTCAAATGACACGACTTGATGAGGAATGACACTCAGAGAACTACTTGCCAGTCAACTGAATTCTCTTGAAGTCAAATTTACATTCATGTAATGCACACACTTAGAAACACCACATCACACGTTAGCACACACACACACACACACACAAGCTAACAAACTAAAGCCGTTTTACACAATCAACTGTTTGATAGCAGATGAATGTATGATTCTCCAATAAATATCAACAGGGTCTACTTTTTAATAAGTAACAGAGGATATAATTATAGACAGATACAAGTCAAAAGCAGAGACATATACTAGTACTAGGTTTGATGAATAGTTAGAGAGATAGAGAGATAGATAGTTAGATATATATATATATATATATATATATATATATATATATATATAGAGAGAGAGAGAGAGAGGGGGGGGGAGGGAGAGCAGAAGGAAGAACTAATAGAAAGAATGAAACATTCTGTTACATCAGTGGCTCTCAAATTGAGGTCCTCTGTGAATGTGAATGGACCCCTAAGTTAAAATTTCAACCCATTTCAAATTCCCTGTTTTTCATAGACGCTGTCACTCAATAATAAATCTAAATAATGAAAAAAATAAATAAAGGGCCGATGATTGAAATGGACCGATTAAATGGATAAGTATCACAGAGAAACACATAATTGACCGTTTTTATTTTATAAATTGATGCAGATTACGTACGATAGACGGACAGACATATACAACGTATGGTAGACAGACAGACATGTAAAATAGATAGGTGATTAGATAGATCTACGATAGACTGACAGACATGTACAATGTATGATAGACAGACAGACATGTAGAATAGATAGGTGATTAGATAGATCGCAATGAACAAAAAAAAAAACAAACAAGGCAGATAATCGACAAGAATTATTTTCATAAGCGTGATCACATGATTAGCAAACAATATCTTTGTGTCATGCGCAGTTAAACAAACATACACGAAGACATACACAGAAAAAAAATATACGTTTGGACATGCGCAGTAAAAACAAATATATTTTAACACATATGCAGTAAAACAAATATACTTCAAGACATGCGCAGAAAAAAAAACAAACATACTTCAAGACATGCGCAGTATAATTAATATATTTTAAAACCTGCGCAGTAAATTTATTGATATGCGCAGTAAAAATAAATATACTCTAAGACATGCGCAGGAAAACAAAAAATGCGCGAGACAGAATGGCCAATCGTTGTGAGAACAAGGGGAAAGAACAACATTTGAGCTACTCAGTTATAGTTAGTCTAAAATACAAATGTAGCGTTAATTTTACTAGTGTATTTAACAATTGGTCTACATTCAAAGTCTTGGTTTTAAAAAAAAAATATTATCGCTAATGTACATATAGTTTTGCATTGGTAAGCATTCAACACTGTCAATTTCATTAAAATGCATAAACAGTGTTTTATTTATGCTAATCAGTTTCGCCATAAGTTTTGAACGAAAACACCCAAACCTTATTAAGAAATCCGCCCCAAAAAAATGGGGAAATTACACCAGATTAATGGAAAATTTATTTATTTTGTGTCATTATTTATATTCCCGTAATATGTAACGTTAAAGCCATCAATAAATCCGCCAACCCGCCAATAAAATTAAAACTCCAGCCAATGCATGAATAGCATTGCCTAAACTGGCCACAAAAACCCGCCACTCTGGCAATAAATAGTCAGCCCCTACATGCAATAACTTTGACTAATTCTCTGAGACGTTTTCAAAAGTTGCTTTTAACAAAAGCAACTTTTCAATTATTCACGTGCGACTGTCCAATTTTACGCGAACAAGGAGAGACACACATAACTATACATAAACACTTTTAGCATATAATTTACAAAACGCAGTGGCTTCGAATACGACCGGGCGTGTTACGTATTTTTTTTTCCGAGACACGACCAGCAAACTTTGATGACGTCAGTAAACAGAATGAACTCTTATGATTTAAAGTTATTTTATTTTCGCGGGAACGAGCAATTTTTTCTACTTATACATTAAAATTGTAACTTAGCTTGTGTGTCCTTCTGGCACAATGGTTAAGCCGTTTGATCGTGACTCGCTTTTAATGCTTAATATATCCAGGTTCGATTCCTCTCAGCACATAACTTTTTTTTATTGTGTTTTTTTTTCAGAATGTATCCTTTTAGTTGTTTTAATGAAAAGTAACTAATTAGATCTCTTTAACATTTTTTTAAATTGAAATAATGTTTCCTTTAGGATGTTGTAAGAAAAAGAAACAACAACTAATTAGGTTTTTTTAACTATTTCATAACTTAAAAAAAATATTTTGAAAATATGTATCAAAGCTGAACACAGAGGCGTAACAAGGAGGGAGGGTCCAAAATCCAGCTCCAGCTTGAGGGGAGCCCCCAAAATTATTTTTTACATTAAATATTAAGTACATAATCTCAAGTCATGGTATCGAATGTCAAAATGTAAGGCCCCCAAATCCTAGGTTCGGCAATGGCTTTACAATAGTCTATCTTCCTGCAAAGGCTTTGCAGGGTACAGCTAGTCCTAAATATTACCTAACTTTTCCTTACCATCATTTTTGCGGCACACTTTAAAAAATTCAGAGTAGCCTACATATTTCAAATTTACTAAATAATAATAAGATTGGGAAACGAAAATAGAGGGGATGGGGAAGCATTTATATCCGAGAATTGAACCAAATACTGACGAAGACGAATTAACGAGTGTTAGCTTTCTGGGGGGGGGGGGGGGAGGGGTACAATAGATACTAATTTAGCGCATAATTTTTTATTTTATTCGTCCGACTTTATTAGGCTTGGGCAGACCCGAAAAAAAAGTAATAAAGAATAACTGCCGTGCATGTGCACATCTTTACTCTTAGTCTTAGACATATATCCTGACAACTAAAATATATAATTCAAAGCTGTATTTATTTAAAAAAAATTTTAATAAAAATATCTCCGATTATTAATAGCAAATGACTTTATTAGGCTTGGACAGACCCGAAAAAAATTAATGCCAAATATTAAAATATCTCCGATTATTAACAGCAAATGACGTCATCAAAGTCTGCAGTAAATAAGAGTTCTCATTTATTCTGTTTACTGACGTCATCAAAGTTTGCTGGTCGTGTCTCGAAAAAAAAAATACGTAGCACGCCCGGTCGTATTCGAAGCCACTGCGTTTACAAAAAAATAAAAAAAAATAAAAAAGTTATATCAGGTCTAACTTAAAAATATGTTCAACTTATAAATCGTGCCCTTGTTTATACTGTAAAATTCTGTCAATAAAAATTTTTTTTTTTTTTGTTTTAAATTTATAACTCATAATAACAAAATACTCGTATTTTTTTTTTCAAAATTATCCAGAATCTTCGGAATCTTCTCCAACAGATACTCTTTTTTTTTGAATTATTAAAAAAACATACAAATATAAAGAAAAATTGATCAACTGTGAAATTAAATATTTTGAGCTGTTACTTAGCCAATGGGATTGATTGACACATTGCACAGACGAATGGCTGATAGCTCATCAACAATTTATATATTTCATCAAAATTAAGTCATGCGATTGAAACAAATACATAATGATATAACTGTGTCAACGACATTCTCTGAAGTATCACACATATTAAAATATATCGGAGATACAACATTTTTTTACCCAAAAGTACAATCAGAGAAGAATTGGGAATGAAATATCGAATCAAAAGTCATATAGCTCAGTAAAAAATTAAATAAACTAATCCTTCAATTTATTAGAAATAAAGTAACAGCTTCTGTCGTCCTATTGATTGTTATACTTTCCGATTAATTAAATTCGTCAATTTGGCCAAAGGCGTATTAAACTGCCACCAAAGGCCAAATAGTTTTTAAATTTCTAGCCCAAGAGTATCCTAAGTAATCATTTCAACGTCCGTTTTAAGGAAACCGAAAAGAAAGTTAAAATTTTATTTCAAGATATTTCATTAATTTTTTTAATTGACTCGTAACCCACCTAAGCAACTTCCCTCACATAAAGAAAGATAACTGGTTCATATAAAGAAAATATATGGTCTTTTCAGTCAGAGGCTGTATGGATCACACAGCTGGGTGAAGGCAATAATAACAGCTTAAATAAACAAGCATAGCCGTCCTTACACTTTGAGTGCCCCAGGCAAAAGGAAAACATTTTCTTCCCTACCTCAAGTAACATTTGAGGGCCCCAGGCAAATGAACAATTTGGAGCCATAGATAAAGGAATGTTTGGGGGCAATAGGAAGAGGAACATTTGGGGGTCCTAGGCAAATGAATAATTTGGGGCCAAAGATAAAGGAATGTTTGGGGGCAATAGGAAAAGGAACATTTGGGGGTCCTAGGCAAATGAACAATTTGGGGCTCTAGGAAGAGGAACATTTGGGGGTCCTAGGCAAAAAATTTGGGGCCATAGATAAAGGAATGTTTGGGGGCACTAGGAAGAGGAACATTTGGGGGGTCTTAGGCAAATGAACAATTTGGGGCCATAAATAAAGGAATGTTTGGGGGCAATAGGAAGAGGAACATTTTGGGAGTCCTAGGCAAATGAACAATTTGGGACCATAAATAAAGGAATGTTTGGGGGCACTAGGAAGAGGAACATTTGGGGGGTCTTAGGCAAATGAACAATTTGGGACCATAAATAAAGGAATGTTTGGGGGCAATAGGAAGAGGAACATTTGGGGGTCTTAGGCAAATGAAAATTTGAGGACCCCTAGGCAAAAACGCTATCTACGTCGCCGCTTGCAAATCGTGATTCCCTATTGATGTTCGATAACTAGAGCCCTTTTGACCATTCTCTCTATCAGTAGTCATATACACACATTTCATATAACTGCAAACAGATCCCAAGTTAGGCCCCTAAGACTCGGTGGTCCTAGGCAGAAGCCTAGTAGGCCTATCTTTAGTAACGGCCCTGTAATAAAATCAGAGCTCCCATTATCCGAATCCGGATGGAAACAGTATCACACGGGTAGATTGATTGTCCAAATAGTCAGTACTCCATTGTAATAGTGATCCTGGTATCAGGCAATTCAGATAATCGGAGCTCAATCGTATATGTGAAGCTTGTAATAATGGATAGATTTACAGATAGATAAACAAAAGTAGTCATTTATATGTAACATTCATATAGGCATCGTAACAGCAATCTGAATCCGTGTTCATCTACCAGCTGTTTAGAAAGGGGCGGTAACACTATCTAATATTAACCATATTTACAGATCTACATGCAAAGAGAAAGATAGAGAGAGAGAGAGAGAGAGAGAGAGAGAGAGAGAGAGAGAGAGAGAGAGGGAGAGAGAGAGAGAAGTTGGGTCAAACTACAGTTAACAATATATATTATTATTATTATTTGCTTGTTAAAACTTTAATTAATAGCAATCAATTAATCTAAATGAACACAGTCAACACTGCTGGACTTCTACTCTACAGCTTAAAGTTAGACTTGTGTGCTTAAGTATTAGTGTGTTTATGATTGTGTGTGTAGTTCTCGGTTATGGTTTCGCCTTGTGGTGGAAAAACCGATTTTGCGGAAAAGCTGGAGTGAGTCTGGACTTGACCTTTGAAACTAGGGCAATGTACTGCCTTGACCTCTGGACCTAGGACGTTTAAAGCCTTGACCTTTTCAGCCCCAGGGTCATTTTTACTGCTCGTAATAGTCGTACTCCTCCTCTGACTGCGGGCTGTTCTCACTTTGGTTGTAGGTGACGTATTTCACAGGACACTGCTCACTCATGATTAAACTCTGCAGAAGGAGATGGTCAGGCAATGAGGCAATCAAGTTTACAATTTATATTAGGCCTATAGATTAAAATAAAATAGCTTTCACCACAATCAGACGAACACAGATCTAACAACCTTAGATTAAACCACCACGGATCAAACCCCGACAGATCAAACCCCCACAGATCAAATCCACATAGATCAAAATACAATATATCCGATCTGGACGTTGTGCTATCCATACGACGCATTAAATGCTGTATCTATAGAAATAGAGACATTTGACACCTTATCTGTCCCGATGTCCTCTCAGGCTTAAGGGAATTTACTTCTTCTAAAAAAGCAAAAAATAAAATCGGAATTTAGCGTAACCATTTGCGTTAGGAAGGAAGAGCTGCATTTATTCCAATACAGTTATCTATATACATAATCGGCTAGCACAGACGGTGGTTCGACAGACCTTCACACCGTGCGGTGTAAAGTATGTTCATGGCAATAAAAGCCACATGTCTGCACGTTACAAATACACGGCACCGTACGAGTTGAAAGCTTACATCGCTAAAAAAAAAAGTCTGAGTTCTACGTCACACCTTTGCGGAGTTAAAAAAAAACAACGCGCGTCATCGACCGTCTCTATTAAAATAGTCAGGGGAATTCCAAAATTATTGAAACTAAAAAGAGACAATGTATGTTAAATGAGGGTATGTTTGGTGCGCATTTTGTTCATCAAATAAATCTTTCTTGAATAAAAATGAAATGCTGAGAGAATTCTAAACACAACAAGGATTTCTTATTAATGAATTAAGATTTTTAAATGATATGGAGTAGTGTGCGCAAAATATGCTTAATAGTCGGGGGTTGTTTTTGTTAAGCTTCTGTACCCATAATGAGGATTATTTTCTTTGGGATGAATTATATAAAAAGCCATTTTTTGTATATAGACTGATTGTTAACGCGTTCAAATATATATTACCGAGTTGGTTGGAATAGGGGTGGGAATAAACCAAATGGTTGCGGAAAGGGGGAGGGGGAATCAAGCAGACGATTCAAGATGCAACACCGCTATTTTTTAACCTCACGTATCTCTTTTTTAGAGCATTTTCGAAAAAAAAATGCTCTATTGTCCCCGTTTTGTCTGTCTGTCTGTCTGTCTGTCCGTCATCACCCTAGATCTCAACAACCATAAGTCCTAGACCCATGATGTATATATCATTTTGTAGGTCTTGGCCTGCCATGTGTGCAGCAAAAGTTCATTTCGCGATCTGACCTCTGAGGGCCGTAAAAGGGGGCTTATAAAGTACCGTTTTTTACTATATAAGCTATATTAACAAAGGAGCGCCATATATCTCAGCAACCATAAGTCCTAGACCCATGATGTATATATCATTTTGTAGGTCTTGGCCTGCCATGTGTACATCAAAAGTTCATTTGACGATAGGACCTCTGAGGGCCGGGCTTCAGGGCTCCGAAGGGGCTTATATATTATATATATGGCCCCATTCTACACCTTGTACGTTCAATAACCCATTCATTTGGTACGAAATACTGCAGCAAGATTTATTAAGAAACTCATCAAATGAAATAGTAAGCTTGTGGTCTGAGTTTAATTGAAAGTATCAGAGCTATGCAACAATTGACGGAGTTTTCGGACGATTAAATGACTACAATTTCGAATGTTTTCAATTATGAGTCCTATTTCAGTAACCACAAACCACTTGTAGTTAGATTTAAGAGAAAATATTTTTTTTTCAAATATGAAGAAACGTCTTTATAATATTTGTTTACAGATATATGCATTACACAATTGAATTTATAAACATTTCCAAAATTTACAAATATTTACTGAAAGCTAACAAACGTACTGATACATAACATGAAAATGCGCTAACACGTCCTGTGTCCAGAATGGAACAGGCTTAATTGCTTGTTTTTAAATACATCATGTTATAAAAAAAAGAACTGTTGGAATGGGGGTGTAGGGTTGGTAAAAGAGTGTTTAACCGGGGGGGGGAGGTAGGGAGAAGTGTCACGTGGTATTGTTAACAGGGTGAACATGCAATTGAAATGCCACTTTTTGTAATTTTGTACATTGAGACCCACTGCGATTCGGGCATGTCTTGAGTGGAAGGGGGGTGGCGGGCGGGGGAGGGAGGGAGGGAAGGATGGTCCTTTAAAATATTATGATTCAATTAAGATTAGTCAATGATATGGTGTTGTGAGCACATCACCATTTTCAACTCCAACTGCGTGCCTAATAGCCGGTCCGGGTATCGGGCCTGTTCAGCTAGTTATATTATAAGGACTCATAACAGTTACTGTCATTTAGTACGTATTGGTGATATACGGAGAAGGTTTAATGTTGACATCTGTTTGTGGCTGCAGGGCCAATGCAAGGATGAGCGTAAGTTGAGCTGCACACAAAATGTAGTAAGTGAAAATACTCACCATTTTCTCCTCTTTCGCCGGCGGATTTCTCAAGAAATACAGCAAAGGGGCGTAAATCAAGTTAACTATGGCGATAATCCACAGCATCCTGTGAAGGAACGATAACTCTGTTATGAAACTATTTGTGAAAATGACCAACTGAGCAATCCTCAAACTAACATAGAAACGTCTTTGACTACATCTATCTATCTATCTATCTATCTATCTATCTATCTATCTATCTATCTATCTATCTATCTATCTATCTATCTATCTATCTATCTATCTATCTATCTATCTATCTATCTATCTATCTATCTATCTATCTATCTATCCATCTATCCATCTATCTATCTATCTATCCATCTATCCATCTATCTATCTATCTATCTATCCATCTATTTATCTATCTATCTATCTAACTATCCATCTATTTATCTATCTATCTATCTATCTATCTATCTATCTATCTATCTATCTATCTATCTATCTATCTATCTATCTATCAAATATGTCTATCTAATCTATATATCTATCTAATCTACCTATAATATCTATCTAATCTATCTATTTTATCTATCTATCAAATCTATCAAATCTATCTATCTAATCTACCAATCTAATCTATCTATCTAATCTATCTATCTTATCTATATATCTAATCTATCTATCTAATCCATCTATCTTATCTATATATCTAATCTATCTATCTAATCTATCTATCTTATCTATATATCTAATCTATCTAATCTGTCTATATAATATAATCTATCTCTATCTCTCTACTGTAAAACTTGCCAGTGAAATCCAATAGTAGAGACAATAGTTCCACTCAGCGAAGGGCCTGTGAAAGACAACAGTACAAGTCTATATGTGGCAGCTAAATCACAACCAACCAGCATCAAAAGATAAACGGACAATTTTTGAGTGTTCAATTCCCCAGAAGAGATTTACTATTACTGCCAGTAAAGCAGGAGTAAGCAGTTAGGTTTAAAATATTTCGCGTGTTGTCCGTATTTCATTTTTTATTCGCAGTTATTTATATTGAACACAAGAATCTATCCTTAATTCCCAACCCTCACACAATCCCCAATTATACCTCCCACCCCCCTCACCCCCTCCAAGTTGAGGCTATGTATATAATTGACATAAACATGTAACACTAATGCCACATTAACAACACTAAGTTTTAAAATATATATAAATCAACATGAACAGCAACATATATGTGTGGGGGAAGGGGTGGGGAGCGTTTTGTCTGGCCCCCCACTCTGCTTGTTTGCTCTACTTAGTAACATTTATTTCCTGCCCCCTCCCTGCTATTGGCCTGGCCCCTGCTGGTGGGGAGGGAGAAGAAGGAGGAAACCATCACACGGAGTTTAAAAATAAAAACCATGGCTGAGGCCGGACTTACCAACTGCGAAGCCCAAACAGAAAGCGACGTCAGCGATGGCGTAGACGCTACCGTAGACAGACACGTGACGTAGATCTACCAGGTAGCCCATGTGGGGCATCATGGCAGAGTCCACCATACCTGGTGAAGAGTTAAGAATGATATCGTAGCATCGTGGTTATGTAAGATACGATGTATCCTTTGAATCTGAACGCCAAAGTCTGCTGAATCCGCTATTTTTCTATAACCCTGCAGCCCCCCTCCCCCCCCCCCCCCCCAAGTTTTCCAAACAACGGTCTGTGACGCATTTACACATCAATCCGTCTCGAAGATCCACATTCCCGTCTTCATCGTTTAAAAAAAGCCGACGGATTCAAACCCCATGATCAAATTTATACCTATGCCAATTGCTGCTAGCATCATGAAAACATCTGAGTAAAAAAAATTAAATATAAAATAACCCGCATACAATTTTACAATGGAAATAAAAAATAAATTATGTTGGGCCTAAAACAAAACTGTAGATTAAAGGTAAACATTAAAAAGCGGTTAAAACTTTAAAAAAGTAATTTATGGCGGGAATGAAGGCCAAAAGGCACTTATACAGCTTTATGTACGAACTAGATCAAAGGCCCGGTACCCGGACCGGCCAGTATTATTTTTTAGCCAAGCAAGAGTTAACTCCCCTTGAGTGAGACCAAAATTTTGGAATTCCCCAGTCTATTTTTAGCCGCGGAAGTTATACACACGCTCGCCCGTACGTACGCCAGGCTAGACGATTATGTATTAGATTTCAGATCAAGTCCAGCATTAAGATACTAATTATGTCTATGAATTTTATTAAGATATAAGAGGCGAACACACACACACACACACATAAAAAAACATATGTACACGCACATACCTATATAAATCAGGAAAGTACTAACTTACTGTGTTACTACTTACCAATAGCGAAACCCATTCCAAAGTTTGGGGCTATCAGATGACCAATATTCTTTGAAAATGGGAGCTGTGAAAACATATAAAGCATATAAAGTATATGCATATACATTATGAGCTTATAAAAGATAAACATATAAAATGTAACCATATAAAATAAATGTAGCCATATAAAGTGTAACCATATAAAGTGTAACCATATAAAATGTAACCATATAAAGTGTAACCACATAAAGTGTAACCATATAAAATGTAACCATATAAAGTGTAACCATATAAAGTGTAACCATATAAAATGTAACCATAAGGAGATGAATCTTCGTTAAGGTTGATGTCGGCTGAGGTATCAATTAATTTAATGGATTCCCATCATGCATAGTATATAGTTGACAAATCATTGTTGTTACATAAAATACTTATATTAAATTATGTGCAATAGTTTCCATTATCTTTACGACCGTGAAGCTGCTTGTCATCATTCTCTTATAATTAGATAGCGGCAGGTTAATTGAGGTGGATATTAGAAACGAATGAAAAAAAAAACATTCACACTAACTGACCATTCGGACTTATAAATGATACCGCAAGCTAAATAAGGGTGTGTGTGTGTGTGTGATACCTGAGGAAGGAAAAGTGACACTTTACTTACCGCAAAACAACAAATTGATATGATGAACATTCCTATCATGGCGCTTAACCACCTGGGGAAACAAAAAATGGACAATGGTCAACAGGTCCAGTCTGTTGTCTGTTTTCCGACAGTCTGTGTGTCTGATCATTGTCTGTCTAAATTTATAATTGTATAAACTTTAAAACAACGCGATGAAAATTGTAGAGTGAAAATAAATTATTACAATTTACAAAAACCAAATTGTTAACAAAGATATCAATGAAATATTAATTATAATACAGTGGGTATTCGGTTAACGAACTTTATCCTTCCACAATTATGTTCGCTATCCGAATCGTTCGTTAACCGATCATCGATTTACCATATATGTTAATGGAAATTCCATCAATTCGTTCTACAGATCCTACAAATTTAATTTTTTTTTTTTAAATGTCATGTACAAGTATAATTTTTTAAGTAAGTTTATTTATTACAAATTTAATACATACGCACAACAAATTGAGGACTGGTGTCGGGTGTTCCGAGAGCCAAGAGGTTTTCGTAAAAATTACAAACAGCTCCTGACTTATGCAAGTTCAACATTCGTAAATTCGGACTAACGTAAAAAAAACAAAAATCTCTCGCGGAACTTGGATGTCAACAGGATGTGGGGGTGTTAGTTTACACATCGACAGATGGCCAGGCGCGCCGAGAGGGTGGGGGTCAGGGGGTCATTGCCAGAGGGCCCGCATCTGTAAGGGGGCACGACCGCCCCGACGATGTCCATTTTTTCACGACTCATTGTTTATTAAGAGGCCCGCAATGATGTCCTGCCCTGAGACACTTGTCGCCTCTCGGCGCCTCTGCACATGGCGACCGCTCAACACTAGCGGCTCCAGGCCACAACAACGGGTTTTTATTTGAGGTTTTCCGCCTTTTCGTTTGAAGTTAAACGTTGAAAGAAATGACTCAAGCGTTCCTAGAAATAAACTCGGCTTCCGTGCGACTTGAACTAATGGATCCTAACACTTCCCGCTTTTTGAACGTTCAGAGAAAAGTAGAAGACAGACTGTCTGTAGTTTTTGTTCGTTATCCGAATATTGTTCGTTGTCCGAACACAAAAAGCTTTCATGAAAGTGTTCGTTGTCCGATTCGTTCGCTGTCCGAAAAGTTCGTTAACCGAATACCCACTGTATAGAAATAATATTGAATTTTGCAAGAATTTTAACACAATATAGTCTTATCTATCTATCTATCTATCTATCTATCTATCTATCTATCTATCTATCTATCTATCTATCTATCTATCTATCTATCTATCTATCTATCTCTAAATACACATATAAACGATATAATGTTTGTAATTGTACCTGCCCATCTTGTGTGCCAGTGGGCCAAACAAATTTGTGCCTAAAGCGTATGAGATACTTGCAGGCAAGAAAGCGATCCCTGGAAATGAAACACAAATAAAATATTACAATCTTTCAAGAATTTTAATTAATTAAGATGACAAGATGACCAATATTAACTTTTAACCCTAACTATTAGTGTTACATTTATTGTTTGTCCAACTGTAGAATAGCTAACATTTTATCAGACGTCTATATGTAACAGTAATAAAGGGAAATAAATATAGAAAAATTGAAAATCGTGGATAACTTTCCCTTCATTCAAAACCACATAATGGATTACTTTAGAGAAGAAGGTGTAACTTTGGCCGTAAGTGGATTGTATGACCGGTCAGTAAGGCTCAAGGAATCCAATCTCAGCAGACCCTTTTTTGCAATCCTGCAGCTGTCACAGATAGGGGTGCCCCGCCCCCCCCCCCCTCAAAGTGCATTCACTGTCACTACAACCATCGGGAGTGTAACAAATGAAGAGATTTGGAGCATAGCGGTCTCTTTATATATCGTTTTCCCATTCGTGTTCCATTTAGCTCCTGAGGGAAGCACTGGATCTCAACAGAGTCGAGCAGGGCACGTTGAGAGACAGTCTTCTTGAGTTGGGGAGGTATGGGGGGATGGGGGGAATGGGGTCTATGACGTTCTTGCCTTTCACGTTCAGTAATTCTTCTTCAAGTTTGTTTCGTCATCGCTGCGCATATTGCTGATGCTGTCCACAGATCCCATACCCTCTGTCAAAACTACCAGCAACCTGCGTTATTTTAGCTTTTGTTTGGAAGGGGCAAGAAAGGAAGGCCTAATGTTATAGCGGAGGAGACTGGCCGTTAGATTAAACACGTAATTGCACCATTTACTAATTTTTAGAGCTTGAAAGGTAATTCTCAACTGCAGCGTTTTACTAACTAGAATGATAACAATATCAAGTGATGCATTTATCGCACTTATATAAATACCAAGTATATTTTTTAAATTGATTGATGTTCTAAAACGTACTTTTTTTATTCAATGTTCTATACTTAGTCCTGTCGGAGATGGGCGCCACCAAGTCTATGAGCCCACAGAAAGGACGTAAGCAACCATATTTCCCCCCCCCCCCCCAATGACCGTATCGGTTAAGTAAAAAAGTAAAGTTCCCTTAACCTTACCGGGCTATATGGGCAGATGATGTGTAGAATTTATCTGTTTCTATAACCACTGCATATGAAGTGATTTTGTTGTTAACACAACGCCCAGCCGCCTTTGCTTCCCCAACTTAAATCTGGTACACATTAAAAGCTGGGCGGACTTGTGGGAAGACTTTGCACCAAATAACAGCTGGACAAATTCCATGGGTCTCACCGAGAATCGAACCCATGACTCTCAGGTCGACGGTCGAGTATCTATACCACTCGACCATCCGTCCCACTAATATCGGTTAAGGGTTAAACAAAAAGGTTATTGACAATCGCACACACACACACACACACAGACTTATGCATAGCCCCTTATCTCAAATATCTTAGGGCCTTAGCAAGTCTAAATCTGGCCCTGATAACACAGAGATGTTTGTGATGCATCGATCAAACAAGAAAATCAAACTGCCATATCATTATACACCTGTTCTCGTCTACTCATCTCTGTCTCAAGTTTGTCAACAATGGCATAGAAAGCAGTTATACGAAATTTGTCTCTGATATTCAGAGATATCTCAGTGGCATCACCATCAATGACCACTTTCTTTCGTTTCCGATTACGGATCAAAGTTGACTTATAATCTACACCTGGTTCTATTTCTTTCGCAGCTTTTTGAAATATTTTAAATGTAAAGTAGTTCTAAGCCGTTATACAAATGTACAGTCATTCAATGTCACGTCGATAAATTAGCACTATTCACAGTTGTTTTCACTAGATGACTAAAATGGAAGTGCGTTTGTCGCTACGCATCAGTGCATTACGTAGCACAAACGTATCCTAAAAAAGTAATAAAAAAGAGCGCAAAAATACTCCAAGAAAAATAGCGAAAAGACTGCGTGGGAGGTATTTTTACCACCAGGTTGTGGGACCAAGGTTAAATGATGTGCGATTCAATATTACATTTGCGATTTGAAAATGTCACGTAGATTACGCGCGGCTACCGGGACAACATACGTATTTTTATTGAGGACATGTGGTGCCCCCCCCCCTCCTCCCCCCCCCAACGCTTGGTGCCATAGGCACGTGCCTTGTTTGCCTAATGGTTAATCCAGGCCTGCACACACACACATACAAACATACAGGTGTCACTCAAAAGCTGCAAGTAAACTAACACGTCCATTACGCCCCCTCACCTTGCTGCCACTCGGAAGAATGCATGGTCTTATACATCCAGATGGGTAGAGATGGTTCCATCATTGCGATGCCCATGTTTCCAAATGTGATGGAGCCTAGAGGGTTATGGTAGAAAATAAAATAAAACAAAAAAAAAACATAACAATAACATATAAAAGTGACGTAAAGCTGGGGTAACCAATCGAGGGTGTACTAGTGTGACCAATAGAGGTTGTACTAATGTAACCCCAGTTACTACAAATGTATCACTTTACCTGCACACAAAAGAATATATGGGTCCCGCAGCAATTCTTTGAAGGCGGTACCTTCTTGTGACTCTGGTTTGACTGACGGCTGAAGAGCCAATAGCTGCAGGCCTAGACAGGAATGTAAACAGATATTACATCTTCATGTTTCATGCAAAAATCATTACCAGAGGCGGATATAAGGGCGTGCGCACCAGGAATGTGGCGACTTTTGGAGGGCCCACATAGAGCCCAGTTTAATACACCCTTTTTTTTAGATGCCTATCTCTCTTTTAAAGAAACCACTATTTTCATTCTACGGCCGGAGCATCAACAGACCTAAATCCGCCTTTGACAAGTAAATTGTAATTCATTCAAATTTCACCAAACGGTTTAAACTGCGCTTCATTCAAATCACAGCAGCAGATAAAATTACGAAGAGTATGCTGGTTAATCCACGGTCAATGCATGTTTTTATAACCTTGTAATAAAATCTACTGATTCACGTACCATGATAATTAGCTTTAGGCTACTACATTAGATCCCTACCCCTAATACACAAACATACACACAAACGCAGCAGTAAAGAGACTAATTAATTCATAATACTTTGTTTTTTTTCAGTCCATAATTCAATTTAAAAGTTTGTATTATCTAAAAATACTTCGGCCTTGCTGGGCTTAAAAAGTTGGTTTCTTTTTTCATTTCTAACAATGCCGTCGGATGTTGGCGGGAAAATGTAGTACACTATACTCGAATTGAACTAAGTACTTCTAATTTATTTTTTTTTTAAATAAATAAACTATTGTAATTAACATTTCTCATTTAGTTTGTTGATTTATTGAAGATTATCATTTTAGCGTCGGTCATAATTTTAAGTCTTAGCAACATTATTTACGCATGCGCAGCAATGGAGTAAGCAAAATAATTATACAATGAGCCCAACATTGTCTCAAAGCGGCTTTTACTTTGGGTCCACCGATAATTTCATTATATTCTTTCATTAAATATTTAGTTCGACTGTCTATTTTGCAGCTCTGTATGTATTTTTTATTCTATATAGTTAATGGAATACGTCTCTCTTCAAATTTATGCGTGAATATCTCAGTAAAAGCCCACCAGAAAATGGCGACACATTCATATGAAAGACCTTAGTTCTCTCGTTATCAAACGCGTTTAAAATAGAAAACATTGCATGCAATTCGTACCCAGTGATGTTAAAAATAAACTGTTCTGTTTGTCAGGAGGATATTCTCAAAAAAAAAAAATAAACTTTGTGTCACAACTGGCTTCTAATTTTACAACAGCATTCATTGCATGACAGACGTTCGTTATCCGTGCATCGCTTTCAGCTAAATTTAAGTGGCGCGCTACGAAATTTTTTTTTTCTTTTTGTTCTCCACTGTTCAAGCTATCGGGATTCAAAGCTGGCAGATTTATCGACTTATTTATAGGTGATCGCCCCCTCCATTCAGTGTTCAATCGATCTGTGTTGACACATTTATTGCATGCAAAGGACTAAACACTTACTAGTAAAAATAAAAATACCGTACACAACCAACAACTTAACCTCTTGAACTAGGAACAATAACTCAAGTGCCTCTCGAACAAAGAACAATAGCCCTGCACTGTTGCATATGGCGTGAGAATGCATACAATTCCAAATAAATCATTAAATAGTTTGCTCATAAATGTATTTCTATACAACAAAATGACAACTCAAAATATTGCCAAATGAACAAACAAAAATATAGGGTGTTAAAAATAAGTTTTTTTTAGGCTCGAGGCTTACGGCTTAAGGCTTTGTCAGCCTCAAAGGTAAATTCGGCCTTGGGTTGAATAAAGTTTACAAACAGGTAATGCAAGGTATGCAATTTAAAAATACATTAAAAAAAAAAAAGCGCGACCTATGCACCGGCTGGAGTTAAGTTTCTTTACTTAAGGGTACTTTTTTGCAGTGGCGTCACCGGGATCGGGGGGGGGGGGGCGGGGCGCCCGCAGATCATTTCAAAAATTGGGTGCGGCCAAAATAATTATTCCCCCTGTCGTGGAAGTCTTTAAATCCACGGGAATCCCCCCCCCCCCCACCGCGCCAGTGGCACCTTGTTCATCATAAAAGAAAATTTGACATTTGAATTATTATTTTATTGAGGCGTATAAAAACAATGAATACAACTGATTAACAAAAAATGCCTTATGAAATATGTTCAACAGAACTATATTGGTTGAACATAAAGAAGCTGCTCTAGTTTCCCCTTAAGTTTATAATTTTAAAAAAAATCGATTATTATCTGGGCTGAATATCTCGTATCGATACTCCTCTCGTGTTTTTTTTTTTTACTGTTCTATACAAAAAAAATCTGTAATCGATGCGTCTTTATATTTAAAGCATCCAGTAATCGATTTATTTACAAATAAAAAAAAATGCTCACATCCATCCAAAAATGCTAATCCAGCAAGAATGAGAAATGGCGCCTCTTTGCCTGCAAACTCATACAGAACACCGCCAAACGGGGGACCAACTGTGGACAGAACAAAACAGTGAGAGAGAGAAACAAAAAATTCAAAATGGGAAAACCATGTTACAGCATTTGAGACTGAGGCCAGATGACATTATCGCATAAACATTTGGGGTGTAGATGACTTTTGCCTGCTCGCGCTTTCGTGCGCGCGCGTGTGTGTGAGAACGGAATGGGCTAGTATCGGACTGTGTATTGAAGGTAGTGAGTCGTTGGTGAGCGAGTACATTTTAGTCATGTAGTGAAGGTGTGGCTGAAGAACTTGTTACGGTTAGTGATACTATAACGCAACGAATTTGAATTGATTTTGTTTTGTGTCACTCTGCATGTCACGATTAGTGTCATACGTGAGGGATGTCAGTCTGTGAATGTCACGATTGGTGTCATATGTGAGGAATGTCAGTCTGTGAATGACACGATTGGTGTCATATGTGAGGGATGTCAGTCTGTGAATGTCACGATTGGTGTCATATGTGAGGAATGTCAGTCTGTGAATGACACGATTGGTGTCATATGTGAGGGATGTCAGTCTGTGAATGTCACGATTGGTGTCATATGTGAGGGATGTCAGTCTGTGAATGACACGATTAGTGTCATATGTGAGGGATGCCAGTCTGTGAATGACACGATTAGTGTCATATGTGAGGGATGCAAAAAGGGACTTTGGGGGAGGGTAAATGACTTATTGAAAACCGGAAGTAATTTCTGCGGACTGAGATCCCCTCCTTTCTTTTTCGCTACTATTGTAAGTAATCAATCTAATAAACAGGTATAGAAGTAATCGATGCCAAAGTAAATCGATACTCCTCAAACGTATGGTTCCCCATTCTGTATTGAATGTTATAGTTTAGATTGTACGATTATGTTTATCTTATCATGTTTTTAATTTAAATGGGGGTGAAATTAAATATAAAGTGGAAAAAAAGTTAGATTTATTTCATTTTATTAAGGGTCTTAAACAGAGTAATAAATTCAGGCTAAAATACCTGTCGAAGTCGCGAAAACCATCATATATGACAATAGTTCCTATATGACAATAGTTCCTATTTGAAATTAGTTTCTATTTGACAACAGTTCCTATTTGATTATAGTTCCTATTTGACAATAGTTCCTATATGACAATAGTTCCTATTTGAAAATAGTTTCTATTTGACAATAGTTCCTATTTGACTATAGTTCCTATTTGACAATAGTTCCTATTTGACAATAGTTCCTATTTGAAAATAGTTTATATTTGACAATAGTTCCTATTTGAAAATAGTTTATATTTGACAATAGTTCCTATTTGACTATAGTTCCTATTTGACAATAGTTCCTATTTGACAATAGTTCCTATTTGAAAATAGTTTATATTTGACAATAGTTCCTATTTGAAAATAGTTTATATTTGACAATAGTTCCTATTTTATTATAGTTCCTATTTGACAATAGTTCCTATATGACAATAGTTCCTATTTGAAAATAGTTTATATTTGACAATAGTTCCTATTTGCAAATAGTTTATATTTGACAATAGTTCCTATTTGAAAATAGTTTATATTTGACAATAGTTCCTATTTGATTATAGTTCCTATTTGACAATAGTTCCTATTTGACAGAAGCTGTTAATTGACAATAGTTTCTATTTGACAATAGTTTCTGCTGAAAGGAGACTCTTTGGCTTGCAATATTAAATGGGATGGGTGGGTTGGTGTTTGTGGGTAGACAGAGTGGCCCCGATGATATAGTTTGTCAGGGGGGGGCCTGAACTTACCTGAGTGCGGTCCTGGTGCAGTTGTGTGTGTGTGTGTGTTTGTATTTAAACTATAGGGTCAGTATTGAAGGGCAGACAAGTACACATTTTCACGTGTGGAACATAAACACTCTGGGCAGGCTTGGTTTTTATTTTTGTAATCATTTTGGTTTTTTTTATGTGTCTCTCAATGACCTTGACATTGCAACGTAGACAGCTACCCATTAAGGGGGCGGGGGGGGGGGGTGGAGAACGCCTTTCCGTTCGACTGAAAGGAAAAAAAAAGAGATTTATTTTGGAACTTGAGTTAGAGACATTGGCTAATGGGGTCAAAGGTCAACGCAATGGCCGATAATACATTTTGATAAAAGAAATTATGGAGTTCTGTTTCACAAGTTACATTACATCCCTTGTATGAATTAAAGTCTTTTGAATTCTTTGATTCGGTAGAATGCATTGGTTGTGACCCTAATATGCATACTGTAGTTTAAGGGTTCAAATCTCCACGAGCCGAATCCCCCCATACCCATGTCTCCCGTGGTGCTTCCTATAGTAACTGCATACTCGACTATAGTAGAGATAAAATCAAACATTCCGATAATGGAAGGGAGGGTCAAATGTTTTAATGTAGAAAAAACCTATACAGTTGTGTTTCAGGATAGAACAAAATATATTTAAATATAATTATAATGCAAAATATAAAACTGCTTTCATTACTATATATATATATATATATATATATATATATATATATATATACAGTCGATTCCGCTTAATTGGGACACATCGGGACCGAGGCTTTTTGTCCCAATTAAGCGGCTGTCCCAATTAAAAATACAAATTTACTATTGGCTTCTTGGTTTGGTTTCTTTGAGATTTGTCCCAAAAAAGCGGCAGTCCCAACTAAGCGGTGTCCCAATTAAGCGGAATCCACTGTATATATATAAATATAATATATACAGATATATATCGCTATATAAAACGTGCACATTAAAAGTTAGAGTATTTGTATTATTTTGTCAGTAGAATGTTCCACTTCAACTTACCTAGAACCCCCAACGCCAAGCCTCCAAGAGCTATGCCCATGGCGTTGCCCCTCTCCTTATCGTCCGGATAATACGTGGCTATCATGCCCATCCCTGGAAATACATAAAAAGGAAATCACAGTCGAGTCAGCAAATAGGTAACGGTCGAGTTCACCAATAAATAACAGTCGAGTCAGCAAATAAGTAACGGTCAAGTTAACCAATAAATAACAGTCGAGTCAGCAAATAAGTAACGGTCGAGTTAACCAATAGATAACAGTCGAGTCAGCAAATAGGCAACGGTCAAGTTAACCAATAAATAACAGTCGAGTCAGCAAATAAGTAACGGTCGAGTTAACCAATAGATAACAGTCGAGTCAGCAAATAGGCAACGGTCGAGTTAACCAATAAATAACAGTCGAGTCGACAAATAGGTAACGGTCGAGTTCACCAATAAATAACAGTCGAGTCGACAAATAGGTAACGGTCGAGTTAACCAATAAATAACAGTCGAGTCAGCAAATAAGTAACGGTCAAGTTAACCAATATATAACAGTCGAGTCAGCAAATAGGCAACGGTCGAGTTAACCAATAAATAACAGTCGAGTAATAAAGAAAGAATTAAAAAAAAAAATCAGCGCCACAAGCTGAGCATCCGTTTTAACGTTTTTTTCCGAGTATTGGTTTTCAAATTTCTGCACAATAACTTTATGTAAACAGTTTTTTTGTTTTCTTCTAAATTTACTGATCACGATTTCTGTTGCACTGTTGAATTATATTCGTTGCATAATTTCCAACACAGGGCCAATAACTGGAATTAAATATTACTTGGCTACCATCTTGGATTGACTCATCCATGCGGATAGGTCAAAAAGTTACACACCCCTTCTTTTTTTTTTCGCAACACCAGACACCTGACCAGTGCTCGATTTAAGAAAAAAAAAACAGTGCCGGGGAGGAAAAAAAAGTCTGCAGAGCCGGGGATAAATGTCTATGGTTTCATCCCCGGCAGGGATATATTAGCGAAAGCAAAGCTGGGGATGACAGTTGTCAGTGCCATGGATATCCGCGGCGGTAAATCGAGCCCTGCACATGACCAGCAACCACCTACCTGCAACACTGGAACAGGATGACCCGATACCTTGTACAGTCCGGGCAACGAACAAGACAACGTAGGTTTCACCAAAGGCAAATACTGTAAAACAATTATAAAAGGAATAAAAACAAAATAGAATGTAAACATGAAATAAACCTTTACAAAAACCTGTATAGGAATAATAATAAAGGAGTTATTTAAATGAAATTATATATATATATATATATATATATATATATATATATATATATAAATATATATATTTCTTGAATAAATGAGTACTAAAGAATGGGATGTTTATCTCTGTTATCTTATTAAACACTAATGGGACGGTTTTTACAGTGCCATTTCTTTCATTCCCACCAGTCATTAGTGCAATGGCCTTGAAGGCGCCACGGGACCAATACATCTCCCAAATATACAGTGTGTAAGGTACACCGTCAAAGTTTAGTAGTTAAATGATTTGCTGGCAACAGGCCCGAAGCGTGCGTGGGGGGGGGGCTGGGGGGCGGGCCCCTACTGCGTTTTGTCTGGGTCCCCTCTGCTTGTTTGCTCTACTTAGTAACATTTATTTCCTGGCCCCCCTCCTGCTATTGGCTTGGCACCTGCTGTATAATTTTCACGCTACGGGGCTACACGGGAGACATACACGGCTGATTGGATACGCCCCGTGAGTTGGACACGTAACTCACGGCATGCACATCCCGCTCACGTCCAAAACGTTTATCTAGCCATACACACACAACAATGGATTGATTATTAACAACGAAATAAAAAATTTGTTGTAACACAAAGTTAACCGAAAATGTACAATTAAAAATATAAATAATTTAACTTGAACAAACGAAAACTACAAAAACAACGTGACAACGTGTACTTTGTATTGTACATCTCTATTATTCTTTTTTTTTAATTTTTTTATTAAAACTTTCAACTGTTGAAGATTTGATGTTGATTTACTTACTGATAGTCGATACCATCATTATGAAGAATCCAGTAAACATGGGTATCGTGTATCCGACTCTGAAAAACGTAAACAAAACCGCCATGACAGTTTTTGATTTAAATATTTATTAATAAGAATTATGCACCCACGCACGCACTCACACACACACACACACACAAACAAACACATATACACTCTCTCACACAGTGCCGTAGCGAGCTTTACTCGCGCCCGGGGCACAATACCTTTTTAGCGCCGCCTCCCCTCATGCGAAAATCATATAATATTATATGTTAAATATACCATTTGGCGCCCCTTTGTGAGTAGCGCCCGGGGCATGATGCACCCCCTTGCTCACCCCTTGCTACGTCTCTGCTCTCATACACACATGCGCACACACACTCGCAGACATACATACACACACACACACACACTCGCAAACATCTCTATATTTATAAAATTGAAAGATATAAAGATCTGTACTTCAATTTAGGAGTATCATACTCATGTCCTACATACCTACGAATAGTACACAAATATACACGCATGAAATATAAACCGAAACAATCTTCAAATTATCCGAACTTAAGTTATCCGGCCTAACTCTGTCAATGTCTTCTAACAAACATGATACATCAGACTCTACGAGGACAACATTTTTGCGGTGCTCGGTTTTTTCCTAAACTTTATGTACCAGACAGAACGACTGACGCATTTAAGCTTATGGCCTGACAAACAGTTCATTGAATCAACAGCGTTTTTTTTTTCAAGCATCTTGTTTGAAAAGTTTTTAATATAATTTTTAACTTATCATATTTAAGACAATTTTTTTATTTCTCTGTTAATTTAATTGATAACTCTAAGACTCGTGTTTACATTCTCTGTTGCTATTAATTATTTTTGTCTCCTTTTGTTTATCCTAGAATTAGCGTGATGTTTGAATTGACCAATTACGGCAGTGGTCCCCCCCCCAAACATTAGATAAATGATAGCGGTATTCTAATTTTTTTTATATAGGATAAATTACACTTACTATAAATAGCCATATCATTGTAATCTATTGGAAACAATTAATGATAGAACATAATTGATCATTGAGAAGAAGTTCGATAGCATCAAATTGCGCGGTGAGATTTATTATTTTTTTCATCATTCTATAAAAGTGCACCACAGATGAGGTGAGTAATGTCCCTTGGTAACTCACCTGTTTGTTATGGGCCCTATGAACGGGTTGGCTATCAGCTGCATGATGGCCTTGGACGCGAACATAAACCCCACCTCGATGTTCTCTGCATCCAGGTCCGCCCTCCTCGGGGATCTCTCGGTCACCGTGACGTACACCGCGGACAGGTTATGCCACACCGTCTCGTTGTGGCAGACCTCCCGCACCTCCCTCCGCCCGTAGGCCTGGGAGTAGTACCTCGGGGAGTCCTTGATCCTGGACAGCACGTACCCGGCGGGGCCCTGGAGAGTGGAGACGTTGAGCCCTGAAGAGACGGACACGTTGCGGCAGCGGAGCTCCAGGCCCGGCGTCTCGGTGATCCCCAGCTCCATCTTGGTCCGGTTCATGGCGACGTAAGGGTTCTCAAGTTTGCGAAGGAAGTTGGGGACGATGGGAACTAAGGGAGAGAAGAGACGCAACATGGTTCAACACTTGGGATTCGTTTATGGAGAAATACATTTTTTTCAAGCACAAAAAAAAAATGACATCGGTAAAACTCAGTGAGAAAAAATAGATATTCTTAAATTGATGAATGGCCAAACTACTATTTAAACGATAACTTCAGAATTCAGACTTTCAGAATGTCGATTATTTTTAGCCGATGAATACATTTTATTACATTTTGAAATAAATGACCTGAAACAGATTCAGATAAGCAGTCCTTAGGAAAACAATACGCTGTAAATCTAAAAACAACGCAACACCGCAGACACCACACTTGCACCCAGAGGCCAAGTAGCAAGTTTTGATAACAGAACTTATTATTTTGTGTATAAATCTAAAAAAAAACAAACAAACAAAACATTGCGATCAGTGGCAGGCCTTGATCTATCAGGCGCCATGTAACGTAAGTTGAAACCTGCCAATAAGGCTTTAGTTGCGTCTCAAAAAGAAGCTATGTCTGAAATTCTTTTAAAAAACAACGACAAATAAAATGGCTATCAAAGTCTCCGTCTGGCGTTGAAACAGATGGCGCTATTCCCTTACTTTCTCTAACAAAAATTCAGAGAGATGTTTACTTTCAAGAAATTGAATGTAAGGAAAAAAAATGACTTATACAAACTCGTGCAAAGTGTTTCATTTGATGGGAACTATTCTGGTCTTCATCAATTAGTTAGACATCAGTAATTGTGACTCCTACATACCTACACAACACTGAGTCAGACCCCATTGTGACTCTTACATACATACATAACACTGAGTCAGACGTCATTGTGACTCCTACATGCCTACATAACACTGAGTCAGACCTCATTGTGACTCCTACATACCTACATAGCACTGTCAGACCTCACTGTGACTCCTACATAACACTGAGTCAAGCCCATTGTGACTCCTACATAACACTGAGTCAGACGTCACTGTGACTCCTACATACCTTCATAACACTGTCAGACTTCATTATGACTTCTACATAACACTGAGTCAGACATCACTGTGACTCCTACATACTATATAACACTGAGTCAGACTTCATTGTGACTCCTACATAACACTGAGTCGGACCTTATTGTGACTTCTACATAACTACATAAGACTGTCAGACTTCATTGTGACTCCTACATACCTACATAGCACTGTATGACCTCACTGTGACTCCTACATAACACTGAGTCAGACCCCATTGTGACTCCTACATAACACTGAGTCAGACATCACTGTGACTGCTACATACTACACAACACTGAGTCAGACGTCATTGTGACTCCTACATACCTACATAACACTGAGTCAGACCTCATTGTGACTCCTACAAACCTACATAGCACTGTCAGACCTCACTGTGACTCCTACATAACACTGAGTCAGACCCCATTGTGACTCCTACATAACACTGAGTCAGACATCACTGTGACTCCTATATACTACACAACACTGAGTCAGACTTCATTGTGACTCCTACATACCTACATAGCACTGTAAAACCTCACTGTGACTCCTACATAACACTGAGTCAGATTTCATTGTGACTCTTACATACCTACATAACACTGAGTCAGACTTCATTGTGACTTCTACATAACACTGAGTCAGACATCACTGTGACTCCTACATACTACATAACACTGAGTCAGACCTCATTGTGACTCATACATAACTACATAAGACTGTCAGACATCATTGTGACTCCTACATAACACTGAGTCCGACGTCACTGTGACTCCTACATACCTAAATAGCACTGTCAGACCTCACTGTGACTCCTACATAACACTGAGTCAGACCCCATTGTGACTCCTGCATACCTACTTAACACCGAGTCAGAACTCATTGTGACTTTTACATACCTACATAACTCTGAGTCAAACCTCATTGTGACTCCTTCATACCTACATAACACTGTCAGACCTCACTGTGACTCCTACATACCTACATAACACTGTCAGACTTCATTGTGTCTCCTACATAACACTGAGTCCGACCTCGCTGTGACTCCTACATAACACTGAGTCAGACCTCCATGTGACTCCTACATACCTACGACTGTCAGCAACATGTTGTCCAGGAATAGGGCCACAAATACGATGACCAGAACCAACTTCCGCGATCGCCGGAACTTCTGCAGAAGGTCATAGGGTCTGCATGACGACATGGTTTTGTGACGTCACTAACTACTGCGTTCGGGCAAATGGAATTGGAAGGTAAAAGGTTGAAGGACAACAACTGCTGTTGTTGTTTTCACCAAAAATTTCAAATTCTGCCAATAAAAAAAAAAGTAAAAAAGAAACACGATGTTAGAATTTTCTTAGAAAACTGTGCTATAACATTCTACGTTTTATATTTTTTCATGCAATTGTATTCATATACCCCCCCCCCCCTTACATATACATATAATAACGGATATAGCTATTTATTCTTTTCTTGATGGAATGAAGTAAATTAAAATGTTTGCTACACTACTTTTTTAGAGATGGAACCTTATGTACTAGGTACTTTTCATGAGGTGAGCTTTTGATAGTTGGTACATAGTTTAGAATGTTCTTTTGTTTACTGGGTCGACCAATTATAAAATGGTTCTTTGGCATATGATCATCAATGATTTTGTCAGATGGTCATCCATGTTTTTGTCAGATGGTCATCAATGATTTTGTCAGATGGTCATCAATATATTTGACAGAGGTCATCAATGATTTTGTCAGATGGTCATCATTGTATTTGTCAGATGATCATCAATGTTTTGTCAGATGGTCATCAATGATTTTGTCAGATGGTCATCAATGATTTTGTGAGATGGTCATCAATGATTTTGTGAGATGGTCATCAATGATTTTGTCAGATGGTCATCAATGATTTTGTCAGATGGTCATCAATGATTTTGTCAGATGGTCATTTCTAAAGAAGGTATATTTGTTAGTAGTTTTTTCCTCAAGATATTTAGGTACGATATTCATTTCACCCCCCCTCCCCTTTTATTATTAGTATTACAGTGAGTTAGCTGCGAAAGTACTTAATAAAACCAAAAATCACACTTTTGTTAATTTTAAAATACATGGGAATAGACTACAAGTCAATGAACAACAGACATATATAGACTACAGGTCCATTGACGTTATACCCATATATTACAGGTCCATTGAAAATAGATATGTAGACTACAGGTTAATTGACAACGGGAAATTTCCACTTACATTGGGCCTACAATTATATTTCTGTGGGAAATCAAATTTTTTCAATGCTTCAGTGCACAACAATGACTGACAATAAGGACCAAACTAACAAACAAACAAACAAACTAAATACAAAATGGAATACATAAAATATGATTATTATTTCCGAACATGTATGATTATTATTAAACTAATCCAAATAGACTTAAAAATGTCACTTCTTTTGATATCCCTCTGCCTGGCCGTCCAATAACTAATACGTTCCGACCGTGACGTCATCGGTAAACACCTCTTAAATACCCCCCCCCCCACTCCCCTTTCCCATCCCCCCTTTTCTTCCCTTTTACAGGACCGCCGACATTCTTTCACGTTTTATTTACATCCCAGAATAGAATCGATACCCAACGGTTTTGTTTTATTGACTCGAGGCGAATCAGAGGCGGACCAATGAAACAATCTTTCACTGCAATCATCTCTGAGAAATAGAGATTACAGTGCGAGGATTTTGTTCCCGCCTTTTTTTTTAACATTTCGCCTTTCACCCCTTATAGATAGGCAAACTAGGCGACTGCCAAGGGTGCCAATTCACAAGACTCCCCCCCCCCCCACTATCAGCAACAAGTTCTATATAATCTGCTGCCTTTACATATATCCTCCCCATCTCAATATCTCAAGGTATATGCCTAGGGCCCGTCAGAGCCTATGAATGGCCCTTTCCTCTCACACACACGGACAGTTCTTTCTGTTTGACTCATGTTTTCGATATTTTGACATTGTCTATATAATAAAATGTCTGTAAGAATGGAGTTCTGGGCAATGGCAGTTTCAGAAACAAGCAGAGTTGCTGGTGTTTCGTTTGTATGTGTGTGAAATTATGAGTCTGTGTGTGCGTGCGTGCGTGTGTTGTGTCTTTATGTGTGTGTATAAGTTATGACTCGGACGTTTTAATTTAAAGCTCAGTTCCCTGGGATAAGTGGGATCAAAGATCAGAGTTGATTTTTTTTTTTATATTCCTGACAAAGAGATTGTCTGAACATGACTTTCTCTGACATTGAAGAGTTCTTCTGGAAAGAGCTGTGCGACATCTCTTCAACCCTGTCAAAAACACAGAAGTGGGGGTCAGAATATTTTTCTCCCACACTTGGGTAGAAGCACTTAGTAAAATGTCAACATTCTCTTGTACATGAGCGTGTGAGTGCCAAAAGCATACCGTAGGTGAGTAAAATACAAACCATAGATGAGTAAAATAAAAAATGAGCTGACACATCATAGGTGAGTAAAATACATACCATAGGTGAGTAAAATACAAACCATAGGTGAGTAAAATACGTACCATAGGTGAGTAAAATACAAAATGAGCTGAAACGTTTGGCCAACCCACGACTGTCTTAACCAATAAGCAGTAGGTATAAATGGTACTCAGGTTGTGGGGTCGCATAGGGCGCGGTACTAGGAAGGGGTGCTGTACCAGGAAGGGGTGCTGTACCAGGAAGGGGCGCTGTACCAGGAAGTGGCGCTGTACCAGGATGGGGCGCTGTACCAGGAAGGGGCGCTGTACTAGGAAGAATTACTGCAAGAGTGCTGTTAAATGTTTAAGCACTTTTATAATATGGCCATAATTTAAATAAATCAAAATATACGTTACACTATATTTAATTTTATGAAATTAAAAAATGATCCTTAATAATGTGTTTGGAGGCCTAAGGGAAAATTATATTACAAAACTAGTTGCAAGTACCCGGCTTTGCCCGGGTTTAAAATAAGGTTTTCTGTTTACCTTCTGTTTTCTCCCTACCCCCTCTTTCGCTTCATCTCTCTCTCTCTCCCTCCCTCCCCCTCTCTCCCTTTCCCTCCCTCCCTCTCCCTCCCTCTCCCTCCCTCTCTCCCATCTCCCTCTCTCCCCTCTCCCCCTCCTTCTCTCCCACCATCCATCCTCCCTCCCTCCTCCTTCCCTCTCTCTCCCTCCCTGCCCCCTCTTTCTCTTTATCTCTTCCTCCCATTTCTTCCATCGTCCCCCTCTCTCCTTCCCTCCCCTCTCTCCCTCCCTAACCCCTCTCTCCCTCCTTTCTCCCTCCCTCCCCTTTCCATCTCTCTCTCCCTCCCCCTCTCTCCCCCTTCCTCCCTCCCTCATTTCCTCTCTCTCCATCCCTGCCCCCCTCACTCTTTATCTCTCTCTCCCTCTCTCCCATCTCCCTCTCCCCCTGCTCCCTCTCCCATCTCCCTCCTTTTCTCCCCCCTGTCCATCCCCCTCCCTCCTCTCTCTCCCTCCCTCCCTCCCTCCTACCATCCTTTCCTCTCTCTCCTCCTGCCCCCTCTCTCTCTTTCTCTTTCTTTATCTCTCTCCCTCCCCCCTCTCTCTCTCTATATATATATATTTATCTATACCTATAAGAGACATTTGCTGTCTGTCTGTCTGTTCCCTTATAACTCAAGATCCAGATAACCAAATAATGTGAATGTGAGATTACTTTAATATAGTAAAATACTAAAATAAAAAAAAATTAATTACAATTAAACTACCCATCAAGATGAAACGAAACCTGTCCTATAACCTTCCCCATGTAATTATGTGTATGTGTAACAAATTTCACATTATTTGGTTATCTGGATCTTGAGTTATAAGGGAACAGACAGACAGACAGACAGACAACAAATGCCTCTTATAAGTATAGAGATACTCTGTCAAGGCCACTAATTGGAAATCTTAGGCCCAGTGTAATATGTAAACACAACTCTCCTCTTTATTCTAACAGTTAAGTTATGCAAGTAATGTTTGTTAACGGAAAAACTAAAGTATAAATAGAGGCACCCCCCCTTGGGAGAGGGGGGCCCTAGGTACTAACATCTATTACATTTAAAAAGGGGGATAACTACCATTTTCGTTAACTCTTTTTTTTTAAATTGCTTCCCCTTTCTTGACCCATAACCCCTCTGACGATTAGTTTCCAGAAGGGGTAACTCTTTGTCCGATTGATTAAACAATAATTTTTTTTTCTGTTGTTGTTGTATTGACTATCGATTTCACCATTTTTCTTCCGCACTTTTAACCTTTCAAAGTTGAAAGTCGAGACATAAAAACTTGACCTCGGAACAAATCTAAATTTTTCCATTTCTCTTATCGAAACCAAAATTCATTGTTGGGCGGTTTACACATTTTATAAAAAGAAAAAAAAAAACTCGCGCCATTTCGACACGACCGTGTTCAGGAGAAAACTAGTTCCGGCCCGACTTCTTATTCAGTAATTTTGCTGGAGGATGAATACAGTCAATCAAGACCCTTTCCGTTAGAGGAGAAGTCGTCTGCATCAATGGCTGTCAACTCCACGTCTGCCACAGGGAAAGATCTTATTTTAGGTATTTTTATTTTTATTTCAAACTGTTTATTCTGTTGGTAAAGACCTCCCGTTTCACATTCATGCAGAGTTTGAATTCTCTTTCTCCCATAACAAAATCAGTTTCAGTAATGCGTAGGTGTTAAATAAGCAGTGCCGAACCTAGGGATTTGGGGGCCAGGGGGGGGCTTGGCCTCTTTGAGGGCCCCTGCATTTTGACATTCGACACCATGACATGTGATAATGTACTTAATATTTAAAGTAAAAAAATGTTTTTGGGGGCCCCCTCAAGCTGGGGCCCGGGAGGACTTTAGAATTCGCACCCCTCCTCACACCATAGGTATGCCTCTGTAAATAAGACACAGTTGTTGTCTTCTGTTCTATTATCTATCTGTCAGTACCGATGAATAAGCCTATCAGTAAACATATCTACATATCACATCAATGTGAGTCAATATATCATCTATCTCTCAGTCTATCTGTTCAAAGACATTCTAAAATTTATAATCGATCCATTCATTATCTATTTTTCCCAAAATTGATTATCGATGATCTGTCCATTTATCAATCGACCGTTTTCCAATAACATTACATATATCCATCTCAGCCGAAAGTCTATCAATCAATCATTCTATTTATATAACCATCTACCGATCGATCTGCGCATACATCTAACTTTATTAGGGCTGTACCGGAATCCGATTCCGGTTCCTGTTAAGACGAATTCCGGCAGTTTTAACAAATCCGGTTCCGATTCCGGTTAAAATGTGCCGGATTTAAGCCGGATTTCTTTGTTGTTTGAAATTTGTAAGACATTTTTTTAACGCAACATAATTTTGAAATATTTAGCGCTATACAATTAAATTAAAACAATAACTTCCTTTGATTTTAAAACTACAATAACGTCGATCGCTTTTAGTTCTTATGTAAGTACAAATATATTAAAAAAGCTCTTTCGATGTCAAGTTGTAGCTCTTTCGATGTCAAATTGCGGCCTGATCGAAATCCGTAATATTGAAACAACAAATTTAGTGGCTGTTTAAAAATTGAGAAAATTGTAAATTATAACTTTAGGCTCTTCCGTCTCAAAAGGTTGCCGGCCCTGATCTAGTAATACGACACCTTATCTTCCGCTACTTTTGATTCCGTGTTTTCTATAAACTATATTTAGCTATCAAAGTTTAACTTTTTTTAAAGAGCAGACAACGATCTATTTTTGGGTGTTTACAGTTTTAAAAAAGTTCAATAATTTATTTTTCTGCAGATTTTTGTCCTCGTTTTGTCTGTCTGTCTGTCTGTCTGTCTGTCCGTCATCACCCTAGATCTCAACAACCATAAGTCCTAGACCCATGATGTATATATCATTTTGTAGGTCTTGGCCTGCCAAGAAATGCCTTTGGTCCTTTTCGCGATCTGACCTCTGAGGGCCGAAAAAGGAGGCGTTTTAAGTACCGTTTTTTACTATATAAGCTATATTAATAAAGGAGCGCCCTATATCTCAGCAACCATAAGTCCTAGACTCATGATGTATATATCATTTTGTAGGTCTTGGCCTGCCAAGTGTACATCAAAAGTCCATTTCGCGATCTGACCTCTGAGGGCCAAAAAAGGGGGCGTTTTAAGTACCGTTTTCGCTTACATTTTAAATATAAAGAATAAAAGCTAATCAAAGGGGCGTAATCATTATTTATTTTTGTAACAGTTATTCAACATGATTACTTCCCTCTCTATTTATCGTAACCTAAGCCACTGCTTACATGAAAATGCTCTAAAATGTCCTTTGTCCGAAACGGAAAAGACTTAAATTGCTTGTTTAATTTAGTGGATTTTGTCACGATTTGGATAAAATTCTTCGCATATTTAGATAAATAACTTGAAGATACATTTGTAATTGAACATTGAAGTCATATTGATTTAGATTTGAAATGCATTTTAATTTGCGTTTTTATGGGAAATAGTCAGATAATGGTTTAAATGAAAGTATGAATGAAATAACACGGTTCGGTGACGTCACTATGGAAAACTAAAGAAGAATAAGCTATCGGATGGTGCCACAGTATATTTTTTTTGGAATTCATTTATTAATAAACATGTTTACTATACTTTCTAAGATATGATATCCATTTTTTTGTTTGATTGTAATAGAAATCAAGTTAAATTAGGTACAGCTTTATTAAAATAAATTTTTAAAACGAAGAACCTGTTAACTCAAGATTGGGGAAGGGGTTTTAATCACAGTCTTCAAGATCTAAATGGTTAATACTGTTTTTTGCTATCTAGAACTTAAAAACTAAATATTTTTTATTCTATTTTTCATTCTTATATCTTTTTTTTATCTTAGGCGAGAAATTACTACTTCGTTCGGAAAAATTACTCTTTAATTCGGTACAATCCGGTTCCTGTTCCGAATCCGGCAGGATTCAAAAATTAAATCCGATTCCGGTTCCGATCCTGCAGGATCTAAAAATTAGAATCCGGTACAGCCCTAAACTTTATATCTACCTTTACATTACTATGTCTGTGCAATCGGTCTATTTGTGTAAAAACTTTAATATCTGTATTTTGTCTGTCTACGTGTCTGTCTCAAACCACGTTCACCAGTAACCTCACAATCAACCTGACAATTGTTGGCGACATTCAAATGACAAATGTCCATTTTTGTTTGTCTCGTCCACAGAAAATTACCCCATCCAACCCCTCCCCACCTTTCTATAACCTTCATATTTTACATTTTGGATTCCAACCAAATGTCAGAATGGGGAATCCCCAGATGTCCATGTCATTACGTACACATCTGTCTGGTACAACTGAATACTGTATACATTTATCTGGAACAACTGAGTACAGTACACATATGTCTGGTACAACTGAGTACAGTACACATCTGCCTGGCACAACTGAGTACAGTACACATCTGTCTGGTACAACTGAGTACAGTACACATATGTCTGGTACAACTGAATTCAGTACACATATGTCTGGTACAACTGAATTCAGTACACATATGTCTGGTACAACTGAATACAGTACACATCTGAGTGGTACAACTGAATACAGTATACATCTGTCTGGTACAACTGAATGCAGTACACATATGTCTGGTACAACTGAATACAGTACACATCTGTCTGGTACAACTGAATACTGTACACATCTGAGTGGTACAACTGAATACAGTACACATCTGTCTGGTACAACTGAATGCAGTACACATATGTCTGGTACAACTGAATACAGTACACATCTGTCTGGTACAACTGAATACTGTACACATCTGAGTGGTACAACTGAATACAGTACAGGGCAATAGTATAATACATAAATTTTGCCTACACAAAACGTATTTCTTTCATTATTTATGTTCAAAATGTCTGGCCATGTTTACAAACAGAAAAAAAAAAGTTGCAACATTGATACTTGAAACGTTTAATGACCTTTGAACCTTTTTGATATTGGGGCCCTATTAATAGCCTATGACGTCTGTTGTGTATTTGTAACATTTGGGGGAGGGGGGGGGTTGGGGTCCAGTTAGTGCCATCATCATTTAAATAGGAAATATTTAATAACTGATAAACAAAATTTAAGAAGATTGAGAAATATTTCTTTCAAGATCCTGATAGATGGGGTGGTTGGACATTATTAATAGAATGTAGGGGGAGGGGGCGGGGGAGGCGTCGCAGAATTTTGAATATCAGACATAAAGGAGGGGGGGGGCACAGAATATATATCAGATAGAAATCGTATCGCTAATTTAAAAGTCGTGTAATAATGACTTGAAAACATTCCGCTATTAGTGCTATTTTTTTTTTTTATAGTGAAGCATATAAGAATATTTATACACAAGAACACAAATATAAATGTTACGATAAGGAGAGAGCGGAAAGAGGGGGAGGGGAGGGAGAGGGGAAGGGGGGAATCAATTTTTCAATTATATTTATGTGGAATACTTAAAAAAAAATGGTTGGATATGTAGAAGGGGGGGACATGGCTAATAAGGTTTGAGAGTAAATTATGGGGGAAACGGTTTTGGATCTTAAGAAACATTCAAAACACATAAAACAGTAACAATACTTCTACATCCATTCAAACATTAAAAAAAAGTTACAGACGGTTCTAAAAAAAAACAACAAGAAATAGAAAATAAAAACAAGGAACCACAACCACAACCACAACCTTACACAGGCCGAGGGTCCCATAAACTACTTGAGTGGCCCGAGATGTGTGTTACGTTGGACGTCGCGGACTGCAAGCAAGGGGGACATAACCGCTTCGTGGCCAGCAAGCAAGGGGGACATAACCGCTTGAGTGACAGGAAATGAGTATTGATCCCAACCACGCCCACATTTTTTTTTTAAGTCTTTTTATTTTTTTTTTATATTCTCACTGTTACATGTCATGTTATTAAAACTTTTTATTTTCGTTGATCAAGTACTAGCATACCTTATGATCGGTCAAGAGACTTTTACAATACAAAGAATGGATTTGTATGGGGGGGCTAAACTACCAAAGATATTTTTTTTAGGGACGCAGAGTTTGTAACTTGTAGACCTGAAAGCGCTTGATATTTCCATGGGCCTAAAATATGTGGCCTTTTCTTAGGGCCCCAAATGTGATGGTGAGCGGGGAAAATCGTGTTAAAATCGTGCTCATTAAGGGCGGCAAAACTCATCCGTGATTTGCGTTCGGCCCCGACCCTACTTGATAAAATTTAGTTATTTTATGAAACTAACTTGGTGTCTGCACAGGGCAAGCGTGAGATTTTTCTAGGCTTCCATGTCCCCCCCCCCACCTAGAAAATTATATACAAATATTGTAATGTGTATACATAGTTGGGAAGCATTGGGCTTCATGCCCCCCCCCTTTTAACACCGAGGGGGGCCCAGGGGAGAAAAATTCTGGCCGCACCTCTGTTCCACTCCTCAAGCCTGTGAATATGCCTACATATACAATATACAGGGCCGTTCCAAGGATGTGGGGGCCCTAGATAAAGCTCCGGGCGGGGGCCTCTTAGCATCACATTTAAAGGGAGTTAATTTTTGAAGGGACTCATTTCCCTTTCGCAATGGGCGGTGTATATAGTGGACTATAGTTTTACTATCTATATGTAGGACTATGATATTTGTAGAACTTTTTAAACATTCTTTTTTCCCCGCTCAAACTAACCTGTAAAATACAGTATTTGGTAATATGTTGTAATTTAAAAACAACAACAAACGAACAAACAACAAAACAATCAAAAAACTCTAATAGAAAAAAAAATTAGTTCAATTTTGATTGGATGTGAGATTCTCTGTAGAGAGCGATCACGTGTCCAGCTAAATATAGTAAACATACAACAGGAAATACAATCTAACACAAGGGAAAACACTCCAGAGTTTGTGGGAGCGTATGAATCGCAATGGCTTTCTGGTGTTTGGTGGCTCAAATGTTGGAATCATTGAAAAAAAAGAGAAAATTAAACCTACGATTATGAAGACAAATAAATTTATACAAGCGTCTGTTGGTTGTCTAAATCTAAGGGATAATGCAAAGGTAATTAATGCAAAAAACAATGTAGTCAAGGAATGGCCCCAGGGTGATGTCAATAAGAGCGGTTTATTTGTATTGCAAAAAATATAAAAAGGGCCGCTTCAACAACATATATTTGAAAAAAGTAATTAAATAAACAGTAAACTAGCTAATTTGGGAGTCGAAGAATCGCATTCGGTCTTCTGAGAGATGCGTTAGACCACCGGTCTTCTGAGAGCTGCAATAGACCACCGGTCTTCTGAGAGCTGCGTCAGACCACCGCGGTTTGTAAAAAAGATTGTGCAGAAAAGAAATCTCAAAAATTAAAACCGGATGTTTCCGATTGGGCTGATTTCTCATTCTATCTGCGCGCAAACATACACAAACATGATCACATATAATTCATGCGCTCCCATAAACACACACTAATGTCTCGTTCGATTGGATAGATAAACAGCACTATGTTTAGCAATACAAATGACATACTTGATCTAATTGATTAATAGTGATACACATTTTGAATTTAACAAATACAGCGTACGGACAATACATCTCCCAAATATACAGTGTGTGAGGTACACCGTAAAAGTTTGGTAGTTAAATGATTTGTTGGCAATAATATTTAGAGAAAAAAAATGTACCGTTAAAAAAATGCTTGGTACTAAATGTTGCAACAGTTTATCAACCAATTAATCAATTAATCAATCTATCTGTTTCTCTTTTTGACTGTGTTTGTGTGTGCTTTCGGGTTTACTTGTATTTTGGATTTATTTCATAGCAGTTTTTACGTTATTTTTGGCCCTGGGCAAAGATACATGTAGTGCTCACCGGAGAGGAAAATTTGAAGTGGTAAGAAAAAGAGCATTTATGGGCTCAGGACACATTTACAAATAGAGCCCTAGTGAAAGAATCAATGGATTCAATTAAGAAATGTTTACTTCAAGGCCCTAGTGAAAGAATCAATGGATTCAATTAAGAAATGTTTACTTCAAGGCCCTAGTGAAAGAATCAATGGATTCAATTAAGAAATGTTCACTTCAAGGCCCTAGTGAAAGAATCAATGGATTCAATTAAGAAATGTTCACTTCAAGGCCCTAGTGAAAGAATCAATGGATTCAATTAAGAAATGTTTACTTCAAGGCCCTAGTGAAAGAATCAATGGATTCAATTAAGAAATGTTTACTTCAAGGCCCTAGTGAAAGAATCAATGGATTCAATTAAGAAATGTTTACTTCAAGGCCCTAGTGAAAGAATCAATGGATTCAATTAAGAAATGTTTACTTCAAGGCCCTAGTGAAAGAATCAATGGATTCAATTAAGAAATGTTTACTTCAAGGCCCTAGTCAAAGAATCAATGGAAAGAAACGTGTATATGATCGTTTTAAAATGATTGAATTTTTATAAAAATGCACTAAATATTAAATACTAAATTCCTTAAGTCAGGCAAATATTTATTTAAATGATTAATTATCATTACTAAAGCTGAAAGCTTTGGTGAACACGATATAATATATTGAAAATGTCTTTACATTTATAGAAAAATTGCAAAAACTATTTTATATATCTTAATTATATTTTTTTAGTAGTGATAAATTATAGAAATATTTGTATGATCTAAGGAATTAGTTTTTACTCAGTGGCGTAACTCGCGCCCGGTGCAGAATATCTTTTTAGCGCCCCCCCCCATTCGAAAACTATATAATATTATATGTAAAATATACCATTTGGGGCCCCTTTGTGAGTAGCGCTCGTGGTATGATGTCCCCCTTGCTCCCCCCTCACTACGCCACTTAAAGTTTATTTTTTTTAAAGCTTTATTTAACTTGTATTTATTTATATCTATGAGTTGGTTTTTATTCGAAGTGACAAAAATGGTCTAAAAAAATCAACACAGCAAAGGTCGAGAATACGTTTTGACGCAATACGACGTACAAATCACAGTTGACATGACGTTCTACCGCTCTGTATGCTGCGAAATGACGGAGGGTCAAGAGGTCACATCCTCCTAGTCTCAAACCGGAAACACGTCAACTCCTCCGCCTGTCTTCCCCTCAATGTACAGACCATTCAGCACAAGATAGACGATGGGAAGAAAAAAAACCTATCCCAGGAATTCGAATTCGTCTGGCCATTATTTATGCATGGGCCCTTGTCGGGCGGTTTAAAAATAGCTCAGCATGGCTGCCATTTTGTTTAAACTATTGTCAGTAACGATTATGCATTGTCACCCTTATAAATACACATTTTTTTAAAAGTTATTTTCTAAGATGGTTTATTTGATGTTGATGGCTTGTAACCAGTGGCGTAGCCAGGGTGGAGTAAGGGGTCATCATTCCCCGGGCGTTACACACAAAGGGGCCACAAATAGTATATTTTACATATCATATTATATGGCTTTCAAATCGGGGGTGGGGGGGGCGGCGCTAAAAAGATATTCTGCCCCGGGCGCGAGTTAAGCTCACTACGTCACTGCTTGCAGAACTCGCTTCCTGATTCTCGTCCATTTTATTCTGCTTACACACACACGCACATACATAAAGTCCAGAATCTATTTTTGGCTACTGATATGTGGGGCAGTCAATTAATAGATGTGTGCTGTGGAGTACATTTGAGGTTTGCATTATCTAAACAAAAGCTAACAACAGATTAGCTGACCACATCAAAGTTCTATAGCTGGGTATCACACGAATGGCACTTTGGATGTGATCTAGATTGAAGAGTTGGAAGATGCGGGATTAACTCCCGAAAACCTAAATCCTTCGTAGTGCCTCCATGGCTAATGCACTCTCGGCTTTGGTTAAAAGCACATAACATAAACAATGAGGATTGCTCATCCTCATTTTTAAATTGATATTTCTTAAAGCCGCCGTATTTATGTTATTGTGATAATATATATTGACTAGCTGTAGCCTGCAAAACCTTTGCAAAGAGTTATATCCCCTTAGTCTTGATCGGTAGTCTAGGTTTTTTTTTTGGTTTCGGGCAGATCTGATTTTTTTAATGATTGTATTTTAAACTGGAATACTGTTGTATTAACTCTTTACTTTCGATTTAATGCAGAATCCAAATGAATATTATATATATATATATATATATATATATATATATATATATATATATATATATATTTAGGTGATACACTATTAGAAAGAAAATAACGCAAATGTTGATAAGTGTTTAGTCATTGGTAGAACATTCATCTATCCTTGGTCTGGCCCTTAGGACAAATAAAAAAAAAAACACCGTGGCACGCGGTTTTAAAAGTCTGCCCACCCTTGTTTTATACCGGTACACTCTATTCACATGTCATTGGTCCGGCCAATTATGACAAATTTAAGAAATCACTGTGGCGCGCGGTTTTTAAAAGTCTGCCTACCATGAATCCACATCAATGATTTAAAAATATAAAAAGTTACGCATAAAAAAAAATTAAAAAAAAACACAATGAACCTCTACAGAGTAAATGCATTTCACGTGTTTGTCTCGTTAAAAAAAGGTTTTTTCTTGTAAAACATTTTTTGTTTTGTTGTGCTATAATTTGTTAGTTATGTTGGGTGAAATCTTTTTTATCTTTTCCTAGGGAATACTTAGCAGATGATTTATCTCTTAATAAATAATAGAACATGAAATGTGCGTTACAATGATATTAACTTAAAATGGAGATAAGGAGGGATCCAAAGTACCTTAACACTGGAGCTGTATATTTTTTTTTGTAGGCAAAGAGCCTTGCTTAGTTGGACCTATAATTAAAGAAGTACCTTTAATTTTTATAATAAGGGAGCTTAGCTAGCTTACTTGCGTTGGGTGGTGCTGACTCAGTAAGGCTTAAGGACAGATCTGGTGCATGCCCCCTGGTTCCATAATGGTAGCTTCGCCGAACAAGACATTATACTTACAATACAGAGCTTTATATCCTTTTTGATGTCTACTTTTTTTTTAAGAGCCCAATGTTCTATTCTGTGCCTAGGGGCCCCCAACTGACCCAAACCTACCTCGGTGTAAGGGCACGAACAATGTGGGGCAGCGGGGCCGTAAATAGCATGGAGGGGGGGAGAGCACAGGGGGCAACCCGTCTGATTGTGTCATCTGAGTCATCTGAGTCATCTGCAATAGATTGACTCAACCATTGGAGAGTGTGAGCGATTTTCCGAAGCAGCAAAAGATAACGAAACGGTATTTAGCTCTAACAAGCGAATAGGTTTGGGGCTCTCTGGCGTAACGTGACTGTGCGCGCATGGCGAGTTGTGCGCAAGCGTACAGGGGAAAAATGTGCGTGAGCACTTTTTACTCTAAACTTTTCACGTTTGCGAATGCACACAATTCACCAAGCGCGCGAATACACATTGCAACAGAGCGCACCCAATTTTTGCCTTTAGACCGCTAGGGTGCGCGCAAAATTGTTAATTGTCTCCCAAAGTTTCGCACAGCCAATGTCTTTTGCCGCACACATTCTTTGGAAAATAAGTAGAGGGCATTGAGTGTGATTTCAGGAGCCTCAATTGGTGTAGCTGGTAAGGGGTCCAATATTGGCTGGCGGCAGCCATTTTTTCGCACAAGGGGCCACAATAGCTAGCTTCGATTCTGCCCCCATGATCCCATATTTATATATTGGGTATAAGCACAAGTATAAATATTTATAACATTCCAACGCCAATCTGTGCTACACTTCGAGACAATAAAAAAAATGAATCCGATCAATTGCGCATATCTTTGTTTGTTGTATGTACATTTTATGAATTGACGTCATCGACATAAGTTTGGGCAATAACTCTGGGAACCGTTTTGTCTTTACTTCTTCAGACGTGTAAGGGGAGTTAAGAAAGAAGGGAAGGTGATAGGAAGGGAGATTTCTGGAAACAAGAACATATTTATTTCTCCTCCTCCCATCTCCCCCCTCCCGGGCCACCCTTACCGTTGTTGAATAAAATTGTAATTGGGTTCATATCCGGTTCGTTCAAGAATACGTCAAACGTGATATTATTCGGGGTTGGCAAGAGGAGAGGAAGGGGGGCGCTAAAACATCATAGAATAGGATGGTATGTGTGTGTGGGGGGGGGGGAGAGGGGAAAGGGATCAGGTGGGAAAGGGGGCATAGGGAAAGCAGGGGGGGGGAAGAGACCAAATGCTAAAGTCAAAGAGCGATGGCGATGCTCTGATCGTATCTGGAATTCAAAGACGTTTGGGCATTAGAGTTATAATGGCAGTGAGGGGTGAAAAGGTGGTGTGGGGTGGGGGAGGGGGGTACGGCGGGAGGAATTCAAATGCAATCGAAATTTCCGGGGGTCTTTTCGCTCCATCAAGTAGGGAGAAGCGGGGAAGGTGGGGGAAAGCTTCGGCCGGATGACCGCAGACGTTAAGGTGAACACGTTCTGAGCCTACAGCTATTTGCAATTATATTGGTTTCTTTCAAACGTCAGAGGTAGTTAAGGCGTGCGCGCATGGCAAATAACGTCGATTGAGATCAGCCAATCATAGTGCGCTGTTGTTTTTGGGATGTTTTTTTTAAATTTTTGCCATGTTTGTTGGTGTGTGTGTGTTGGGGTGGAGGCGGATGTGCGTGTTTATGTGGGCACTCAGTTTCGGAGGAGATAAAGTTTTTCTTTCTTTTTTCTTTTTTAACTTTGATTATATGCAAAGAACATGAAATAAAACAAAATGAAAAACAGGAATTGTTAGCTGTTACGGGTCCTTTTTCTTCCATAAATGTTACGGGCTTTCTATATACTTCATAATGTTATGGGCTCTTTGGTTATGCTCTATGAACGTCTCAGGCCCTTTGGTTTATGTTATGAGTTGTGCATTTTAATTCGAACGTAGAGATGTCAATTTAGCTATATGTCTGTCTGTTTCACTCTTATTTGCTCACTCCTTTGTTACAACTCAAAAACCAACCAAACTCGATGCGTTGTTAGTTCAACGATTTATTTACATAAATGTACATCAGAATACAACAACTCCATAAACGAATACACATTTAAATCCACAGTAATTTGCTCTTCCTCAACTCTGACTAACTACAATTCCTGTCCCTAAAACTCTATTCACTAGATCTCTCGTAACTAACTCTCGTCCTCACTCCTCATAACTTCTCCTAACTACGAACTGCCCCCTCATTAACTAATGTCCGAATCCAGCCCCTATTTATACCCCTAACGTCCGTGCCATAATTACCCTAAGTACGTCACAGTCTCTTCACTATCTAAGCTTTCTAGGAGCGTCACCTGGTCGTCATTGTTAACCCTACTAGCCTGTCCGACGCCGCCTCCCGGTCTTCACACCTTTGCTGTCTACTATTCTATTGTTTCCCCACCTTGCCCTAAGTCGTCTGTCACCTTGTCACTATTATTCGTACTAATCCTAATTCTTAGATATCTATCTATCTATCTATCTATCTATCTATCTATCTATCTATCTATCTATCTATCTATCTATCTATCTATCTATCTATCTATCTATCTATCTATCTATCTAAATGTCTGTCTGTCTGTCTGACTCTATCTATCTATCTATCTATATGTCTGTCTGTCTGTCTATCTATCTGTATGCCCGTCTGTCTGTCTGTTTGTCTGCCTATCTATGGTCATCGTTTCGACTTTGTAAAATAGCCGTCCTATGCCTAGCCCCATATCGCCTAGTTTTCCCACTGAACCTTACCATATTATTCTGTGTGTGTGTGTGTGTGTATGTGTATACAACTACAGACACGTTACATCGATTCAAAACTTAATAATTTTGCGGTTTTCATAAAAGTTTTATAAAATGTTTATCAATTTTATTTTTGTTAGAAATTATCTTCGTTAGACGTAAGGTAATAACCACAACAACTTATGCATAGTTCAAAGTTCACGTAAAAGCTTCGTTAGCTCCCCAGTAATACAATACACCTGAAGCGATGGATCCTTTCAACAAGAACACGACCATAACGTTGTCTTTAACTATAGTGAGAAGAAAAAATAAAGCAAACTAACATGATTGTCTACTCTGAGCGTTTTGAGACAAATAAAAACAGCTACAAAAACAAACAAACAAAACATCAGAAAACAAAAATAAAACCAAAACAACAGAAAACCATTTGTGGTTTAAAAATAATTGCAGGACGATACTTTGAAAATTATTTTTTTTTTTTACCCTCTGTGACTAACTGCCGGCTTGCTATTTTTTTTTTCCTTTTTTTTTTGCCAGATGACTGTTCACAAAGATATTCCTACCAGGAGCATAATTTCTATTGAATTAATTTACTTCATAAGTTTCTACGACACAAGTCACCGCTACTTACACTGGTCGCGTTAAATGGCTTCTTAAGCTATACTTTGATAAATTCTGATCATAAACATCACTTATCAACACCAGTGCCTATTGTTCTCTTTACCATCACACTTTCTATTTACTATCACAATATCTGCTGCCCTTGTATTTGAAATCACAACATATACCACACTTGTATTTACTATCATCACATCTGCCACCCTTATGTTTGAAATTTCAGCATCTGCCGCCCTTCTATTTACGATCACCCCTTCCATTTCTAGCAATTCTATTTATTATCTATAAACACACACACACACATTACTTTATATATATATATATATATATATATATATATATATATATATATATATAAAGTGACAATAGTTTCTGAACACACCAAAAAAGATTTCAAGGTCTTTCAATTTTAACCCACCCCCGCCTCCATCCACCCACCCACTCTTCTGACGTCACATAGTACACTGCATGTGAGTGGATGATGCGGCTACATGTAACGGCAATCAGCAGTGTATGAATTCCCCGGAAGTACGCCAAGCTGCCCATTCTTACATCTATCCTCCTACGAACTTTGGTTACATTAACAATCATTCTCTGCCCCCCATCCCCAACCCTCACCAACCCCACCCACCCGAACCCACCCCCCCTTCCTTTTTTTTGTCTACCTTCGTTGATTTGAAAAAAAAATTCTTTATTTATCGACTAATAACTAAGTGATATATTTAATTATTGATTGGATACGTTTCACAGAAACTATACGGACCACTGACTGGATACGTTTCACAGAAACTATACGGACCACTGACTGGATACGTTTCACAGAAACTATACGGACCACTGACTGGATACGTTTCACAGAAACTATACGGACCACTGACTGGATACGTTTCACAGAAACTATACGGACCACTGACTGGATACGTTTCACAGAAACTATACGGAGAACTGACTGGATACGTTTCACAGAAACTATACGGAGAACTGACTGGATACGTTTCCCAGAAACTATAAGGACCACTGACTGGATACGTTTTCCAGATACTATACGGACCACTGACTGGATACGTTTCCCAGAAACTATACGGACCACTGACTAGATACGTTTCCAAGAAACTATACGGACCACTGACTGGATACGTTTCCCAGAAACTATACGGACCACTGATCTCCAATTCTCTGACTTTTATTACCATATTATATTTTTTTTTATATATGAGCATGATATCATGTGACGTAACAACTTCATATTCAAAGAGTCTGAGTGAAATAATTTTATCAACTTAAATTCACTTTTTTAAAATCTTGATTTAGAATCACAAATGCGAACTTTCACACACAAGTAAATTTTAATAAGAAAACAATACCAACCAAAACAATATTGACTTAATGATTCAATGTGAATGAGTACCACACACCAACTTATTTTTACCCTTAGGTCGTGGAATGAAGTAAACCAGTGGTTCCCAGAGTGTAGGTCGTGGAATGAAGTAAACCAGTGGTTCCCAGAGTGTAGGTCGTGGAATGAAGTAAACCAGTGGTTCCCAGAGTGTAGGTCGTGGAATGAAGTAAACCAGTGGTTCCCAGAATGTAGGTCGTGGAATGAAGTAAACCAGTGGTTCCCAGAGTGTAGGTCGTGGAATGAAGTAAACCAGTGGTTCCCAGAGTGTAGGTCGTGGAATGAAGTAAACCAGTGGTTCCCAGAGTGTAGGTTGTGAAATGAAGTAAACCAGTGGTTCCCAGAGTGTAGGTCGTGGAATGAAGTAAACCAGTGGTTCCCAGAGTGTAGGTCGTGGAATGAAGTAAACCAGTGGTGCTCAGAGTGTAGGTTGTGGAATGAAGTAAATCAGTGGTGCTCAGAGTGTAGGTTGTGGAAGGAAGTAAACCAGTGGTTCCCAGAGTGTAGGTTGTGGAATGAAGTAAACCAGTGGTTCCCAGAGTGTAGGTTGTGGAATGAAGTAAACCAGTGGTTCCCAGAGTGTAGGTTGTGGAATGAAGTAAACCAGTGGTTCCCAGAGTGTAGGTTGTGGAATGAAGTAAACCAGTGGTTCCCAGAGTGTAGGTTGTGGAATGAAGTAAACCATTTGTTTCCAGAGTGTAGGTTGTGGAATGAAGTAAACCAGTGGTTCCAGAGTGTAGGTTTTGGAATGAAGTAAACAAGTGGTTCCCAGAGTGTAGGTTGTGGAATGAAGTAAACCTGTGGTTTTTAGTGTATTTTAATAAAAGCTTTTTTTCAATTAAATTTTTTTTTAATCTTGAAAAATTAAACTTTCCATTTCTTTTCCACAATTTAAGAATTAATAAGGACAGTCGATAGATGTAAGACTTTTTTTATGGGATGTTCTTTTTTTAGTACCGGTACTATGGGATGTTCTTTTTTTAGTACCGGTACTATGTGATGTTCTCTTTTAGTACCCTTACTATGGAATGTTCTTTTTTAGTACCGGTACTATGGGATGTTCTGTTTTTAGTACCTGTACTGTGGGATGTTCATTTTTAGTACCGGTACTATGAGATGTTCATTTTTAGTACCGGTACTATGGGATGTTCTTTTTTAGTACCGGTACTATGGGGTGTTCTGTTTTAGTACCGGTACTATGGGATGTTCTTTCTTAGTACCGGTACTATGCGATGATCCTTTTTTAAACATAACAATATCCAGCGTTTTTTTTTCTCCCGATATAGTCATGACTGTAAAGTAATTAGCTTCGTAATCCTACAAGATTTTATTTGCTAAAATCGATATTACGAGGATCATATCTTGATTGTCATGCAGAATTTACAATTGTGCTCAATTTGAGGCTTATCACTAAATTTGAACAGGTAGGTCGAAAAGTAAGTTTAACAAGAGTTAAGGACAAACCCACCCGGACACACACACACACACACACACACTCACACACACACACTCACACACTCACACACACATATATATGTCAACAAGACTGTTAGGTGATAACAACCTGAATCGGTATAGCGGCGGTATATGTGTGTGTGTGTGTGTGTGTTTGGGGGGGGGGGGAGTGAAGGGAGTTAAACAGGTGAGACAGAACCTGACGTTAGTCAAAGGTGGACCACGGGACTCAATCAGTAAGCGTTTGACCTGGACAATGGAGTCTGCTGGCAGCAGCTAGAACAATGTTCACTTATGACGTAAAACCATCATCCATTTAATTTCATTTTTTTTTTATAATTATTTTATTTATAGCTGCCAGTTTCCTACCACCACAGCCCGCCCTAATCTAGCGCCCCTCAGCTCAATCGCCTCGTTTAAATATATCCCCCCCCCACACACCTCGGCGCAAACTTAATGCAGTAATCGTTCGTTATATTGTTAACGTGTGGCGATCGAGAATGGTAAGGGGAGGAAAAGGCGGGGGGGGGGGGTTGGTGGTAGAAGAGTGAGGCAACACTTGAGGGAGGGAGCAAGTATTCAATTAGTCCGTTTCGGGGGGTGGGGGGTGAGTGGTAGATGGGCGCTTTGGTCGATAGTCATTGTAATTTTTAAGTATCGGAATATAAGTGTTTTATTAGAGAGTATGAGATGCACACAGCGTGAAATATGGCATGGTCTTAGTGGTGTGTGTGTGTGTGTGTGTGTGTGTGTTGAAAACACAGTAAATATATCGTCGATAGGTAAGTGTGTTGTCCATTTTGATATATTGTCTAATATCACTGGCAGTCAGTAGATCTACATCAAACTAGACACGAGTTCATGTTTAACCCTTACCAGTACCATAGATTCTTGTAAGAATAGGAGAGAAATGAATTTCGTGTTAGTGTGTGTGTGAAAGAGAGAGAAAGAGAGAGCGAGAGATAGAGAGAGAGAGAGAGAGAGAGAGAGAGAGAGAGAGAGTGAGCGAGAGAGAGAAATAGAGAGAGAAACAGAGAGAGAAAGAAAGAGAGAGAGAGAGAGACAGAGACAGAGAGAGAGCGAGCAAGAGAGAGAGAAATAGAGAGAGAAACAGAGACAGATAGAGAGAGAAAGAGAAAAAGAATGAGAGAGAGAGAGAGAAATAGAGAAATAGAGGGACAGAGAGAGAAAGACAACGAGAGAAGGAAAATTGATCAATTCGTCAATCATACTTTTTTATGGATGTTGTATGAATCAATTTAAAGATTAACTTTAAACTTTCCACTCACTGTATAGTGAATGTACCTCAGGTCTGGGTTACAGCTACAAATTCTGGGGCTCCTAACCCCTCAGACCAACCTTCTCCCAAAAAAAAAAAACAGCAAAATTTAAAAAAAAATCTAAACTATTGGTGCCCCTGAAGGCTTGGGGGTTGGGGGCTCATGACAGGTGGTCTTGTTGCCTCGCTCCTCTTGCCGACCCTGCCTTTGAGATAAAGGTAATATACAAAAAAAAAAAACAACTGTAGTCAGTGGTTTACTATAGTCCGAGAGATGACCTTATTGTACTATAAACCTATTCTTATTGTAACATGACGCTAGGGCCTTCTTTAACCTCTGATGGGGCTTGTGCTTATTATCACACCACACCCTCCCATCCCCGTCCCCCGGGATTAAATGTAAACTCAACTTGTCGAGACTTTTTTTTCTTGATAGTTGTATTAGTATTATTATTAGTATTATTATTAGTATTATTATTAGTAGTATTATTAGTATTGTTATTAGTATTATTACCAATTATTAATTGGCAATGCGATTTTTTTTTATGAACAAAGGTTTACAAGAGGGATATATTATGGGACGAATGGTCGGTCGTGCGGTGTCTAGCCCCATCTACCCTATCCAGCTGCTCTTGGTCCGGCTCTTCTGTCAAATTTAAAAACCGGATGCGGCGTGCGGTTTAAACAAGTTTGCCAACTCAGCCAATGTCAGGATTCTATGGACTTTGCGATGTAAAACGTGTGTTTGAAACCCGTTAATACTAGAAGTTTCAATTATAAATTAAACGTAACATTGTTGGGTTCGATTTTTACACAGTAACGGTTGGTGAAGATTTTAGGCTGGAAGAAGGGGGGGGGGGGAGGAGAGAGAGAGAGAGAGAGAGGGGGGGGAGGGCGAAAGAGTTCGTACATCCTTTTTTAATCATTCGATCTGACCCTGCCAAAAATTAGTCCCAGGCTTAACTTTAATGGGAATAATTTGTATCACAACGCGCGCGTGGACACTACATATGTACGTGGATGTCGAGAACGGGAGAGCAGAATGACATCATAGAATGACATCATAGATCATATAATGACATCATACAATAACACATCGAATGACATCACAGAATGCCATTACAGAACGACATTATACAATTACATCATAGAATGACATCAAAGATCTAATAAGCCGGGTCCCTGAACATTTAGCCTGTGGGTTTGAAACTCCATGTTCAGTCTGAACGAGTGTTTGCACACGATGAAGAATGTCAGCTGCACTTAATTAAACCTGCCATTTTGTACACCTAGCGCCCTTTGTTAATTATCGAGCATACATCAAACGTGCTCTGTGAATATTTACATACTGTCACCACAAATCATTACTCACTCGCGACTCTAAGTGAAAACTGGTGCGGCCAAACTGCCTTTAACTCAATACAGCCGTTATGTTGTAAGCTCTTCTTCAAATTCATCATGTGAATCGCAAAGTGTATACCCTTGCTACGAATGCAATTTTTTGTTTAAATCCACTGCATGAACAACCTAGCGCTAAGTAAGAATCGAATTGCGAATATGAATAAATGGACTACCCATACTTTAGCGACTTTACACGAAATCACGTGACTAAGAAAGGAACAAATGATGACGAACAATCCAGGTTATACGTGTTCTATAGTGATTTTTCCCCTCATTCTGGGTCTTTCGTTTAGTATTATTTTTAACTTTGCAAATAATTATGTAAATACTTCAGTGTACCTATCACATTCATTTTTTTTTTCTTTATCTACTAACAGAACTGTACAATTTGTAGCATTATTTCAAGACCTTCTTGTCTATAATTCTTGAGGGTCATTTCGTTATATACGACCTATTAAATATATATATATATATATATATATATATATATATATATATATATATATATATTTCTAAACAGAATATGGGAATATGTTATGAACTCTCTTTTCTCCACGTCCTTTCAATTCATATCACCCCAGCAGACGTTGTTTGGGTTGTCTTTTGGCAGAGATTGTTTGGGCGATCTTTGTGTAGACTTTGTCCGCTGGGGAGTTTGTCCGCTGAGGGTTTTGTCCTACACTCCATAAGGGGTGTGAGCCGGGCTACCAGCAAAAATGTTTCCGATTGGGCATCGCACTTCCAAAAGCCGACACCGAGATCCACACGCAAACGATTGGAGATTCGAATAACTGACTCCAAATTCCAAACCACCGAAACCTCTGACATTTAATGTTGTGTTGTTTAAATTGAGTCTTAAAGAGGAGTAAAGCAAATTTGCCAAGCTGAGCCAATTTGTTCAAACTCAAGTTGAGCCACTTTTGTTTAATTTGTATGTTCTATTTCATTTAAACGACATTATTAAAAGTACACAAGTAGATCTGACGACCAGTTTAATTTCTTTAGTACAAACTAAAATGTCAAAATGTCTCTTTTTTTACTCAATCCATCACTCACTAGCCAGAATGACTGAAGATGTTGGGCTGTTTCTGTGTGTAATGGTTGATTGTAAAATTAGCCAAACATTGTTAGAATAATGTAAAAAAAAAAAAACCACCACGCATATGTGTGTGAAAGGGCTGTGTTAAATAATTTGTTTCTATATTTAATCCCCTCCATCCATTAAACTGAGTTGTGATATGATTACGCTTGTGTTTTGATTTGACCATAGGGCTTAAAACATAATGACCAATACATGGATTAGGCACAGCCATTAAACTCTCATATTATAAAGTTGATCAGAAAAAAACATGTTAGATAGATAGATTAGACTTATAGTTTGAATAATTTGGTTAAACAATCCTTTTTTTTTACCGCTATATTGGTCTAAAAATTTAGAAAAATATCAGACCATCAGATGGATAGATATATGAGACTACAGATTGTTTGACATCCAGATTATGATAGATCAGATAAACAGATTAAATAAATAGATATAAGGAATAGACAGATACATTAGGCTGTTAATTAGATTGACACATTCAATATATTACTTATAAAGATTAGATGGATTATACAAATTAGATGGATTACACAAATTAGATGGATTATACAAATTAGATGGATTACACAAATTAGATGGATTATACACATTTGATGGATTAAACATTTTTATAATAAACTTAATATTTATGTGTCTGTATAATTAGTAAAAAAAAAACGCAACATAACTTGTAACCACCCAAACTAAAACAACAAAAAAGATTAAGATCATCACGCGATGATTATTCCAATACAAATATCTGAAAAATCGCAAACGATTTTGGAATCGATGAAAAAAAAAATTATAATTAAGACTTTCAAAAACATAAAAAAATGTGTATGTCTATTATCTTTATTATTAAATGATTTACAACATATGAAAACAGCTTCAATCACTGATTGCGTAGACATTAAAAAGCTCCTTATATTGAATTCATTTTATAAAGTTTTCTAGTTTAAATCATAACTATATTTCAGAGAAAAACAGTTTCTCCTGTATCTGTTATTATAAAGCGGTAATCCTATGGCTGAAGATAGCTACGTAGTATGACTGAAGTCACTGAAGATAACTCCGTCATGTGACTGAAGATAGCCACATAATATGACTGAAGTTTTAAACCGAATACTTGAGCAGACGTAACAAAATCGTCACCATCTCCTTTAATAACTTAAGAGAAAAATTTTGATTTATTATCGTGCTTGAGAATACCGGAAATAAAAACCGTTTTTTAAGTAAGTAAATATCTTTAACATTAACATTATTGTAAAGTGTGAAGTTTTTATACTTAACAATATCGGTAGTGATTTTTTTTTATCGCGGAATAATTAAAATAAAAAAACACACAAAAAAACAAAAGCTGTGTATGAATATGCTATTTCTATGCACAAAATACGCTGCTATATATACACGTATACACACTACTATGTAATACTAAATGCACTACTATAGACACTATGCACGCTACAATACACTGCTATTAACATTTTTAAAGTTCAGAATGTTCACCGTTTTATAATAGTTGTTAGATAAAACTTACCTTATTGACAATTATATTTAGGTCAGTTCACTACAGAATTTCTTTAATTGAAACATTTCTAGGATGTAATGTCGTCATTTTATTGCTTGTTATTTCTGACTACTCTGCGGAGTGACGTACCGGAGGGGCAAACAGAAAATAATGCGGCCTCACGCGGGGCGGGCAGAGCTGATGGGCGAGTTGAGTCCACCGCGAGTGACACTCTGGCGCGGTGTGACTGCACAGGTTTTAATGTTGACATAGACAAATTGTTATGTTGTCTAAACATGTCTGTCTTTGTGTCTGTCTGTTTTTTCTATCTATCTATCTATCTATCTATCTATCTATCTATCTATCTATCTATCTATCTATCTATCTATCTATCTATCTATCTATCTATCTATCTATCTATCTATCTTTAACACTTTATGGAATTTACAGTTTCAAAATACGCACTAAAAGTGATAGAAGACCTAATAATAAATCTATGAATAACAGCTAATAACTGCTTGGGTACATAAATATGACAACACAGTGGGATATACAACATGGTATAACGGTAAAACAATAACGGACGCCAACAGATACCAGACAGACCAGTCACGTGGGACACTCGCGGGCCAGTGATCAGGTGTCACTTTCAAATCAACTGTCAGAAAATCATTTAAAAAAAAACAACATATTCCTGTTATTGCACCAGCTGTTACAAAGTAGCAAAACAAAAGTGGCGGAATAGGGTATTTTTTTTTTGTTGTTATTAATATTAAATTAGGTTTTTGTTATCTCGCTTAAATTGAAAAGGTTTTAAAGCAGGGCAGTAGCTTTTTCTAAAGCACTTTTAGATCAGACATAACCCTAAATTAAACCTCATAAGAGTCACGCAAGTCTTTAAAAGGCTTTAAAGCCCAGTTCCTTTTCATACTTTTAAACTGCAGAATTAAATGTGACTTTTTGCACAATTAAATGTAGAGGGAATGTTGTATTCGGCATGTGTTATCTATAATACAAATGATCAATTCCTGATCTGTCTGTCGTCTGTTACACAAGATGGTGGCAACATTTACATGTCCTGTATACGTTTTCTCTACTGAATGAGTTTACGTTAGTCGTCATGCACATGTATCTTTGATATGTTGCTTAGCGAAACTATAGTGCCTTTCAACTCCGCCGTTAAGCAGTAGCCAAAGAGGCACTACGGGAGACATGAGAGACTGTCACCAGACCAGAGAAGTTGTCTTCCCCCAACATTAAGTCAGTTACCCATTTATAGACTTGTGGACTTTCACCAGGACCTGAAAAAATCCCAAGGTTCTCACTGAGATTTGACCCCGGTCGTCAGTCGAGCGCTCTACACCGCACGACCACCAGTGCCCCTTGCTATAAATGGCTGAACTTACAGACACTCACATCTCTTTTTTTTTAAATTGTCTTGTAGAACGTGATATAACATAAAATGAATAACTGTTGGTAGTCCTTTAAAATATTATGAATGAAGATTTATCAACGTTATAGTGTTGTGTGCGCAAATTATAATTATGTTTAGTTGGATGTTAGAATCAAAGTTTAACTGTCGGGGGTTTCCTTTTGTTAAGATTATGTACCCATAATGAGGATTATTTTCTTTTGGGACGAACTGTATGAAACATGAGCTTTATTTGATGTACTATTAAGTGTCCCCTATACTTAAATGTATTTTGGCTAAAATAATCTATTCATGTTCCGTGATTCTCACCAGAGGTGTGCGGATCTTGCAATTTAGCGTCCGCGTCCGTCCGCGGATTTCTATCAATGACCCGCGTCCGCGTACGCGTCCGCAGAATCTTACAACATTGGTCCTTAGTCAGTCCGCGCGTCCGCATTGCTGAAATTTAGCTGTTTAAATGACTTGAAATTTTTTATGGTAACGCTAAAGAAGATCCGCGTCAGTCGGCGAGTCCGCAACTTAACCATACGAAGCGTCCGCTGTCAGTCCGCGGATTCGTAAAAGTCTGCGGATGTGCATCCGCAAGCGGACGCGTCTGCTGTCCGCTCATCTCTGATTCTCACTTCGCTCAACACATGCAGCAATTCTTGTCGAGATTTGAAATGTTACATCAGATCTGCCTACACTATCGCTCACCTCTCGTTCGGCGGTAAGACGAGATTTAACTTCACCGGCGCGCGTTAATAACCAGCAGATGTTGAAATATACAACTATGGCGCCATGTGAAATGTGGACTTTGAATAGTATCGCTATCATTACTCAAATATTAGTTAGTGTGGGTTGGAGTTAATAATAACATTTAGGAGTTGCTTGTAGTTTAATAATTATGTATTATTTTTTTTTTATAAAATGGCTGTCAGTGTACAAGGGTCAGATGAGTTTTTCTATTTTTTTTTTATTCGGACATCTGGCAGTAATGACGTTTGATCCAATGACATCGGAAGTTTGCAGTGTCCAGAGAAATAGGGACCCAGTGTCAGGAGGACGGAACGGAAGTTGGGGGTCGGGGGTGGTAGCACAGAAAAGAGCAACAGCCAATGGGTTCATTTAGTGCTAGTCGAGTATTAACCAGCAGAATGGTATTTAAGCAACAAAACTTTGTTCAACTCAGTGTTGCCAGATGGTTTTATAAAAAAATAAAAACGCCGACACTCATCAGAAAACCCGCCGAAACTCATCAGAAAACCCGCCGAAACTCATCAGAAAACCCGCCGAAACTCATCAGAAAACCCGCCGAAACTCATCAGAAAACCCGCCGAAACTCAATAAGAAACCCGCCGAAACTCAATAAAAAAAACCCGCACAAAATCCGCCAGATAAGTACAAGTGAAAAGAAGTTCAAATATTGTCTCCTACTTTACAGAATTTGTGTTTAGGTTTAATTGTTATCTTTTGTACTTACGATTTAAAAAAGCCACACAAAAAAAAAAAACAACTCTAACTCACCAGTGAACTACGCTACCCCCCCCCCCACCCCCACACCCTCCACACCAGAAATAAAAATCAAAACGCGTCATACTGGCGAGAAACATAAATGGTTCAAAGTTAACACCGTCACCTCAAGCCTGTTAAGTAGAAGAGTGCACCCAAACGTGTTCCACAGATGTCACAGACCAGCGACTCATTTAGCGTAGTCCGCAACTGACTGGTTTTTCTGCGGGACATTCAACAATTTAATCCTTTCGAAATTGAGAATATTTTTGTGTTTAATTAAACAAAAAAAATAATGAGAACAGATTCTTCGCCCACATTCGCCAAAAACACACACGCGAGCTAATTAAACACATACGAGCTAATTAAACACATACAAGCTAATTAAACACACACGAGCTAATTAAACACATACGAGCTAATTAAACACACGCGAGCAAATTAGACACACTCGAACTAATTAAACACATACAAGCTAATTAAACACACACGAGCTAATTAAACACACGCGAGCTAATTAGACACACTCGAGTTAATTATACACACAGAGCTAATTAAATAAACACGAGCTAATTAGAAACACACGAGCTAATTAAACACACGCGAGCTAATTAATCAAACACGAGCTAATTAAACACACGCGAGCTAATTAATCAAACTCGAGCTAATTAAACAAACACGAGCTAATTAAACAAACAAGAGCTAATTAAAAACACGAGCTAATTAAACAAACAAGAGCTCATTAAAAACACACGAACTAATTAATCGAAAACGAGCTAATTAAACAAACACGAGCTAATTAAACAAATACGAGCTAATTAAAAAACACCAGATAATTAAACAAACATGAGCTCATTAAACACACACGAACTAATTAAACAAACACGAGCTAATTAAACAAACACGAGCTAATTAAAAAACACGAGCTAATTAAACAAACAAGAGCTCATTAAACACACACTAAGTAAACAAACACGAGCTAATTAAACACACGCGAGCTAATTAGACACACTCGAGCTACTTAAACACATACAAGCTAATTAAACACACACGAGCTAATTAAACACACGCGAGCTAATTAGACACACTCGAGTTAATTATACACACAGAGTTAATTAATCAAACTCAAGCTAATTAAACAAACACGAGCTAATTAAACAAACAAGAGCTAATTAGAAACACACGAGCTAATTAAACAAACAAGAGCTCATTAAAAACACACGAACTAATTAATCAAAAACGAGCTAATTAAACAAACACGAGCTAATTAAACAAATACGAGCTAATTAAAAAACACCAGATAATTAAAAAAACATGAGCTCATTAAACACACACGAACTAATTAAACAAACACGAGCTAATTAAACAAACACGAGCTAATTAAAAAACACGAGCTAATTAAACAAACAAGAGCTCATTAAACACACACTAACTAATTAAACAAACACGAGCTAATTAAACAAACACGAGCTAATTAAAAAACACGAGCTAATTAAACAAACAAGAGCTCATTAAACAAATACCAAACAAAATACACACAAAAAATCACCTTTATATTTTATTAAAAATTCACACGGTCATTATTTTACATTAAAAAATTATAATATTTATTGTATTAATACATTGGAAAAATTTTTCTGAAAATTTTTGGGATTCATACTTTTTGATATCATGAACATTTGGCTAATCAATATGTTATTGTCTTAGACATAGATCAAAATCCGGGCAATCAGTTGAAAAATTGGTGTAACCATAACAAGAATTATTTTAAGCTTTTATCAGAACTCTTATATATATTTTTCTTTCCTTACCGGTGGGTCGCTAAAGCCTGCTTCATGTCTCTTCATATCCGTCATAAATAATAATAGTGAGACATTCTCATAGACATCCTCATAGTCAAAGATCCTCATCTACATCCTCATAGACATAGATCCTCATAGACATAGATCTTCATTGTCATAGATCCTCATAGTCATAGATTCTCATAGACATAGATCCTCATAGTCATAGATCCTCATAGTCAAAGATCCTCATAGTCAAAGATCCTCATCTACATCCTCATAGTCATAGATCCTCATAGTCATAGATCCTCATAGTCATAGATCCTCATAGTCAAAGATCCTCATCTACATCCTCATAGTCAAAGATCCTCATCTACATCCTCATAGACATAGATCCTCATAGACATAGATCTTCATTGTCATAGATCCTCATAGTCATAGATTCTCATAGACATAGATCCTCATAGTCATAGATCCTCATAGTCAAAGATCCTCATAGTCAAAGATCCTCATCTACATCCTCATAGTCATAGATCCTCATAGTCATAGATCCTCATAGTCATAGATCCTCATAGTCAAAGATCCTCATCTACATCCTCATAGTCATAGATCCTCATAGAAATAGATCCTCATAGTCATAGATCCTCATAGTCATAGATCCTCATAGTCATAGATCCTCATAGACATAGATCCTCATAGTCATAGATCCTCATAGTCAAAGATCCTCATAGTCAAAGATCCTCATCTACATCCTCATAGTCATAGATCCTCATAAACATGATCCTCATAGTCATAGATCCTTATAGTCATAGATCCTCATAGTCAAAGATCCTCATCTACATCCTCATAGTCATAGATCCTCATAAACATAGATCCTCATAGTCATAGATCCTCATAGTCATAGATCCTCATAGCCATAGATCCTCATAGACATAGATCCTCATAGTCATAGATCCTCATAGTCAAAGATCCTCATAGTCAAAGATCCTCATCTACATCCTCATAGTCATAGATCCTCATAAACATAGATCCTCATAGTCATAGATCCTCATAGTCATAGATCCTCATAGTCATAGATCCTCATAGACATAGATCCTCATAGTCATAGATCCTCATAGTCATAGATCCGCATAGTCATAGATCCTCATAGTCAAAGATCCTCATAGACAAATATCCTCATAGACATCCTCATAGTCAAAGATCCTCATAGACATAGATCCTCATCGATATCCTCATAGTCAAAGATCCCGATAGTCAAAGATCCTCAATGACATCCTCATAGTCAAAGATCCTCATAAACATAGATCCTCATCGATATCCTCATAGTCAAAGATCCTGATAGTCAAAGATCCTCATGGTCAAAGATCCTCATAGTCAAAGATCCTCATAGTCATAGATACTTCTTTTAACGTTACCTAGAAAATGATTCAAAATGAAATGATAATTATCAGATTCGGACCATGTTTAGCAGGGGCCCTGGGCGCGGAAGATAATATTGGGCCCCCTACAAACAAGAGAGAAATTAAAAAAAGTTTTCCCGTTAGGCGTTCGGGGCTCTCAAGCAAGTCGGCCCCAGTTGCGTCTGTTGTAAAATCAGCATCTTATTAGTGTGTCAAACTGATTTCAGCTCGAAAATACCTCCAGAACATAATCTTATTATACAGAATACCCCCAGAACATAAACCTATTATATAGAATACCTCCAGAACATAAACCTATTATACAAAATACCTCCAGAACATAAACCTATTATATAGAATACCTCCAGAACATAAACCTATTATATAGAAGACCACATTTAGTTTTATCCGCCACAATTCAACTGGCTGATAAATAACTTCCATATTTTTTTCTTTACTGGTTATTTAATTCTGTAAAAATCAATTAATAATTTCATAAAGATCTGAATTTTAGGACTAAGTAAAAAATTGATGGGAAATATTTGTTAATAATAAAATTTTAAAAAAATCGAACTGTAGTGCTGATCGATTACTCTTAACATCATTTATGAAATCGAATACAACTGCTATAAATTGGCAACCGATCACTTTTCTCCTCCTCCCCCCCCCCATATATAAATACACAAACTCACACACTTTCCATCCCCTCTCACACCCCTGATATAAACACACTCTCACAAACACTGTCTACACCCCCCCCCCGAACACCCACTGATATAAACACACTCTCATACACAGTTTCCAACCCCTCCTTTACCCCCCCCCACCCCACCCCTACCCAAGTCTGCAGAGGGACGGCAGAGAAGCCCAATCACGTGTGGTCGCTAGCTAAAAGCGGGAATTTCCGCTGTCTTTGAGAACGGCGGTATTAATTGCCTTTTGAATAGACTTCTATTGATCTGTGGTCCCTACCCCCATTCTACCTCCCAAGCCCCCCCCCCCCCCGCCCGCCTGGCTCCGGCACAGGGTGGCCAGGCCCTGGTCACAACGCATTCAACGTGAACTTTCTTTTTTTTTTTGAGGGGTGGGGGGCGCAAAGTATTGGCATGAAGGACCCCCCCACCCCCCTTAACCACTCCCTGCCCAGATATGCATACAAAATCTCTCCCCCCCCCCCAACCTTTTGATTGGTTCAATTCAAACTTTGTATTATTTTGTACCCCCACCATCTCTTATCTATAAATAGATCACTCAATTTTTGTAAACAAAAAGAAAGCATTAAGAGTGTAGAACACACAGATACCGGTCGGTTTTTGTTTTTTTTTCCCACGGGCTTCAGGGAAAACAAAACCCCATGAACAAAAAAAAAATGTGTCCAGGTTTTTGACGCAAGTACAGTTTTTTTTTTTTAAAAATAATTTTCAGTGTGTTATTTTGTGTGTGTGTGTGTGTGTGTGTGCGTGTGAGTGTTTGTATGTCTTGAATTAAAAAATTTGTAGCTAACGGAATGAATGGGCGTTTTCCCACCCAGCTTTGTGTCAAATAAGGTCCGTCTGTCCACTTAAACTTCTGAGCACCGAATCGCTGGGTGCCGCGTGCCCAAAATGTAACCAAAAAAAAACAACACTCCAATTAAAATTAAAGGAAGTGATATTTTAGTATTTTAATCGCGTTCCGACTGATGAGGCTCTGCGTGTCGACTGTGGCACGCGTGCCATAGGTTCGCCACCAATGCTCTACAGTGCTATACTATTGGCAGATACATGACGTGAGTCTGTGAGACCGGTCTGATTGTCTAGTACTCTTGAAGTAACTTGGACACTACAAGTACAAGGGGGATAACTTACCGATAACCCCCTTGTATTGTTTTCATGGCATGTGTAGTCTAGACAATTAAGTAACAGCAATAGATGTAAATACAATTTGTTAACAGTGGTATCAAGAAATCAACATTCCTTCCCAACAGATTTATGAAGCAAATGAAAATAAATTTCGTTAAATAAACAAAAAAGTCAAATAATATTTTTTTTTATTGTTCTATTAATAGCTCAACCGGGACGGATGGCCGAGTGGTGTAGATACTCGACTGTCGACCTGAGAGTCCTGGGTTCGATCCTCGGTGAGGCCCATGGAATTTTTCCAGTTTAATTTGGTGTAAAGTCGTCCCACAAGTCCACCCAGCTTTAAATGGGTACCTGACTTTAAGTTGGAGAAGTAAAGGCTGCTGGGCGTTGTGCTAATCACACAATCCCTTCATATGCCGAGGTTATAGAAACAGATGAATTGTACACTTCATCTGCCCCGATGGCCCGTTAGGGTTGAGGGAACTTTATATTTTTTTTTAATTAATAGCTCAGCGTTTCACGGAGTACATCAAAGAAAAATCCTTTAGCCCTGTACTCTATTTCTAAGTACTGTAACGTCTAAAGTATGAGAGCTCTTTTTAAAAATTTACAACTTAAAGGAAAAATAAAAAGAAAAAGAGTAGAGGACATTATATAAAAAATGTCCAGTGATATTTGTCTAATGTCCATATAAATAAAATGTCCAGTGATATTTGTCTAATGTCCATATAAATAAAATGTCCAGTGATATTTGTCTAATGTCCATATAAATAAAATGTCCAGTGATATTTGTCTAATGTCCATATAAATAAAATGTCCAGTGATATTTGTCTAATGTCCAAATAAATCGAGACCAACCCAGGTTACTATGGGAGGCTGATGTTCTCGGATATGTATGGATGGGACGGGAGGGGGAGGTGGGTTTGACAAGCTTTCCACCACCCACCATCTCAATAACTACAGATCAGTGTCCAGCCCAGACGGTCGTGGAGAATCAGAGAAATCTGGAACTAGATCTCTCCAGAAACTTGGGGAAATATTTGCATACTAAATCTGCATTTGATTAGCTGAAGGGAGGAACGGCAAGCTGAGAGCACGACGCCGGAGCATAAGGAGAATATGATATCTGACTTGCTCGCCCACAATCAAATCTTCACAAATATCTGTACACACGTGTAATATTATCTGACTTGCTCTCTCACAATCAAATCTTCACAAATATCTGTACACACGCGTAATATTATCTGACTTACTCGCTCCAAATCAAATCTTCACAAATATTTGTACACACGCGTGATATTATCTTACTTGCTCGCTCGCAATCAAATCTTCACACATATATGTACACACGCATAATATTATCTGACTTGCTCGCTCACAACCAAATCTTCACAAATATCTGTACACACGCATAATATTATCTTACTTGTGGTTTCTCACAACCAAATATTTACAAATATCTGTATACACGCATAATATTATCTTACCTGCGCTCTCACAACCAAATCTTCACAAATATCTGTACACACGCATAATATTATCTGACTTGCTCGCTAACAACCAAATCTTCACAAATAACTGTACACACGCATAATATTATCTGACTTGCTCGCTCACAACCAAATATTCACATATATCTGTACACACACATACTATTATCTGACTTGCTCGCTCACAACCAACTATTCACAAATATCTGTTGTCACGGGTTGTAAGTAATTTGGATAAACCAATACCACTTTATTCCAACCCTTGACTCGCACGGCAACCCTCTACTAGTATATAATACAATAGAATATACGGGATACATATATATATGGATAGATGTCCAGCTACTTTTGTCTTTTGTCGGTATGACGTACCTTCACTCCCCCCCACCCCATTTAGGAGAGAGAGAGAGAGAGAGAGAGAGAGACAGAGAGAGAGAGAGATACATTGTGAGAACGTCATTTTCACTTTATTCAATTTGTATTGGATTATCTTTGCTGATTTTATTTTTGCAAGTCACCAGATCCTGTTAAGGACTGGTGCCTTTATGTGGATAAACGTCTATTTGTTGTTACACAAGACCTGTTGTTGATTATTATCTGCACTTAGTGTACTTGTGATTGCTGGTGAAACGCTGTGTGGCAAAAACACAAATAAAAATACGAGTACCAGTTGAGTCAGCCCACATACACCTAGATAACATGCCAAGGATACCCTCAATAGGGGCCCTCAACATCTGTACTTTCCAATAATATTATCTTACTTGCTAGCACACAGTCAAACATTCACAAATATCTGTACACACGCATAATATTATCTTACTTGCTAGCACACAGTCAAATATTCACGTATTCTCTCATTTAGTCCACTAGAGATATTATTATCTAAATTTTCTAAAATGGAAACGTTCATCATGAATTCTCCCCGCTCTAGAGACGGTCACAGCTGAACATTCTGGGATGACCCAAATTGTAAAGTCCTAATCTTCGCTTCAGTTCATGTTGTTTGAGCTGAATTGGGCTTTTTCACAGAATATGAATTATACAGAATGCACATCTCTAATTTAAATTAATTATTTATTTTTACGAAAACCGCAGTCTTATTTGTTTATTTATGCCAGTGTATATCAATATTTAGGTGCTACTATATTATAAATGGTGTCATTTTTAGGACCCTTTTTAGAAGACTTGTTAAATAACGAAGTGCTTTCTGTATGGCTTTTATTCTGTGGGTTGTTCTTAGTTTGTTATTCTGATAAGACTAATTGCTATTGGAAAAATATTGCTCATCAAAACATTAAATTTATGAGAATTTATACTAAAAGAGAAACAGCACAACAAATTTCTTCAATATAACAGAGGCTTTGGGGTTGAGTGATGAGGAGTAAATCGGAATAGGGGAGAGGGCATACAGAGGCGTACCTAGGATGGGGGATGGGGGTCGAAAGTCCACCCCTGGGTCCCATCTTGCGGGGCGGGGCATTTAAATATTACATTAAATATTAAGTACATTATCTCATGTCATGATGTCGAATGTCAAAATGCAGGGGGCCCAAAGAGGCCAAGCCTCCTCGGCACCCAATTTCCTAGATTCGGCACTGGAGGGCATACTTCTATACTGCCAATAGAAAAAATTCGTATTAGTATTAGGTGGAGGGATTAATGAAGTCAGGGGGTGAAGAGAGATCAACATAGAGATAAGAACGCAATGGGTCCATCTGCAGAATAGCCACAACAAAAGAAAGCAATCGACAAAGAAAGCTGCGATCACTGGTCATTGCCTCTGGACACTGCCTCTGGTCACTGCCACTGATCACTGCCACTGATCACTGCCACTGGACACTGCCACTGGTCACTGCCACTGGACACTGCCACTGGACACTGCCACTGGTCACTGCCACTGATCACTGCCACTGATCACTGCCACTGGACACTGCCACTGGTCACTGCCTCAAGCTCCAGAGGACACGAAGAGCCTGCATGAAGAGAGAATACGAAATTAAACAGAAGACACTCACAACATTCTCTGTGATGTTGATAGGGAACGTGTGTGAATGGGGGTGGGGGGATGGGGGGGGGGCAGAGCGATTGTACTTCGTTTGTCAGTTGTGAGTACAAAGTGTATGGCTTATTTTAAAATTCATTGCTTCGCTAGAAAGACTGCAGACTTTCAGATTTGTATATGCATATATTGAAATTTAAAATTTCATTTCTATATTTTGCCCCTTTTGTCTTGCCGAGGCTATCAATCAATACGCGATCATTGATCAGCAAACATTAGCGGCAGCCATATTTAATCACCGATATTTGCATTTAGAGAGGGGGGCGATTAGTTATCAAACAATGAATCGTGAGCTGGCAAACTGGTTTAAAAAGAAAAGAAGGACTCACCCAGAGCTCACACCCGACCACTGCTCAGTTCCACACGCTGCTTTGCACTCTCTAACTGCTCACAGTCAACCATAGTAGAAACCAGTGCACGGCTCACATCCATCAACTGCTCAGTCCTACACTCTTCTCGCACTAATCTACTATTGACGCATGCTCATTACTCTAACTCAGCCTCAGTCTCACATACTGATCTTTAAGTTCTCCAAATGCTTGCACTCATACTAACCCTAACCCCTAACCTGCCCACTACTCACACCAACCTTAGGCTCAGTTTCACACGCTGCTCACGTCCATAAACTGCTCAGTACACTGCTCGCACCCTCTAATTGCTCAAGGGCATGTATTATTTACACCTGATCATATTATTACACTGCTCACACTATTCCACTGCTCACATTTCCCCTGCTCATTTTATTCCACTGCTCACTTTATTCCACTGCTCACATTATTCCACTGCTCGCATTATACCACTGCTCACATTATTCCACTGCTCACATTATTCCACTGCTCACATTATTCCACAGCTCACAAGATTCCACAGCTCACAAGATTCCACTGCTCACTTTATTTCACTGCTCACTTTATTCCACTGCTCGCATTATTCCACCTATCGCATTATACCACTGCTCACATTATCCCACTGCTCACATTATTCCACTGCTCACATTATTCCACTGCTCACTTTATTCCACTGCTCACTTTATTCCACTGCTCACATTATTCCACTGCTCGCATTATACCACTGCTCACATTATTCCACTGCTCACATTAGTCCACTGCTCACATGATTCTACTGCTAACTTTATTCCACTGCTCACTTTATTCCACTGTTCACATTATTCCACTGCTCACTTTATTCCACTGCTCACATTATTCCACTACTCACATTATTCCACTGCTCACATTATTCCACTGCTCACTTTATTCCACTGCTCGCATATACCACAGCTCACATTATTCCACTGCTCACAATATTCCACTGCTCACATTATTCCACAGCTCACATGATTCTACTGCTAACTTTATTCCACTGCTCACTTTATTGCACTGCTCACATTATTCCACTGCTCACTTTATTCCACTGCTCACATTATTCCACTGCTCACTTTATTCCACTGCTCAATCCTGCAAAATACTTACATGTTAACATACCCGTTCTTACTCACCGTTGTTGTCATTCACCAACCGGTAAAAAATAAATAAACAAGTACAAATCACATTCAATCCCTAATCAAACCTACCAAATGTTCGCAGCAACTCAACTGTTATATGCATTCAACGTACAATTGACTGTTTAACTTAATTTAACTTTTGAAATTTGAAAAAAAAGAGCTAAAACAGAACAATAATTTTGTTAAAATTGATTCCATTGTGTCAGCATTAAGGCAACCGTTCGATATGATGTAATGATGAACTAGCAGTTCGTTAGCCGGAATGGTGTAAAAAAAAAACAATCCTTCACCGGAACAAAAAAAAAGGTGAAGGTCACAAATATGTCGCTTTTAGCACTTAAAGCTGTTCAAATAGACATTAAGTATAGCTGCTTTCTGACTCAAACATAACACACTAGTTTAGGAGGTGGGCTGGGGAAAGGTGTTAGAACATATTTTAAAAAAATAAAAACACAGTAATTTTAAAACGGCATCTGTAAAATAAATGTTGAAATCACTCAGTCTGGGCCAAGTTTCGTTCATTTGATGGATGGCTCCCTTTCAAACGTCACACAGAGTGCGACATAAACGATCCCAGCGCGAGGTGTAGTCTTATCTCTTCTTCATAGAAGAACACATGGTTTAAATGTACATGTGCAGCCTAGAAGCACCTGGGTCCTTCAACGTTTAAGGCCGGCACTGCGCACTTCGAGTTACTTAACTCTCACATGACACATCAGTTAATTTAGAAGATGTTTGCAGGACTTAGGACCAATGTCAAAGCGGGGGTCTAGGGGTCAGTGTCATTTGCGTGGCCTAGAGACGGGGCTATCAGTGGGGTCTAGGGGCCAGTGCCATTTGCGTGGCCTAGAGACGGGGCTATCAGTGGGGTCTAGGTGCCAGTGTCATTTGCGTTGACTAGGGACAGGGCTATCAGCGGGGCCTATGGCAGTGTTATTTGCTGGGGGCTAGGGACATGGCTATCAGTGGGGCCTAGGGCCAGTGGTATTCGCTGCCTAGGGTCAGTTTTATATACGTGTCCAGGGACAAATCTTTATCACAGTCAGGTGATCTCAAATCGCGGGGCACCCTTTGGGTGCAAGACCAAGTGAAGTCGACATTGTTGCCACCCCATAACGGTCACTTTTAAAAAAAAAACAACAACCCGAAAACAAAAAGATGACCTTTGCACAACCCATAAGTATTGTAGGACAAAGCCACACCCTGTCCAAATAACTGGTCGACCTTCGAGTTCTCAGTTAAGAAAGTATGTCGCCTGGTAAGTTTGATATTGAGACGCAGGGGGACAAAAATTTCAATATGTTCATTATTTATTGGCTTTGATCTAAAATATCATAAGCCGTTTCTGTACTAGCTCACGTCGGTGGTTATCTAAAGACTGTAAAGTTACCTAGGACATAGGAGACTGAATGGGACACATGGGTTGGGAGACACCGACAAACATAATCCTAAAATGGACACAATAAACTCCAGGTGGATTTAGCTTTGCGTTTGTTTAGTTCAAAAGGAAATAAATTTATCCTCAACATTAATAGGAGGGATCGATTGTTTGAAATGTAACATTGTTACAAGCTGATTAGTCTTTATATAATGTAATGTAACATTGTTACAAGCTGGGCTTGTCTTTATATAATGTAACATTGTTACAATGTCAAGGTCCCTTTGCGGGGTCCCTGCGGTCGTTGTCTATTGGTATGATCACCTACTGAGTTCTGGCCAGCATTTATATTTGTCCCAGCCACGTGGTGATACAGGACGCACAACACAACAATAAATTGAGTAAGAAACTCATTTGTAAATTACATTACAACACCTTTATTCACATCAAAAACAAGAACATCCGCGGGCCTTGAGTAAGGCCGTAGCTTTACCAGCTACTACAAAAACAGTCTATAATCAAGTAGATTAAAAGGCATTACCTGAGGTGGGTAGTTCTCAAAAGAACTTACTCTGAGCCGGTCGAAACCGGCTCATGCTAGTTAACCGCACCTAGGACTTAGACCTTCTCTCTTCACTGATCAGCGCTGACTGCCTAATCTCCACTAAAAGTCCCGCGACGCGCATCGGATCTCCCGGCATGCGTGCCGAGACTTCCGTTTCACTGACCAATCGCAGTGACCGTGTACGTCACAACGATCACGCGTGATCAGTGGCGCCTTCAAGCATGGGGGATAAAGAGAAAAGAGCCCATCCCTCTCCCGCTTGAATACAACAAGGGCATAGCTTATCTCCCCATGTAGACATTCTCTTCCCAGGTGACAACGTGATAAGTGGGTACTAGACAGACCGACCACAGTGGAAAAAACCTGGGAAGAGAAAGCCTTTGTCTATCCTGTGTATTATCTTATCTCACCCTCAGGTGACGAAAGCAGGGTAGGGCTTGGACTTGATTTCATTCATTAAATCACAGAATGTGACATACAAGCTGGGCTTGTCTTTATATAATGTAACATTGTTACAAGCTGGGTTTGTCTTTATATAATGTAACATTGTTACAAGCTGGGCTTGTCATTATATAATGCAACATTTTTTTTATTCTGATGATGTTAAATAATTAAATATGAGTAAGTTACCGATACGTGACCATTATATGAATGAGTTAACGATATGTGACCATTATATGAGTGAGTTGGGGATACAAGTGAATGGTCCAAACCATTAGCGAACTCAATATCCGAGTAACCAGTAGGCAAGTGAATGGCCGAAACTTAAATGACCAATATACGAGTAGCCAAGATATAAGTGAATCGATTAAATATTAGTGAATGGGCAAAATATATGAGTAGCCAGTACGTAAGTCAAAGGTGAAAACATTAGTTGATGACCAATATATGAGTAGCGAAATGTTCTCTTTCGTTTGGATACTGAAGAAATTGAAGACAGCAAGTAAACGTTTATTGTTTTGTTATGTGCTGACTAATGGGGCTATAAACCCGGCTCATTTTCTGGACATTACCACGGCAAAGATAAAGGGAGACAATAAACCCGTTGTTATATATAGTGAGAACGGGGAAACAGGCTGGGGCACGGGAGGAGGGGCGGGTTAGACGTAAGATAAAGGTTAAGAGAGATAGAAAGGTATATATATAGAGAGAGAGATAGATAGATAGATAGTTAGATATAGATAGAGAGATACCGAGAGATAGGGAGAGATAGATAGACAGATAGATAGATTTAGATATATAGAGAGAAATAGAGGGAGAGATTGGGAGAGAGAGAGATAGAAAAAGCGATAAATATAGATAGATAGATTGATAGATAGAGAAAGATAAATAGAGAGATAAAGGTAGATAGATAGATGGTATGCGTCATGTGAATGAGTAGGTTTTAAAAAAAAATGATAACCACACGGGTTACTTCGATTTTAGACATTTTAAAATGTTCCCGAGTTCACGACATGTTTTGTGTTTTCATCTATTAATTTATATTGAACTCTTGTTGTATGGTTGAGCGCCCGAGCATTAACATGAGGTCCATAGATCGAACCCTGTTGACTGCTTGAAATGTACACCCTGTTTGGTGAATGTTAAATCAACAATTCTTTAAAAAGAGGTAACCTATCATATGTTTTGAAAGTAATAGCAGCTGGACGTTGTGTACTGAGTACCTGAGTATTTTATTCTACAGGTGAACAATACTTCATCTGGACCCAAGTCGGAGCATACCTACGGAAGTATTGAAAGTGTGGTATATGCTAAAATTACTGACACTGCTTTGGTAAAGTCATTGGTTTTAAATTAAGGATTTTTTTTTCATGTTTTTTTTAAAGGATGCCATTTTTTTTATTACTGCAATTGCTCAGTCATAAAAGTCTTTATTTCACTTCCTGTCATAAAAGTCTTTATTTCACTTGCTCAGTCATAAAAGTCTTTATTTCACTTGCTCAGTCATAAAAGTCCTTATTTCAATTGCTCAGTCATAAAAGTCCTCATTTCACTTGCTCAGTCATAAAAGTCCTTATTTCACTTGCTCAGTCATAAAGGTCCTTATATCACTTGTTGAGTCATAACTCTTTATTTCACTTGTTCAGTCATTAGTCGTTATTTCACTCACTTGCTCAAAGTCCATTCTTGTTATCGAACCTGTTGAAACTCACCTGTTCTTATTAAATGTGTCCTTAAGTATTGTACAGATGTAGCACTTGTACAAAGTCACCTGCTGTTACTCTGGTACTGGTTCATGGTCACCTGTTGTTGTTCCTACACCTGTTGTCGTAAGTTGTATGTTGTATACGGTATGTATAAATTAATACATCACTCCTGTTAGCCAGTTTTCAATTCTTTATTACCCACCCCTCCCTTGATAGTCAATATTTCTCATGCATGCACTGTTTACCTCGTTATCTTATATATATATAAATATATATATATATATATATATATATATATATGAATGAGTTATATATATATATATATATATAAAGATAGATTTAAACACAATATCATCAGGAGCGTAGGTAGGGTGTAGGGAGCAGCATCTAAGGACCGGCAGTTGAGTAGTGCATAGTTTACACTCTCCTCCCTTACCACCTACATTTTGCTCTCTTCTTTACACGCAGGGGCCCAGAGCGCCGGGGGTGGAGTGGAAAAAACCAAAGAACCCTGTTTACGCCTCTAGTAATAGTATCACGATTGTCAAGTTGGCTGTTTTCCCGCCAATTTTGGCGGTATTTATTAGACCCGGCGTGAATTTTTTTTTAACAACTTTCGAGGTGGAGGGAGGAGTTTTGGCCGCTTTGTCTGTGCATTTCGGCGGTTTTAATTTAAAAAATCTGGCAACCCTGCTTAGCATCACCATACTAGATCATGAATGTATGGTCACGTACAATCTGTGGGCTGAATTTTTTTTTTAAATTTTATACCTGGTTCAAATGTAGGTCCTTTCGTTATGAATGCTTAACTAGCTATAAATGTTGCTGGCATTCATTTCGTTAGCTATAAATGGTGCAGTGATTTATGTCGATATGTATCCATACCCATCTATATATGTAGCAACAATATGTTATGTAAAATAGGATGCAGACATAAACTTAAAAAGGGGAGACGATCAGATAAATAACAAATATGTCGGCTTAAACACAGCTGAACATTTATTCAAAAGGTGTAGTCCGAAATATAATGCAGATGAGTTATCTTAAAGAAAACGTCATGGTCAAACGCTGTATGGTTTAAGCATTTCAATATTTGTTTTACGTGAAATATAAATGTTATATGATGAGAATGCAGACGTAAACTGCTTAACAAGGGGGGACTATCAGTAAATAACAACTGTTATGGGGGGGGGGATAAGCGAGCGAATATCCTTGTTAGTGTTCCCGTAGCATTTCTTTACCCTCTGCGATAATCTCATAACATTTCTACTACACTACTACCATATTCAAGGTGAACACAGGTAACTAACTATATGGCGGTGCTGAGGTGTGAACTAATTTTCTGCACCGCACTGATCAGGAGCACAACCTCACCGCCATTATAGGTTAAAAATATCACATAAGCTTCAATTAAAAAGATAAAAGTTTAATCAATAAACGGAAATAAAAAAAAAGGTTTTCGATTTCCTTGTGTGTAAGAGCACTATAATTTAATAATTGTATACATTGAAACACCATGCGTTGAAATACCATGCCCTGAAACACCATGCATAGAAACACCATGGTGTTGTTTGGAAACAGAGTATGGGGGAAAATGGTTACAAGGCATACTTTAGGTGACTTGCCTTATCAGTGCTCGTTTGTGACCGCCCTTTATCATATGGGCACATTAGGAAACTGTGTTTAGGGCCCACGAACCTAAAAGGGCATACAGAAAGTCTACTAATGGGATTTCAAATTCGAAAGTACCGCAATGACTCTAACGTGACCTTTTTTTTCTCACAGAGACGTAGTTTTTTGTGTGACAGGCAATGAAAAATAAATTAATACAAAAAAAAATGAAGTATTACTTATCAAAAAAAATGTTGTGATGTCTTGAAAGGAATTTTAATTTAACCTGGAGTTTGACACAACTATGTCAAATAGGGATACGCGTAAAAAAAAGAAAATCAGGAAAAAGGGCGGGGCGGGGGTGGGGGGGGGGGGAGGATCCATACACATCTGAATTAAATTAAAAATTGATTTATTTCCTGTTGGGTTGCGCATCTCTTTTGTCTCCATAATTTGAAACCACAAAGCAGTTTACTTTTGTACTGATAACTAGGCTGGATGCTATAGATGGAGGTTCTCACACAACTGGGCTGGATGCTATAGATGGAGGTTCTCACACAACTGGGCTGGATGTTATAGATGGAGGTTCTCACACAACTGGGCTGGATGTTATAGATGGAGGTTCTCACACAACTGGGCTAGATGTTATAGATGGAGTTTCTCACACAACTGGGCTGGATGCTATAGATGGAGGTTCTCACACAACTGGGCTAGATGTTTTAGATGGAGGTTCTCACATAACTGGGCTGGATGTTACAGATGGAAGTTCTCACACAACTGGGCTGGATGTTATAGATGGAGGTTCTCACACTTGTTCAGGCGGGCTTAGTGGCTTCCTCGAGCCCATTTATTGGTGCCCACTCCTGCTCAACATTAAAAAATAACCAAAGGGCCTCAATGAGGCATCCAGTGATCATCGTAGGACTGCCCTTTAAATAAATTGCCCAGGTTAATCAATCGAACTCTATGCTGTATTGGGCTTGATTGCTTTAGCTTTGTTGAGCTGCTAGCGGAGCCATCGTCTATAATTCAAAATATTTTGTTATTCAAATTATTTGACAACAGTCGTAAGGCACACTGACTGCCTGATAACGATATGCAGAGAGACACACCGACTGGCTGAATGATAGACATATTTGCATAATGAGTAGCATACAGTTCTACTGACAGACAGACTGGTTAACAACAGAGAGACAGACATAATGAATGGCAGACTGGCAGACAGACAAAATGTCACTGTCACTGTCACTCTTTGTGTCACTCCTGACCTATGAGGTCATTTCGTGACGCTCAATGTTTACCTGAACTCTCACACCTTCATATTTTCGTTCGTACGTTTCACACATCAACACCAACTGCACTAGACACACACACACTACTATATTCCGTTTGGTCTCTCTCTCTCTATCTCTGCCACTGTTTAGCTAGGACTGTTGATATTTTACACAGGGAGCAACAGTCTTATCAACATAGGCGCAACAATTAAATAGTCTAAGCTCAGTAAACAGACTTGGATAGAGTAGTAATAACCTGGAGTTGGTTATTCGTCTTTTTTCTGTAATGAGATAGTGCACGATGTTAAGCTGTTAATAATCATGTGGTGTACATTAGAATAAACAGTTTTCACAGTTTTCCAGTCTCAGTGGACAGGTGAGAAATAAGTTCTATATAGACAACTTTTTACTGTATTTTAAACTATTTTCAGAGATTCTTAAAAAAAAAAAAGAAATGTGTTACGTTTTAAAATTCATCTGTGGGAACCTCATATAAATGTACGTTCACCGTTGTGCCTTCTTGGCCATTGCACTCTCGACTGTGGTGGTTGTGGGGATTAATGAAAATCACCATACAAAAACTTATCATCAATATTTTATAGTTACTAAGAGATATAAATCTAATCCTTTAAAGGACTTATAAAAAAAAATGTTGATAGAGTGACTGAGGGGGGGGGGTCTACAATGTAACCCCCTTTAAAAAAAAAAGCGAGGAAAACAGGGATATACCATGGGTGGGCCCAGGACGAGTGGGCCCATTGTGCTCAGCGTAAAATCTACCTCTGCTAGTAGACTATTTTTTGCCAGGTAAGAAGGGCCTCAGCCATTAGTTACTGGGCCCCGTAATAAACTATGACGACGGGGGCTTTCTACCCCCCCCCCACCTGTCTCTCTCTCTTCCCTCCCCCCACTTATGGAATAATTACAAATAAATGGCCCTGCCAGTAATGAGCTTCGAACCCAAAAAGCTTTTGTATTAAGATCATTCCAGCTTCACAATCTTATCTTACCCATGCCAGGGCTTAATAGTTGATTTTTATTATCCAAGACTAATAAACACGTCTTTTTTTAAAAAAAAATAAACCATTATTGGATGCATTATGCAGGTTAAACTATAGTTACTTTGAAACTAAACTATTTCTATATAGATAAATAGATAGATAGATTGATTGATTGATAGATAGATAGATAGATAGATATAGATGGCGAGAGAGAAAGAAAGAGAGAGAGAAAGAGAGAGAGAAAGAGAGAAAGAGAGAGAGAGAGAGAGAGAGAGTCAAATGATGAAAACACGAATGTGCCAAAAAATATATACTTCCAGCAGTTGTTTTTTAACCATTGTTATTATTGAGTTTAAAGTGAACATCCTGAAACATAACACATGTACATGTATTTGTACTTAAGTCCAAACGCTAACATATACACACATCTACACAGAATAATTAACAATAGGTCATAACCAAACACATACAGCCAATGACACACTGTGGTAATGACACTAACACGAAATCAATACCACACTGTAGTAATGAAACACGTGAACAATAGCACACTGCGCAATGACAGACACATCGAATAGCACACGCAATTAGCACACTGTGGTAATGACAGTTGCACACAGCCAATATCACATTGTGGGTAATGAGACTTAAAACGATATCACACTGTTGTAATAACACTTAACATACAAAACATCACAGCATAACACTTGCTCTTACAGTTGTACAATGACTGATACAATCGTATACTGACATTAATACACTCTGACCGGGGGGGGGGGGGGGGGGGGGGGGAAGGGAGGGAAGGGGGACGCAGACAAGGGGGAAGAAGGGGGGGGGGACACCAACAACCAAGGAGGAAGAAACAGAGAACACCCACCCCCGAGGCGCAAGGAAAAGGGAACATTACTTTTTTTACATACAGTACTACAAAGTAATATTACAGATTTGTGTGACCAATGCCGGTCAAATGGTGGGTACTTCTGGGGCTAATTAAAAGCAACAACAAAATATTTACCTTTTGAAGTTTAATGAAATGTTCAATTTATACAGGGGCGGATTTACGTCAGTGAAGGCCCCGGGCGCTGAAGAAAATATTGGGCCCTCTAGGAAAAGAGAGACATGTCACATATCATGGAGTTTAGAATTGGGCTCTGTGGGACCCTGAAATATTCGGGGTCCCTGGGCACGCTCCCATTGCGCCAGTCCATAAATCAGCCTCTGTCGTTAAGAACTTTTCAATTTTCGCATGCACACTTTCAAAAGTATATATAAAAAAAAAAACCTAAATATACCCAAAAACCTTTCACACATTTTTTTTTGTCATTATTGAGTAGTTTTGTAACGTCCATTCACAAATCAGTTTTACATTCAGAATTAATCCGTTGTTCGATGCCTAATACCTGTTTTTGAAAGTTATCATCGGATGTTTTTTAAAATAGATTTTCTTTTTATAGCTTCATCGAAATGTCAGCTAAAAATAACGGAACATTTATTCAAAAGGTTATAGTCCTAAAGAGCGTGCTGTTATTGGCAGATAAGCTATCTTTATGACAATGTCAAGGCCAAACGCTATTTGATATAACCTTTTTCAATATCTGCTTCACATAACAAGACACTACAACGGGTGTGGGGTGGGTAGGGGTGAGCGGGTTTGGGAGGGGGGGGAGGGAAGTTTCAAACTTATAAAAAAAATCCAACGTAAACATTGACGAAGAAGTAACAGTGGCGGCGCTGCTTAAGGGCACACTGCTGTCAGGCTTTGACTTACTGAAATGTTCACGTGTTGATGTGAAGAAATTTTTGACTTTTTAATGTAATGAAATTTTGGCTGTCAATGTACTGCACTTAAATGTGTTTGTTGACTATCCAGCTCCATTGCTTTCCCCTTTTTCACCCCTTTATAGGTCATCTAGGTAAAAATGATAAACCATCATTTCTGTCAGAGAGGGGTGTGTCACGGTGATGACGTGTGTTTTTAGCAGAATTGACCAAGAGGTTCTCAAAAATTTCGCATAATGGCCTACGAATTATTTTTGATCCCACGTGATTGGGGTAAAAGGGAAGGGGGGGGGGTCAGAATTCTCAGAACAACTAGATTTCAAGAAGAATAATCTGCACACTAATCAATTCATAATTCTGAATCATTCTCATAAAGTGTATGAATAAAAATCTCAAGTTAATGTCAGGTGATTTGTTTTCTATTGATAGATCATTGGTAACAACAAACTAATTTAAAATTAATTATTAACCGTTTAAATATAATAGAAAAAAGCGTGTGCGTCAAATTTCGCATTACCTTAAGAGTTGGTTGTTGACAACACAGCTTGAGCCCAGAGACTGAAACAACAACAGCAACACAATATTGTAAATGTCCCTAAAATCACCTGGTAATTTCTTAAAAAGATAAGACTGAAGATAGAATGTCATAAAACTTTAATTGAAATACATTGAAGTGTGCCAAAGTCAACATATGACGATCATAACATATAAATTATACCAACTGATGTTATTTTTATTTGACCCTCAGTTTTATATTGTTGTAACAGTTGTGGAAAGTAAATAATGGTAGCTAAAACACAATTCGTGACCAAATAACGAGTGAAACAGTCAAGGTATGGGGACAGAAAACAAGATGACCAATAACGAGGACGAACTGACCAAAGAGTTCAAATCTGTCCACCTAAACGTTCCCGTGAAGATGAAGAAACAAAAGACCCAGCAGACGACACCATCAGGAGCAGCTGAGGACAAACTGACCAAGCTGGACATCTTATACACAGTGGACCAGGTCCCGCCATGGTATCTGTGCATTCTTCTAGGGTTCCAGGTAAAAATTCAATCAATTTATCTATTTTAGTTGTTTTAAGCTGGTCAACAGATTTTGAGAAATCTATTTCAGTTTTTTTTCTCAATCCTTCTGATGAAGTCTATGTCGAATTGCTCTGGCATATGAAAAGCGAAGGTTACCTGTCTCCATGTCAGACACACCCAATAAAAAGGTCAAAAAGAGATGTAGACAGAGAATCAGAGAACGGAACGTTTTCATTAACCTAAATTACATAAACTGAGCGATGGTTTCCATGTTTTTAAGAAATAGCCCATCAAACATCGTGAACATTAGTAAAAAAGAAAAAAAAAAGAATCCAACAAATATTTTAAAATTTAACGGAATCATTTTTTTTTAAATGTGTTTTAAGGCTCCATTTTAATTGATCTTTCTAGCAATTTTTGACGGCTTTTGGCGCCACATTTGCGTATCCGGTCATAATCAGCAGCGCCATCTGTATTGAAGGGGATGACGTGGGTCTAGGGGAGCTCATAAGCACTGTCATCTTTGTCTCCGGCTTTTCATCAATTCTTCAGACCACTTTTGGTATCAGGTAAAAAAAAAGAAAATAATATTACTTTTTATACTTTTAATACATCTACTACAAGATTTTATCTTGAGAGGCGCCTCCATAGCACCTGCCACCCAACGCCCAACTGGAAAAAGGTGATGGGGCTTGGAAAACAATATGGCGCTTAAATAAACGCCCCACAAGGAACTAAAAGGATCAAAAGCCCCAAATGTCCATAAAGTGACTTAACCAACCATGATTTACGGTGAATTGATCTTTTTTATTTACTAAATTGTAATTGAATACATCTCTGACGTCTCGTCGTGACCAGAAAACAAGAGCTTGAGAATAATATTTGGGTTGCCAGACTCGTTTAATTAAAACCGCTGAAATAAACAGACAAAGCAGACAAGGCTCCCTCCATTCATACAACTGCAAAAAAAATAATAATAATTCTCCACGGAGTCTAATAATTAAATACCGCCACAAACTAGCGGGGGAGGGGGACCTCCAACCTGGCAACTCTGTCACACCATGGAAACATTAACCTATTCAGAGCTGTAACGCATATAAAGAAAGTGAAACAGAAATCAACCTTGTTTAATTTTTTTTTTAAAGTGTGACACTGGTAACAAAGGGGGCGTTGTATTTCTGGCGCATAGACAAGCGGTTCTCACGCGATCGTACCCCTTAGGGTGCGAAAGTAGGCTATGTCCATTGGTACCCTTCACGTATTCTTCTTCTTCCTTTGGCTCTACAGCCCATTTAAGGCCCTGGCCTGCCACCTCCTTCACATATAAGTTCTTCAAATTCTGTCGTGTCTCTTCACAGTTGCTACCACAATTACTACATTCCGTCTTGTGTCGCCTTGTTACTTATGTGATATGCACATTCACACTCACAGGTTGACACATATGCACATTAAAGAAAATGACACTAGTCATGTTTCATGATTTATTAAACACCAACACAAGAAATAGTAACAAAATAAATCCACATAAAGAGAAAAAATATTCTAAGTCCGATTCTTATCACTTCCACAATTCTTAAACTACTTTCTCAAACAAACAAACCAACACACAAACAAACGAACAGCATCCTACTGTGTCAACGGTCAACTTCTCACTGCTCGCTATCTTCTCTTCTTTTTACCCTTGGTCAGTACTTCATCACTAGCACACTTTTATCATACTGATCACAACTCATCACATACTCCTAATAAAGGTTATAACAGAGTTATGACAGTTGTTTCAAACAAAAATTATATGTCTCTGCGTACCCATGCATAAGCTTTCCCGCACCCCTTCATAAGCTTTCCCGCACCCCTTGAGGTATGAGTGCCACGGTTTGAGAACTGCGGGCCTAGACTGTCTACACAGCATAATCTAGAAACGTTGCACTCAAAAGATAATGGTTTGCTTTAAATCTGTGACCTATGACCTTCTCGTTTAATAATCTCCAGCTACGCACAAAAAATCTCTACCCGCAATAAAATAAAAATAAAATATTACAGCTTTTAAGTAATAAAAAATTTGTTGATGTGCTATTCATATTCAATCTCCTTGCTCATGTGGTTATAATTTTTAAGCAAAACTGCACATCATTTTCAGCAGGACGGCAAATTTTGTTGGAAAATGTCCTTGTGGTTGTTTATTATGTGATTTGAAGCAGTAAAGACGTAAATTGGCATGTTTTAAACATATGGGGAAATAAGCAAATGATTTATTTATTTTAATGTATGTACAAGTTTTAATGAGGAATGCTTCCTTCACTCTATTAGGTTGCCCATAATTCAAAGTATCAGCTACTCTTTCATAGTCCCAGCATTTGTTGTCATGTCCGTTTCCCCGGGCAACTGCCCATACACGGACTCTAAAGGTAAGTAATACTGTAATATCGATCGGAAAATTCGGATCCAAAGATAAGTAGTGATACTATATTACCTTACACTTATCTGAAATACACAACGATACACTGCTTCCTATAAATGATTCACAGGTAAGTAAAAATATCATGTTACAATCGTCTGTTGTAATCACTTCCTGACATAAAGAATAACCTATACGAATCGCACACTCATTAAGTAATTACAATGAGTCATTTAAAGTTCATCAGCCATGTTCTTCATATGTAAGACATATGTAACCTGTTCAAAACTATACTCGATTTCTTACCAAGACGTCATATTTTTTTTTTCTATTTTAATTTTTGAAAAGTGTGTCATGTAATTCATTTTTTAAATTGCATCTTAGTTGCTTCAATTAGATAACAACATTTTTTTTCTTATTGCTTTCAGTTTAAAATAATTTAGCGCACAGGTCATATGATATAATCAGCACTTGAAAATATTTTATTCCATTTTTTAAAAAAAAGACATTCTAAAAAGGTTTAACACTGCCAGTGGTGATGTACATGTTAATGTACTGCTGCAGGAAAAAAAGATTCTTGGTTAAACCAATGTCAACGTCGCCTTTGTTAATATTAGTCCTCCTATCAGTCTTTTGAAGACTAATGTCTTTATGCCCCCCCCCACCCGACCCTTCCAACTGTTGTAGTTGTCGTCCAGGGTCTCTGACATGTGCTTAAATTCACCTTCCGTTGTGGTTGGCAAAAAATAATTTCCTAACACGGTGCCCTCCTTGTAGTGATGGCACTAAATATCCGCCCATGTATCAGATCAATCCCGCAAACTGGCGCTCACACAGTCATATCATTTCTATAAACATTTGTATGATAGAAGGACTTATATTTTACACCCATTGAGCTTCAAGAAGTGAGTGACTAATGATTTGGAATTTCAGAAAAAAAAAACACGACATGATAAAAAGACAAACACAACTTTACAAACAGACAAACAGGACATGACACACAAACAAAAAGGACATGATAAACAGACAAACACGACATGACAAACAGACAAACATAACATGACAAACAGACAAACAAGACATGACAAACAGACAAACACAACATGACAAACAGACAAACACAACAGACAAACACGACGACGTCCGGACAGAGCGGCTGAAAAAAAACGCCTTATATAAACACGTAGACTGATTCTCATTTCAAAGTGTACTACTGACTTAACCTTTATGTCCTGCACAAGTCACACTGCAGTCAAAATTAAACCATGGGGTTCACTTATGTTTCTTTTCAGTGAATACATCTACGTTGCCTCCCCTAGCTTCTGAGGAACACAGAGCGATGTGGAAATCAAACCTCTGTCAGGTATCAATAAGTCATCTATGTCACAAATCTCTGTTAGGTATCAATATGCTATCTATGTCCCAAATCTCTGTCAGGTACAAATAAGTCATCTATGTCACAAATCTGTCGGGTATAAATAAGTCATCTATGTCACAAATCTGTCAGATACAAATAAGTCATCTATGTCACAAATCTCTGTCAGGTACCATTAAGTCATCTATGTCTGAAATCTCTGTCAGGTACAAATAAGTCATCTATGTCACAAACCTCTGTCTGGTATAAATACGTCATCTGTGTCACAATTCTCTGTCAGGTATCAATAAGTCATCTGTGTCACAAATCTCGGTCAGGTATCAATAAGTCATCTGTGTCACAATTCTCTGTCAGGTATCAATAAGTCATCTGTGTCACAAATCTCTGTCAGGTACAAATAAGTCATCTATGTCACAAATCTCGGTCAGGTATCAATAAGTCATCTACATCAATTTTACCTTCTGAAATGGTAACAACTTAAAACGCCAGAGATGTTCGTGTACAGGATGTGAAAATAGGAATCAACAATGCGCAAACTGCAAAGGCCTGAGAACCGGGGGGGGGGAGGGGGGGAGGGATGTGACATACATTTATCTTAGAGCCTCGTAATTGGCGACTCAGCTCGAACAAACAAATTCCTCTTCATCACTGTGTCATAAGATACTCAAGTGGTGAAAATGCCACACCCTCGCTTGTGGCCAAGTCAGTTATTCCCCGGGACGGACCGTCCTTTCCACCTCTCCCTAGTTCTTGCCGCCTTTATACTAGTCCTGGTGTAATATTGTAGCGCGCGCGCGCACACACACACATACACACACACACGCACACACACACGCACGCACGCACGCAGGCACGCAAGCACGACGCTCGCACGCACGCACGCACGCTCGCACACGCACACACACACACATTGCTTTCATGAATATTTTAACTCAGTGGTTCATTTATAGTTTAAGTGACCCACATAGAGAAATTTATGGTTTAAGTGACCCACATAGAGACATTTATAGTTTAAGTGACCCACATAGAGACATTTATGGTTTAAGTGACCCACATAGAGACATTTATGGTTTAAGTGACCCACATAGAGACATTTATGGTTTAAGTGACCCACATAGAGAAATGTATGGTTTAAGTGACGCACATAGAGACACGTATGTTTTAAGCGACCCCGATGGTATAAAAAGAAAGAAAACGTAAAATGTAT
>JAGDYQ010000002.1:21162867-21220019 GCA_021962125.1 Bulinus truncatus
TAACGGATGTTTGCGAGGCCTCTTTAATTCTTTAATAACAATTATTACTATTAATATAAATCTAAACTGTGGGGACTCCCTGCCAGGCGCGGGGCTTAATTTTGAGCAACACGTCAAATCAGCCTACGGCTGGTTCTGACCCGAACAAATGTCAACGGCCCCCTGCTTAATAGGCTACGTAGGTTACAGTTACCTGCTAATGGCTGCTATGAAATGACTTTATGGATAAGCGCCATCAGAGGTGTCATGATGTTTTGTGTTGTGTGTGTGACTGAGCTATGCATGAACTCAGTGTGTTTGTGAAATAAATAGTGAGATTGAAGTGAGTGAATGTCCAGGTGAGAAAGGGGGAAGAATGAGAAATTGTGGCAGTGTACACAGGTCTCTCGAGGTGAGAGAGGACTCACCTTTACTTCTAATGTGGGAGGTGATATTTTCATATGGGGATAATATGTTGTGAATTCAGAGTCTGGATATTTGAACTCTAAAGTTTAGTTGGTGTTGGCCTAATTTATATTACTTCACTGGATTATATATATATTCATTTGTATTCCTTTTCATTCTATTATGTTCATCAATAAACACAATTTTTGACCGTCGACCACGCCTACCTTTATTTTATAATGTCTAGAGTGAACCTGTCTGTGACAAGAGGTGACCCATTATCAGCCCGTAGCGTGCGGGGGCCTGGGGGCCGGGCCCCGCCTGCGTTCTGTCTGGCCCCCTCTGCCTTACTTCCATTGAAAGGGATTGTGTGGCTAGCATCAATCCCAGTCGCCTTTACTTCCGCTTTTTTTTTCATAACTGCAATAAACTGTTTTAGTCTGAAAAATTGACTAGAACTTTTTTTTTACTGCCGCCTTCACAACTAACCTTGAAACTGTAACAAAAATTACTTTTTATTTTTTGTAATATAACTTTTCATGATGGCTGCAATTAAATAAAAAGATTTGGAGATTCTTAATCGGGATAATATCGCTTTTTAACATATTTATTTTAGCACTATATGATTGGTTCTTTTCGTTGATGTTTTATACAACCACTTGCTTATAAACAAAACATAGCAAATCATCTTTTTACAACCATTATCTAGATCAGCGATGCTAAAAAACTGGCCCATGCAAAATAAATTTGGGCCTTTACGATAATTTTTTGGCCCCACAAGTTTAAAAATAACATCACATTTGGCCCTTAAGATTTTAAAAAGTGCACTCATTGAGCTATAGTTAAAATTGAAATCCATTTTAAAAGGATGTATTTCTTTTCTTTGTTACGTTTTCTAAGTGTTTTGGGCTCTATGTAAAATTAGGTACTTCAATAAGAACATTCAAAATATATAATATAAATGTTTAATTGCCATGTTAAAAAAAAACTTCCGATACTTCCAACATATATCGATAAAAGATAAAAAATCACAAGTAATCATCCTATAACTCAAAAAGATATACTCTTTGATACATGTTTTCCACATAGTTTTCTTTAAAATGTTGTGTTAAAAATTGAGAATTAGTTAATAGTGTTTACTTTATCGTTGATCTAATAACTGTCTCATTAAATACATACATATATAAAAATTATATTTTTGGCCCTCCAAATGTTTTTGGCAGACAATAATGGCCCACAGAAAAGAAAAAAAAAGGTTTAGCATCACTGATCTAGATCGCCATATTTAAACATCCATTAGTACAATTTAGTACTGAATAATCAAACAAAATATTTACACCTTGAACGCGGATATGTTCTTTTATTTAAACAATGATAATAAGTATTATAAAGGACGCCATATTTAAACATCCATTAGTACAATTTAGTACTGAATAATCAAACAAAATATTTACACCTTGAACGCGGATATGTTCTTTTATTTAAACAATGATAATAAGTATTATAAAGGACGATCTCAAATTAAAATCGTGGTAGGGGTGAACAGCTTAATTAAATTCGATGTGTTTTCAATATTGTTGCTTTTATTTATTCGTCATACGGCAAAGTTTTTTTTTTTTAATTCTGGTCATTTTTTTTTTCCACTCAAGAAAATAAAAAAAATTCATTTATGTTCAGTCTTTTTTTTTCTCTCTTTAGCATGATAACTTTAAAATACTCTAACATCTGCATTCTGCCATACGAATGTTCACCCCCCCTTCCCCCCACTTATATCATTCAAATTTCGTGTCATCCGTTTATGAATTTTTGAGGAAAAAAATGTTTAGGCGTGCATTGTGAAAATACTGGAAGCAGGCCCGTAGCCAGGTCAAAGTTAGCAGTTGGGGGGGGCACCAATACCCAGCAAGGGGGGGGCAGTTTTTCTCATTTTAGTTACTTTTTCTTTATTTTTTCCTCTTTTTCTTTTTTAAGCGGGGGGGTGGGGAACTCCACACTAGCGGGTGGGGGGCACGGCCCCCAGTGCCCCCCTAGGCTACGGGGCTGACTAGAAGGTAACTTCAGCAAGGCACGGGACCTAACTGGGACTTGAGTGGATAATGGAAGGGGGAAGGGAGTAGTCGCTGAAAAGAGCAGTTATGCGTTTGTTTTGTGAATGCTAGGCAGAGACAGAGGTGTTTGTGGTAGGAAGGGTGGGGGGGGGGGAATAGGCAATATACAAGCCATGGCCCCTACTTGATAAAAAATTTGGACTGGTAAAAGGGGAGAAGGGGGCATGAAAGGCGCCTTCTTAGTTTTCTAACTCTCTCCATACCATAGCCCAGGGATGGCAAGGAAGATTTTTTATTGAAGCGCTAAAACTAAAAGTTACTTCAAATGCCAATTGTGTTTTATGCGTAGTATTTATAATTATAATTTATAATTCTGTTCACGTGCTAGGAACTATGCCGTGTATTGGCCACTGGAACCGTTCCTTTGTTATTGGGGGGGGGGGGGGCATAGTCAAAGGTACATTTGGTGGGGACCTAGGCGAAAACGGTGGGACGGATGGCCGAGTGGTGTAGATACTCGACTGTCGATCTGCGAGTCCTGGGTTCGATCCTCGGTGAGGCTCCAGGTGAAATTTGGTACAAAGTCGTCCCACAAGTCCACCCAGCTTTAAATGGGTACCTGACTTAAGTCGGGGAAGTAAAGGCGGCTGGGCGTTGTGCTAACCACACAATCCCTTCATATGTCGAGGTTATAGAAACAGATGAATTCTACACTTCATCTGCCCCGATGGCCCGTTAAGGCTAAGGGAACTTTACTTTTTAGGCAAAAACACAGTTAAGGCCCACCGTTGACCAATGTACTACATTTTCTTAAACTTTACAAAACTGGGCCCTCCCACTCCGACCCTGCCCACAACTAAGTCGTATGAGCCCGAGACCCATCAAAAGGGCTCACGTTGACGTTTCCTGTGCCTGCAGGCATGGGCGTATTCATGGGGGGGGGGCAAGGGGGGCATTTGCCCCCCCCCCTACATTTTGAAAAAATGTCATATAAGAGGGGGCATTTGCTCCCACCCCCCTTACATTGAAAAAAATTTCATAAAGTTGTTATTTGGCCCCCCCCCCCCCGGAAAATGTTCGCCCCCCCCCCTGGAAAAATTCCTAGCGACGCCCATGCCTGTAGGGGCGGATTTAGGAGGGGGGGATACCGTTACCACAAGTTTAGGTAAATTATCGAAATATTTTTTGTTCTAAGACCAATTTTCAACAATAAAAACAGTTTGCCCCCCCACCCGGATCAAACTTTTGCCCTCCCCCCCCCCCCCGTCAAAGTTGTCTGTGTGCCTGGCTAATTTTTTTTTTTAAAAAAGGGTCCGGGGGGGGGGGGCGCTTAGTTTTCCAATCCACCAAGAAAGAATAATTTAAAAAAAAAAGAGTCTTAAGACTGAATGCCAAAGCCTGGACTTATCATGACCTTTTAGGAACGCCGTGACTAGGGGGCGCGAAAGTTTGATAGCCGTTAGAGACACCTCAAAAGAGTCTACGCCCAAGCGACCCTTGTCGTACGTGGGGAAAGTAGGGGTAGCATAAAACAGTATTAATTGCAGTTATTTTTAGGCTTTTAAATATTCATTTATTTGTGCACTGAGTTGGTGACACACAATGGGACAAATTGATTTATTTAACTTCATAGTTTGATTTTATTTACTTGTACTGTTAAACAAAAAATTGACTTTATTTTGATTGACAATATATTTGTTATTAAGAGTATGAAAACACCGGATGTAAAAATGTATGCGTCTATGTAAAATGGAAAAAAAAATACAGTAGACCAAACCATATATTTCTATGGGCAAACGGTTATCAAGGTACTTTACAGATGCATTTTAAACTACTTTTATAGATCAGTGGTTTGATTGTTGTCTCGTTGTTGGTTTTGTTTAAGTTATCATAGTTATGTCCCCTTTAAAAAAATTGAGGGCAAAGGTCGCTTTTTCTGTCAAGTGGTTTTGGTAAATATTAATGTAGATCATTGTTAATGTACGCATTCTTTAATCATAAAATACAGTTAATCTAATGGCAATAATATAAAAATGAATGATCAAGTTTATTTAACTTTGTAGCAGATGCATTATTTTGTTATTTATGTTGTATCAAATGCCGTGTTTTCTTGTAACTAACTTTCCAAGACCAGCGTTTGACCCTTTTCTTTTACCGGTTTTAAAAATAATGTTAAATTTTTAATGTCGGAGTTTTTACAATTTTATAGTATGCAAATTAATTGCTTATCTTTCTGTATTCATTGTATTCATTATAGAATCAAGAATGGAACCAAAACGAGTGGCAGTGATTGGAGCTGGAGCCAGTGGTTTAGTTGCCATCAAATCATGTTTGGATGAAGGCATTACCCCAGTGTGCTTTGAGAGAACCCAAAACATTGGTGGCCTCTGGAGGTACACTGATGAACCCGTTGATGGCCAGGGATGTGTGATGAAGTCTACAGTGATAAACACAAGTAAAGAGATCATGGCTTACAGTGATTTCCCCATTCCTTCTGAATTCCCCATCTTTATGCACAATACTCATGTGAGTAGGCAGTAGGCTATCTTAAATTGAAAAAAAAAAAAAAGTGAAACCTCTCTCCATATCATGATTAATTGAATCAGTTTGCAAGCAACTATTTTTTGCCTTCATCATAAGCAGTTTATTACATACAAAATTTGCAATTATTCAGTTCCATGCAGTATCATGTACTTTTTCGGTCCTTGAACTGACAGCAAATATGAATCATATTAAATCACCAAGGTCTCAGTTTTACCGTGTTTTATATATATTTTTTTTATTTAATTATATTTCTGTCAATTATGATTTTATTCATAAATTGAGTTTTGCTATGTATTAAAATAGCTTGAGATCTCATTGAACTTACTATATTTATCATGTTTTATATTGGTCTTTACTGTGAGAGATGTTTTAGGGATTATATTAGGTACATAAATTAAGTGAGAAAGTACTAAGATTATAAAGTTATAAGCTGTATTTTTTTTAAGGTTTACCAGTACTTTAAAATGTATGCTGAAAAGTTTGATTTGCTGAAACATATCAACTTCAACATTGAAGTGCTGAACATTACAAAAGCTGATAATTTTGCAGTCACTGGCCAGTGGGAGATAAAATACAAAAACAAGAAAACAGATGAGGATATAACTGAAATATTTGATGGTGTTTTGGTTTGTTCTGGCCACCACGCTGAGAAATATGAACCAACATTTCCTGGTCTGAGTCAATTTCAGGGAAAGGTAATTATTTGCTTACCAAAATTTTACTAACCTTTTACTAAATCACCCTAATCTGGGACTAAAATTGCCTGATTTTGTAAATTTTTTATGTTAGCATTTCTTCCCCTTTATTTTTTTGCTCAATGCTGTTTATGAATATTTTCAGGCTCTAGCAGTTTATTATTTTAATATGTACAGCTAAATTTCAAAAAATGCTTTTAAACATATTGTAGGTGATATTGAAAATAATGTTGAAAAAAAATCAACAAATTTATTTACTGCATCTCTGTGTAGTACAAAAAGCTTGCAAAAAAAATTACTGTCATAGTAACTAAAAATAGCTAATATCATAATTTGATTTGGGATGAAATGATTTTGTTACTATGAGTATTTATATAGCATGAAAAAAGTAATTTAAGCTAACCACATCACTAGTTGTTTGTTTATATTCAAAGTGAACCTCTTGCATCACATAATCCAAAGTCTAGTATATGTGTAAATATTCCCCCCTGTCTGAAAATGTTTATAATGTCTTATATAACAGATGTGTTAATCTTAATAGCTCATTGTTTCCAAAGTTGTCTCAACCAGCAATGTGAACTTTATGGATTTAAATCTCTGAGATATCTGTCAACATTCCTTCCTTACCTATTCATTCTCACTGAAGATAGAGAATAATAAAATAAATAATTTCTCACTGGTTTAATGGATTTAATGCAGGAGCTTCACAATTCTCACACATTTTATGGGATCAAAATTGAGCCATTAGCTTATTGGCTGTTGTTTTGTTGTAGCTATATACTGTCATTCCTCTGGATGGGGGTAAATATCACATTGCTGAATATTGTTTGTTTTTATTTTTAATTACTTTTGTAGGTACTTCATTCTCATGACTACAGAAAACCGGAAGGTTTTGGAGACAAAAGAGTTCTTATAATTGGGATAGGTAACTCTGGAGGGGACGCTGCTGTAGAACTTAGTCGAATTGCATCACAGGTAAAACTTATTACAACAAGGCTTACTTCCCATTTCTTTCTTATAAAAAAACTAATATAAATTTCATTATTCAACTTTTCTTTCTAATTTATTAATTTTTTTCTGCATAAGGACATCATTTATTATGTCTTTAAAAATATAAACCATTTTATCATGAAGTTTATTTCTTATTTTTTTTTAAATCCTTTGTTTCTAAGGTTTTTCTCAGCACGAGGCGTGGAACCTGGATTTTGAACAGGATAAGTGATAGTGGATATCCTCTAGATATGATTGTATTCAAACGCCCTTTGAACTACTTGATGGGACTTGCACCTGGTCTGGTCAGCAAAATACAAAAAAAAAGAGTGAATTCTAAAATTGACCATGATGTTTATGGGTATGCTTTAAACATTTTAAAATTTATTTCATAGACACTTGATTGTCATCATTCACTGATCCCCCCGTGAGATCCTTAAATAAAAGAAATCACTACGGTTCTGTTAATTGTCCTTTTGATATATAGTATACTCAGGCACGCCGAGAGGGGGGGGAGGGTCATTGCCAGGGGGCCCGCATTTGTAAGGCCGCCCCGACCTTGTCAATTTTATCAAGACTCATTGTTTATTAAGGGGCCCGCAATGATGTCCTGCCCTGGGGCCCTTGTTGGCTCTCTGCGCCCCTGAGTATACTCAGTGTGTGGGGGTCTTGATTCCATACCTCTCAGACTGTTTTGGTTTCATTTGAGTGTATGTATTTTTTTTTAAAAAAAAACTGCTATCAGGTATAATCTGTTTCTACAGAGAGAATTAGTGTGATCTGCAAGGAGAGAAAAAAAAAATCGCTTAGCGATGTACATATCCTATTCGGCACTCTGTTGAAAATGGTGCTATTGTGTTGTCGAGCTGTTTCTTGCCTTTGTTTTTCTTATATGTGCTGTAAAAAAAAAATAGCCTTCTTAATCATGTGTTAGGAAAATTATCCTGGCTTTATTACTGAGTCGCAATAACGAGCTGAAATGTGGTAAGAATTAGTGCCTCTATAATTCTATCTTTGATTTTTTTTGCAACGGCCTATTAAGAGTCTGGAGTTCCATTCTGTAATTTTTTCCTATATGTGCTCTCCATTTTAAACTTCTGATTTGTCTAATTCTTTAATATACATTTTAGTATAGGGGCTTTCCATTAATTACGTCAACAAAATAGGGGGGGGGGTCAGATAATTTTTTGACAATTGTTGACAAGGGGGAGGGGGGGGAGGTCAAGAAAAGTTGACGTCAACAATGTTGCTTTTTTTTTAATTTAACATAATTACTTAATAAATAGGAAAATTAACCAGCGTTTGTAGTTCTGTGTTACACACTCGCTTAACATTCAGTATTTTAATTAAACTATCTATATTCCTACTAATTTTGCCACATAAACATTTTGGAAGCCACCTTTTGGGGGGGGGGGTAATCAAATGTTGACGTAATTTTATAGGGGGGGGGTCTATGGAAGTTTGACAAGTTGTTGACAAGGGGGAGGGGGGGGAGGTAAAAATCGCCAAAAATTTGTTGACATAAATAATGGACAGCCCCTTGTTTAAATTCATTGTTACATTTATCCATTATTTTTTATTAAAAACTTACCACCATGCATTTTCCTAATGCATTTTGGAATTATTTTTGTCATTTTTTTTTTTTAATGCTTGAATTAATTTTAAATTTTTATCGAATATATAGCCTGACACCAGATTACGATATTTTCCAACAACATCCCATGGTCAACGACGACTTGCCCAACAGAATTATTTGTGGCTCTGTCAAGATAAAGACAGACGTGAAGCGTTTTACAAGCACTGGTGTGGAGTTTGTGGATGGCACTTTTGAAGACAACATTGACATTGTCATACTGGCCACTGGATACATTTTTGGATTTCCTTTTATAGATAAGGAGGTGGGTCAAGATTGCATAAATTTAGTTTAGCTGGTAGACTGCTCAACGGTTGATTTTCAGCAGGTTTTAATGTTTTGCGATAGTCTTAAATGGGCTTCATTTATTCTGCAACATTTTTTTCTTAACATATTCAGAAACGTGCGTGTTGGTTTAAAATTAGATGCAAATATAAGTATGTTTGAAATATGTGTTTACTTCATATATTTTTAAACACTAATTAGCCTGCTCTTAGAACTGAGAAATTGTTGGGTTTATTTGATAAGATGCTGTATATTTATACATGTCATGTCCGCTTTGAATTTATGGACAGTGTATTTCTTATGAGCTGATCACATTTGGTGATAATTCTCAGAGCTCCATGTGGTAAAGGGATCTTGTGAGCAAATATTAGAACCCACATCCATTGTTAAAATTAAATTCAAGTCCTTTAGATAAAGAGTCTTTCCCCTTTGATCTTCAAGGCACTACTTCTTAAAATTGAATATATTACATCTGAAATATTCAGTTTATATAAAAATAAGTTATTAGTATTTTTTAGATTTGTTGTTGTTGTTTTTTTTAAAGATAATTGATGTGAGAGAGAACCGAGTCCAGTTGTATAAGTACATGTACCCCCCTGATTTGGAAAGAAACACTCTGGCCATCATCGGGTGTTTCCAGCCACTGGGAGCCATCATGCCCATAGCAGAGATGCAATGCCGATTGGCCACAAGGGTTTTAAAGGTAAAAAAAGGTTTTCAAATATTTGTCATGCAGAATGAAATCTTTTTACATGTGATTCTTTTCTTATGGAACTTGTTGTAAAGTAAACATAAAGAAGATTTTCTGTTCTGTGGCTTTTCTTGGTGATCTGTCCTTCTAAAATCTAAATAAAGAATAGCCCCATGTATTTTTACTTGTAGTTACATCATTTTGCATATTTATGAACCAAGTAACTTACCATTTCAAGACAGCAAATACTTTAGTAATTGTTTAAGGATTTATGTTAAAAGTGCATGTAATTCTTTGAGAAATAGATTTTTACATTTAAAAATATGACTGAAAATTTTACCATGCATTCCTTAAGACATTTCTAATTCAAAAGGCATCAAATATTTAAATTTGCCACATTTCCTACAATGCACTAAAAATTTCCCATCTTTTGTCACCATACAGCATTTCGGCCTTATATACAAAATCCCTTTTGTTGTTGCATTTTATTCTAGCTCCTATGAAACCTGTGCCTAAATGAAATATCAAATTGCTTAAATTTGATTATTATCTTAAATTTCTCAAATTTTAAATTTAAAATATTTCATTTGCTATTTTTTTAATTGTTATAAGTGCATTTAAAAATATATATTTTAAGAATATATATATTCCTGTTTCCGAAATAGCAATACATACTTCAATCCTCAATATAAAAAAAAGCAAATACATGTATTTTAATCACAAAATGTGAATAGCAACACCAACAAATGATTTGTATAATCCAGAGCACAGTCAATTTGGATACAATTTGAAAAATCCTAACATATTTGGCATGGGTTAAGGATTAATAAGACATTATGTGATGAATGTTTATGTATTCATAACTAGCTAGAACAAAGGAAAAAAACTATAACCTTTTCAAAAACCACGGTTTGTCACAGCTTAGGCAGAGTACTATAAAGCATTCTTGCTTGAGAGCTAGAACAAAGGAAAAAATTCTAACCTTTTCCAAAACCACGGGTTGTCACAGCTTAGGCAGAGTACTAAAAAACATTCTTGCTTGCGAGTTAGTATTTTATTTTTCAAAGTGTTGTTGTTTGTTTATTTTTTTGGACAAAAGGGTGAAACCTTCTTGCCACCGAAACATAAAATGTGGGAAGACGTACGGGAGAAGGAAGCCAGCATGGCCAAGAGGTATGTCAAGTCTCAGCGTCACACTATTCAGGTGGATTATCTCCCATTCATGGATGAGCTGGCAGAACTCGTGGGATGTAAAGTCAATTACTGTAAGTTGTTTTTTTTTTGTTTTTTTCACTATGTGGAGGTGCATATTGTTTTAAGATTATTTGAGTGTGCTTTTCAACTGTTAGCACTTACATCAAGATATCATTTTTAAGAGGAAAAGGTTCAAAGTCTTGGTCCTACATTAGACCAGTAACCACAATTGGATGAAACTTTTTTTGTTTCACTCTACATTTCCACCATTTCCGAAACCAAGGGAAAAACATGTGTAACTTTAGTAGCTAGTCATTCTAACCATTGCCAGTTCTGTGTCATTAAATCTGAATGCCTCACTTATTATGTCCAAAAATATCATATATTTTTTTAATCTGGTTATTGACCAAAACTTAATAGCAATCATAGGTAAAAAAAAATTAAACTATTAGTGTGCAGTGATAGGCCTTAGTCATAAAATTGGCTCTGAACTTCCAAAAAGATCAACAGACAACTACTAACATCAGGCACGGGGATGGAAGGTCATGCTGTAAAGTGCTCGACTGTCGACCTGAAGGTACCTTGTTCGATCTCCGGTGAGGACCAAGGAGATTTTTCAGGTCTTGGCTCAAGTTCCCAACATATCTCCCGTGGTGCCTCCATGGCCATTGCACTATCGGCTATGGTGGGGATGAAAGAAGGGCACCATAAAAACCGTCCCATTAGTGGTTTATAGGATCTAAGAGATTTCATCTCATCCTTACAGGGGACATCACTCAAAGACTAACAACAGGCACCCATTTTTTATTTTATCTGGATGGACTTTCACCAAGACTTGAATAAATACTAAGTCTCTCCGTGAGGATAGTCGGCAGTCAAGTGCTACACCACATGACCATCTGTCCCCCCCCCCCCCCCCACAAATTTTATCATGAAATTTTATTTCAATGAAGAAGAAAAAAAAATGCAGCATATGCTTTTGTTTCTTGCAGGTGACCTTCTGAAGAAAGATCCCATTCTGGCTTTCAAGGTGATGTTTGACACAGTTACACCTTACACCTACAGGCTTTACGGACCTGGTAAATGGTCGGGGGCTAGAGATGCAATAATGACCCAGTGGGACAGGACCTTGAAACCTCTGAAGACAAGACCCCTGCCACATGTTAAAGGCAGCATCTTGCAGAGCAACTACTTTTTCAATCTGGCCGTTGTTCTTGCTGTGTTTTTCATCATACGTTTTTTGATATCTCTGATTTAAAAGCATAACTGTTATGGAACTGTTTAAAAAATGTTTATGTTAATTTTTCTTTTTTTAGGATTTGTTTTAATATAATTGTCATAATAAGTGTGTTTTTTATAATGGAACTTTGATGTTAATCATTCCAGTGTGATCTTTAACAATAAGGACATAATGACAATCATGGTACTTAAAAATAATAATTCTTAACCTGAACTTATTCCTCTACAGTCATATATAGTTTTTTTATTTATATTTGTTAGCTCATATTTTACTTTCTGTTTTTTCTTGTTAAATTAATAGACGATACATTTACTTTTTTTAAAAAAGGTTCATTACTATGATGTTATGATATTTTTTTTTTTAATTATTGCTGCTGTTTAGTAAATGATAAGAATTCTGAACTCATTAACTATTCCAGGGCTATTCTAATGTCTTAGGGGAATCCTAAGCAGAGACTTCCTGATATATTTTGGGCCAAAACTCCAGTCATAGTGCTATTAGCATGAAATACTGGACAATCTGGGAACTAGACCATCTAGTAGTCTGTAGGTAGGGCTCGGCATAATCATCATTATGAGATATGTGACTAAACGCCAATAACATTTACATCTCTAGATGTTCTTTTTTACTTTTTTTTTTCTCTATGTCTTACTCATCCCTGATTGGCTCATCCCTATCTTATGTTAAAATCTGCCATCTGTTGTAAATGGTACTTCCTTTTGGATGTATTATTTTGCCTATTGACTCTTGGCTAGCTATTTATTTTTTTTAAATTGTGGAAAAATGAAACAATTCCTTGCATTGTGATGGTCTGTTGAATCATCACATTTTTCAGTCTACCTTTTCTTTTTTTTGTCGGTGGCTTTTTTGTTTGTTTTAGAGTGGTTGAGATGTTTTGTAATTCATGTAACGATGGCCATAGGTTATTGTTGTTAAATTGTATTTACACTGACGATAATGTTTATTTTTTTTAATTGATCGGATACTGGGTTTACACAAGCTCTTATCGTTCATCACATTTACAATCATCATAATGTTAAAATCAGTTACTGTGTTTACAGTAGCAACAAGATTTGAAATTCTGCAGTCACATTTTGAGTTTTAATTTAATATAATAGTAACTTTAAAGACCATTCTTAATATTAACATTTGTGTTCATTTGTGCACTATGATTTTTTTTTTTTTTTTTGTTCGAATGCTGTTGGATATAAATATTTGTGATTTATTTAGCATTCAATGTGTAAATTTCAATTATTTACTTAGTAAATTATCCCTCTTTTTTTTTTACAATGACTTATTGTATAGGAAAGCGTAAATGTAATCAACTTCAGAATTAATTTTTTTAAGAAGCCGTGCTTCTTCATAGCCTAAGGTTAGTGGGTAATTCTTTTGTGTTTCTATTTTTTTTTTTTTGTATGTATACGGTTCAGTGTTATGTTAACGGTAACTTACCATGGTTATCAAAGTTCATAATAAACAAGTTGAAATGTGGTTGGTGTGCCATGAATGTATTTTTTCATTCAGTTTATGAGTGGAGCCCATGGAATTCACTGTAGTGATAATACATCCGCGAACTGTTGCTAAATGCAGATTTTAACCTCTTCTCACATAAAGACTTTTCCCCCACCCATAATGACCTAATTAGCATATTTTTTCCAATTTATATGTTAATACTACTTAAAGTACCATTTAAAAATATTTTTATTTTCCAATATTATACATTTGGTTCATTTTTTTTTTTAATAAATATGTTTACTTCCCGGTAATCCTTATATATATTGTTCTGTGATATAAATGAGCTTTATGTAACATGATCATTTTTTTGTGTAATGTGCTACCTTACATGGTGGACGGATAGCCAAGTGGTATAGGTCACTTGACTGTCGACCTGAGAGTCCTGGGTTCGGTCCTAGGTGAGAACCATGGGAATTTTTACTGGTGAAATTTGGTTTAAAATCCTGCAAGTCCACCTAGCTTTAAATGGGTAACTGACTTTAGTTGGAGAAGTAAAGCCGGCTGGGCGCTTTGCTAATCACACAATCCCTTCATCTGCCGTGGTTACAGAAACAGATGAATTCTACACTTAATCTTCCCCGATGGCCTAATCAGCTAAGGGAAATTTACTTAAGTACCTTACTTGTAGGATAAAAAGATTTGATTTTAATATGTCATTTTAATGTAATTTGATGCTATTTTCTGCAAATCTATGATTGAATTGTCCATATCAACTATTTTTAATGGTAATAACTTTTTATAAATGAATTTACTGGGTAAATTTGGCTGCATTGGCATTTTTTTTTATCTTTCTTGTACAAATTTTTTTAATTACAGAAAGTGATGGATTACATTTCAGATCACAGAGTGATGCATTACATTTCTGATCACAGAGTGATGCATTACATTTCTGATCACAAAGTGATGCATTACATTTCTGATCACAAAGTGATGCATTACATTTCTGATCACAAAGTGATGCATTACATTTCTGATCATAAAGTGATGCATTACATTTCTGATTACAGAGTGATGCATTACATTTCTGATCACAAAATGATTTTGGACTAAATATAAAAAGTAAAGATATATTTTTTTTATTTTCAATAGTATAGTACATGGTACTTATACATTTATTGTTAGCATGTAAAGTCCTTTAGGCTAATAATTTTTATTTAATCACTAGCCAGTAGAAAAAGCCAATGACGTTTTGGCCTTAATCTGTTACGTGTATGGAAGTAAATTAAATTCCACTTTTACTGCCATTGAATCAGATGTCCTTAGCTGACTTTTGAAGTGCTTGGTTTTTTAGTTAAAACTGGGTTGTTTGATTGTTTTTTTTTTTTTTTATATAGTTTTTTTGGGGAGTGGGGGGGGTTGCTGTTTTCATTTTTTACCTTTTTGAAAACTTTCTTTTTTCACACCTGAATTTTTTTCATTGAAGCTTATTAATTATTGACAAGATATTGTTTAAGAACTATACGAAAATTATATGATATCTAATTCAGGAGTGATTTACTTGATAAAGTCTTTGAGAGAGTTGCTATGTTGAATGAAGTGACTTTTTCATATAATTTTTGTTCACATATTTTAGAAAATTTGCTAAATAGAAAACATTTCAGATAAACTTTAAAAAAAAAATTGTAAGAAAGCCTTTGAAGTTTTTAGTTTGTGTGAACTATGTATTCTTTTGATTTATCAGTCACCTATGTGTATAAATTAACTAAATAAATCTTTTTTATGTAAATCTTTGAGCAAAACCTTAGACATTTCTTTTTTTTTTTTAATTTTTAAACATTATGGCATGGCATTTGTAAAGAGGACAGAGATAAAGATTTAAAAAAAACATTTTTGATACTTTTTATTACATTTACGTTAAAATAAAAATATAATTTGTTGTTTTAAGTTTCACTTCTTTTTATATTATTTTTTTTTCGATAATTTGATTTATTACTTTAATGCTTTTTTTCTGTTCCAGAGTATTACAAAATAAACATAAATTTAATTAGGAAATTTTTTTTTTAAAGATTTCCAATATTTTGCAGCTTTTGCTGTCACTTTTACTTTTCATGAAATTTTAGAACTGATTTTTAATATTTGATGAATACAAAGTTTATTTTAATTTTTTTTACTAAAAAAAATGTTTACAAGTTAAAAATATAAATATATATATAAATTTACAACTATATACAGGGACAAGATGTGAGTATTGCCTGTCATAACTCTGAAGGAAAAAATTCTTGATATCACATAGTAGGTTTTTTGTGGTTTTGTCTTTTTTCATGGTTCTATATTTATTCCAATAAAATATCAGAATATCCAATATCTGTTATCCGGTCTCCTTATTCCAGAAACTTATTCAAACTCCTGATTCTCTCAACTCTTCTTTATCTCCTCTCTCTCTTTCTCTCTCTCCTCCCTCTTTCCTCTTCTTCCTTTCTTCCGGCACAAACAAACATAAATTTATATATTTGTAAAATTAAGTAGGCTAACAATTTAAACAATATATATATATATATAAATGAATGTTATCTACGTTTAAATTTGTAGTCTTCTTATTATGAATGATTGTGCTAACTATATTCAATAAACAAAGTACCATAAAATAGTATCATCTATAAATATGATTATGACTAGCAGCAATCACATTTCGTCTCTGTATACATGTTTATATATATATATATATATATATATATATATACATGTACATGGTATGTATAATTATATGGCAGCTTAATTACAAAAGTGTAAAATAAAATAGTCTAGATTATTCTTTATTTATAAACAAAATGTTACAACACTTTGTGTAAATTATTTTTCTCTTTTTTATTATTTACTGAATGCATTCTCTAAATGAATAAATATATAGAGAGGCCTTTCTTAACATTTAACCAGTATTATTAAAAACTGATGTTTACCTAAAAGTGTATTATATTTGGTCTTACCTTGATATTAATATTTTATTTTATTTTTATAGATTCTGTAGAAAAAAAAAAGTTTACTATACTACATCTCAGTGCTTTCATAATTTATTGCAAATATCAGAAGTCAACAAACTAACATAGCCTACATTTCTTTTTGTAACAAATATAGGCCTGATTTTATTTTACTGAAATAGTCTTTAAAAAAATGTTTAACTGATTCATGTATTGGCCTGATATTTTTTTTTAACAGATATAGGCCTAAATTTTGTTTATCTGTATATTGATATGCATTGGTGTAGAAAAAGGCCTTTAAGAACTAATTAATTAAAATTATTATAGAGATATAGCTACATAGGCGTAACTAGGGGAGGGGAGGGGGGTGTCTAAATTCGAAAGTCTCCCCCACCCCCCCCCCCACCCCCCGGGCCGTAGCTTGATGGGGACTCCCAAAATATTTTTTTACATTAAATGTTAAGAAAATTATCGCATGTCATGATGTCCAATGTCAAAATGCAGGGCCCCCAAAGAGGCCAAGCCCACCGGGCCCCCAAAATCCCTAGGTTCGGCACTGTATAGCTAGACAGATATACAAAACCAGTGTTTCCCTGCAACATGCCCAGGGTGGTGGGTGAACAAACATTAATTTTTTGACTGTTTTCTATTTCGAATTTGAAAATGGGACATTACTGGAAATAACACTAAAGTAAACGTGACCCGGTGCACTCCCTTGATCTGTACTTTTCGCGCGGTAAAATTGAATTATAAATAAATTGTACTTCTTGCTCTCTACATTTGCACTTCATGTACGTGTGGCGTACTTGTGAATTCAGTAATGCAGTAAATGTGAGAAATTCTCTTTGCAATTTGAACTATGATGACATAATACATTGCATAATACATAATACATTGCCTCATGCAGTGGCGCAACCAGCAAAAAGTGCTAGGGGGGAGGGGGGCTCACATATAGAAAAAAGACAGTTTTTTTTAGTAACTTCATATAGTAAAATATGTATTGATGATTTGGTCTGTAGGGGGGGGGGGGCTTAATCACCCCCCCTCGCCCCGCCCCCCCCTCCGGTTGCGCCACTGGCCCCATGTGTAAAAATGTCAATATCAAACAAAATGTACGCGAACAAACATTACAAGCAATTTAGGGGAGGGGGGGAGTAGGACTTAGTTACAGTGACTATAGTCGGTTTTTGAGTTACTGAATATTAAAAGTATACACTCTCCCGCTAGATGGAATCAAAGGCGTGCAAAACGCCCTGGGGGACAGGAAACGAGAGTCGTGGAGTACTATGGTGCAAAGAATATATGAGGGTGCAATACGCCCATGGTAGCACCTGAGGGGCAGCAACAGCACAATTTTGATATGGAGACAATTTTGAGCCCGGGCGCAGAAGGTCTTAGTGCGGCCCTAACCAACAATGGAGGAAACAATGATCGCACACCAACAACTTCTGATACCAATACACTATTTGTAGTACATATCTAAAGACAGTAATGGCCAACAGTTTCAATCAGGTTTTTTGAGTCAATAAACCTGTGCTAAAAATATAAACAAAACAATGGTTTATGGTCTCATTCTAGTGGATCTCATGGATTGTGTCTTTTGGTGGATGACATGTGTGTCGTCTGAGACAGATTTTACGGCTGGCACACACGGGGCGCTCTGGGCCCCGACTTCTTAAAGGTCCCGCTTTTCTTTTTTGTTTGGTTTCAAATGATAATGAGATTTATAACACAAGTTTTCAATCGTCGGTTAAACATAAAAGCAAGATTTGTTTAGTTTACTTTTATGATAGTCACTCTTACTTTGGTCATATATGTCATAACATTATTATCTTTTAATGTATGAGTGTTAACGTCTGTACACATGTCCGTCTGTCTTTTCCCGTTAAAATTTCTTTACGGCTTGTGGATTTTTTTAAAAATTGACTATATAATAATAGAAAAAAATCACTTTACAAAAATATGGTCAAAGAGAGATAACCGTTGATATATTTTTCCTGTCGCAGTTATCCTAGTCTCCAACCCAAATGTCTGCAAACAACGCATGGAACGTGAACTCGCTAAAAAAAATGAATGTGGTCAAAGAGAGATAACCGTGGAACTATTTTTGATGATTTTTTTTCCTGTCGCAGTTATCTTAGTTTCCAACCCAAATGTTTGCAAACAATACTTTGAGTTGAAAGTTTGATGTAGCCATGATGTAGGCAGTGCTTGTTTCCGTTGTTAGCCTGACCAAAATTAATTCCAATGACAAGTAAAAGTGGGTAGGCATTGTACTATCGATACAATCACAAATAGAATATTGACTGCGGCTATTGAAATCTTATTAATCTTAATTTTTTTTTGTTATATTTTTTTCTGTTTTTCTATTTGTAATATCAAGTTCTATGCCATGACTATGGCAAACCTGATAAAATCTATGTCTTATGCCTCAATTACTTTCTTTGCTGATATACTACAGTAAGAATAGTACATATCCAGTACATATCTCCATAACAACATATCCAGTAAATTATTTTTGTTATATCAATTAGCAAGTATATTCTCTCTATCTCTAGTCTATAATTAAAACTTCCAGCAGATGTATGTAAATCCACTTCCCAGCTTTTGCTAGACATTCTTCAAGCCAGTTATAAAATTTTGTAAGATATTTAAATCTATTTTTTTTCCTTTGCATCCATTTTGATTACACTGACCAAGTTATTTTTTTTTTAAATTTTATGTACATGAATTGAGAGTATGATGATATTCAGAAATGAAATTATTGCTTAGTATTTTTTTGTATGAAAAAAACCCCATCTTTAGTTGTAAAAAACAAAATGATATTTTAAAGGCTGTAAGAGAATTTTTGTAACTGGATAGATTGACTTCATTTGCTACTCCATGGATCTGCTGGGGTAAGTAAATGTTTTTTTAAATTCTATAAATGTTCAGTTCTCATACTCATTTTCTTTTTATTATTATTACATTTTGTTTTGAGTCGTCATATTATTGATTTGAGTCATCAATTGTTGATATTTTTTCTCTCACTATTGAATGCTGAAAAAATTTGTAATTTATGTACATTTTTTTGGAGAAGAATGGTTGAAAACTAGTCTTTGAATGAAATATTGATCCTGGATCAAACTTGCACTTTTTTTTTTCACTTTTATTATTAGGAACTTTTATATTTATCTTATACCTCAAATATTTATTAATTTATACTATTTTTTTATTATATTTACATTCTCTGTACTAACATCAACCCTCTCCTCCCCATTCTTTAACATGCCGGCACTCACACAGTCACTAAATGTTGAAGCACCCTTAAACGGAACTGCAGTGGCTCTGGCACCAGCCAATACCATTATATTAGCGTATAAGGAACATGGCATATATAATTTTTTTTTTTTCAGAATTTGGGTTAGGGATAGGGATAGGGTTAGGGATAGTGATAGGGTTAGGGTGTGGAGCAATATTTTCTATGGCTGGTACCCGAAGTAAAAAAAATACGGGTTCGGTCGAACCAAACCGTAGCCACTGCATAAACCGGAATTTCTGTGAGCGTCGAAGCCAGGGCTTAAAGATGCGTTAATACAATGTCATTACCGTTAGACTGGATTAGAATGAATAGTCAATTAGCGTATAAAGACTTTATGCACAAATTGAATACCACATAGTTATTACATTGAGGTTAAGTACCTATCTGATAATTGGGTTCAAGAAAGTTTTAGCATGAATTCATTACTAGACTCCAATTTTGGAGAGTAACATAAGAATTTATTGACATGATTTCTTATGAACTCTCCATCCTGGTCTGAGAGACATGCCAAGGTCTACAGGGAATAGATCATTGGGGATCTTTAGTCAGGAATTAAAAAAAAAACCTTCTTGCGAGGGTGGTGGTACTGTGGTCAGTGAGGACTATCCGAGACCGTAGTATTCAGAGCTGGCGGTGGTGACGGATGTGGTCGGCACACAACACCCTTCCACTCTGTCCCACTCCAGCACACCTGCGCAGTGAGTTCAGGCACATTACACCCTCCCCCTTTGTCCGAGTGGCAGGAAAAGTACCTTGACTTGCCATTCTGGCCAATCGGCAGTACACACATCCTACCACATTAGCATTGTTGGCGGCGCTGATACATGTCTGCCATGCCTACAGAGCGGCGGGGTGAGTGTGCCCTCTATCATCTGCCGGGATGGCAGAAAAGAGGGTTTTCAGACTTTCCCAAAATGGCTAGACCAGCAGGGTGTGTGTACTGCCGATCGGCCAGAATGGCAAGGCAATGGGTTTTGCCTGTGGAGTGCCGTGGCGAGCTTAACTCTCGCCCGGGGCACAGTACCTTTTTAATTAATACCTTTTTAGCGCCCCCCATCCGAAAAACATATAATATTATATGTAAAATATACCATTTGGCGCCCCTTTGTGAGTAGCGCTCGGGTCATGATGCCCCTCCTTGCCCACCCCTCGCTACGCCTCTGACTTGTACATATATCCTCGTAGGCGGGTGATCACTGCAAGCATTTTCATTCTAAAGCCAGAGGGGTTGGCCAACTTTTTGAATAGTGGGTCGCAGTGAGTTAAATGTTGGACAGACGGGGGAGGGGGCGCACCAAGATCAGATGGACTGTGTTTGTTTGTTTGTCTGTGCGTTTATGTGTCTGTGTGTTTATGTAAGCGAATGTCACGTGTGGCCACTCAGGGTGTTCCAAAAAATCTTTTTTTTATTTTATTTTTTTGATATTTGTAAATTTAATTTTTTTTTCCCCCAATAGGTGAGAAAATAATACCAGCTAGATTATAGGTCGTTCTGGTACCACTTGTTACATCCTCACGGGCAGTGAAGTTGACCATCTGACGTGTGAAAATAAAATACTCTGTTATAGAAAATAGTTGTTATAAATAGCCTACAGTCGAAAACATTAACATAGGAATAATGAAATTATTTAGTAGAGGGTTGGTCGTAGACAGAGGCTACCTAGGGTGTGGGGGAGGAGGGGGGGTCAAAATTTAAAAGTACCCCTGGGTCTCAGCTTGAGGGGGGGGGGCAAAAATGCCCGTGCATTCCTTTTTTTTTTTATTTACCCTTCTATTTAACGCAACATTAATACACACTCTCCATAGCGTTTACTTCCGATTGTCTTTTATCGTCATCTAGTCGTTACAAAATTATAATTAATGTTTGTGAATATACAATTATATATATATATATCAGTGATTCAAATATGTTGGCAATGATTAGCTCCATCCATTACTGATGACAAGATGATGTCACTTTAACCAGTGCACATACATATGCGTCACTACTTGTTGCTGGCTATAAAGTCCAAAAAAAAAAAAAACAACAAACATAAACAATAAACATAATACGATCATTGAGGTTCCATTTCTGATTCCGATTACGTCTTGCGTTTTCCACCCGAGCATGCCCAGTTCCATCCCCCCCCCCCCCGCCCTCATTGGGGAAATTTTTTTAATTTGAAAATCTTATTTTTTTTTTAAATCCATGTGTTAAACCAGATTCGGTTGTACCAGGTCATTGTTGATAGTAAACTGAATGACCTTTTAAGTGGGAGAGTGTCAGTAATTGTTTAACTTCCTCTTTATGGGACCACCACAGACCCCCCCCCCACACACACCCTCTCCCCCGATACTTACACATAACACACTGAGATAAATATAAACAGCAACGGAGATGGTTATCTTTTTGTTTTTTTTTAAACAATGGCTTCCTCCGTTGAGAACATAATTGATGGGTCGGTGGGAGGGTGGGGGGGGGGTTACGCTGGGTGTAGGGAGGTGATGATGGGTTTTTATAGAGCGATCGCCCTGAATATCACAAATAACCGGGTTTTTTTTTTTTTTAGTTTTCGGTCTCCAACTAAGACAGAATATATATATATATATATATATATATATATAATCGAAAAATTGGTAGAATGGACATACATACGGCTCTTTAAACTCTCTCTTTTGTTAACGAGCCGAGACTTAGTTCCTTAGGGCTCGGGAGATGAAACCTGCTGTATCAGTTCCTGGAGAGTGCCGTACAGCCTGATGGCATGCGGGCTTCCAGACTCGTCCAGCTTTACATTCGGGCAGCTATAACCCTAAATCTAAATAATATATATATATATATATATATATATATATATATATATATATATATATATAGAGAGAGAGAGAGAGAGAGAGAGAGAAAGTGTTCTACCTCTACTGTCTCAGAACGAACATCCACTAGTTCAAAACACACGCACGCACACAAACACATGTACATCGAGTACATCGGTCATATTCTGTCTTCTGTCAACCACTGACTCTCTCACCTGACCATTCGTACCATGATCGTTCAAACATACTTCCAAAACAAGCAAAGACACACACCCTATCTTCGCAATAAAAACAAAGACAACTGTTATTCAAGGAAAACCAAACTCACAAAATACAATCCTTTTTATGATTTCACTATAGCAAAAAAAAAAAAATGTTAAACTTTAGTCCGCAGTGTTCACACCAAGCTATGACTCAATGACATTGGGTATGTCGTATGCGAAAAACATAATATACTCGATATGATTCCAATAATTTGACAGTTCCAAAAAATCAAAAACTAAGCTACACATATCATCTAACATTTATATTCAATGGAAAAAATCAATGCTGTATATCGTCTGTAACTTCTATGAAAGAAATCAACTCCATGTAAAATCTTGTCATTAAATCAATCTTCCCACAATATACACTTAATGTACACCTGCCCATAGCTACACAGCTCATTCTCTTAATTATGGGACAACCCATCCCACAATACAATGTCTACTATATTCGTATAAAGTATAAGATCTATCGGTTCCATGTAATACAACATTTAAAACTGGCATTTAACTACTAACCAGTGAAAAACGACTTTTTAATTCAAATATATGCCATTATCATGCATCAATTTTAGGACATCTTTCCCTATTTAACAACATAAATCACTTATGAGATTTCACTCCCCCAATAACACAATATCAACAATTATGGGGCAACTTTCCCTCAATACACATAGTATGATCAATCATGGCTCTCAGACGACATTGATTAAAGAGTGACCTGTTGATTTCAAATATGATGAAACACACCTTTGAAAAGTACCATGTACTTATTTATATATTTTACACATCAGCCAAATCTGAGAAAAGATATTAGTCTTTTTTTTTACTTAATAACTAAAAGTAAAAACGATTTGTCAAAGTAGTTATAACATTAACACTAATTGTACCATCGTATCGTTGAGAGCATTAATTATTATTTTTTTAATTATAACATTTTATTATAACGTTTGCCTCACTTTTAGACATCATTTTTAATTTCAACTTTGGCCTCAGTGTAAACCGGAAGTAGTTTTGTGTTTATGTGTATATATGTATTTTTTAATGGTACAATTTGATAAGATAGTAATGCTAAAGTGGTACTTGAATAGGTGGCATACACAACTTTGTTAACACACTATCCTTTAAAAATGCGGAGATATTGAATAATGGAACCCGAGCGCCCAGAACAACAGGTTTCTTCAGATAAATATGACATTTCAATAATTATAACCGTTTACTGTCATGTTGTTGATGTTTAGAGTTGTTTTGGTTCGTTGAAATTTAGTAGGATTTAGCTTCGTAATGAATACAAGATAGAATGAAATGAAATAAATTTCACTTGTATCTCAGCAGTTTTTACATATAGGTTATACCCTTGTCGTTAAATAAATAAATTAAAATTGCATAAATAAGTATTGATTGTTTATTCGGTGATAATGTAATTAAGACAGTGTCATACTCATAGTAGCGGCTAGTTTCTTTTGAAATTTTCTTTCTTTATTCATAAATTTGTGAATGATTCATACAACAATATATATATATATTTACATATATAAAAAATATATAATATATTTAATTTAAGATAATTCATTTTTTTTATAATTATAAGATATGTTTAATATGTATTTATGTATAACAATGTAGGTCTTTTAATACTATTATTTAATTTATAGTATCTCTTCACTCTATATAATATATTTTGATTTTCATAGAAATAATACATAATAGTTGACGATTATTAACACAATTCTCAATTGAGTTTTTTATTAAAATTAATTCAATCCCAAGTATAATCTTAATTTTTTTCGACAACACTGTTGTCACCAAATAATAATAAATAGAGTTATCATATGTCCGAATTTTGTGTGAACAGTTTGTATTTTTGGTTTAGCAATATGCTTAAATGGGAGATTTTTTTAATTGTTTAGATAAAAAATAGAAATTTCCCTTGGCAAACTGCAAAATAAAGTTAACTGTGCTATTTAGAACATTTTACTCTTTTTCATTGTCAAAAAAAATACTTCATAAAAAATGTTCTAGCATGATTTTATCAGGATTTTTTGCAAATTAATCTGTACCTCAAACAGAAAGAAGATATAATCATGATTTCAAGCTTTTGCATACATGTTTGATTTTCTATATAAAGCCAAAGGCATCTGAACTCTGTGGGTCTATTGTCATAGGTGGGGGTGGTGAGCTGAAAGTGTAGACTGTGTACCATACCACTTCGCTCCTGACCTGCACTGTTGCCTTAGTCACCAACACCAAAGACAACCACAGGGTGATATAATTAGGACAAAATGTGACAGTGAAAGCACACCAAAGACAACCACAGGGTGATATAATTAGAACAAAATGTGGCAGTGAAAGCACAATTAGCACTCTAGACAAACAAAATGATTTTTAAAACAAAGCAGATTAGAAAACAAAGTAAATTTTAAATTAAAACTGTGGGTTTAAAAAGTATGTCAATATGATGTCCATAATTATAACTTTTATTTATTAACTTAAAACTATGAGATAAAGTTGGATATTTTGATGAAGCTCTTACCTTGGAAAATAGGGCATCTATAGATTTTAAATTTTCTCATCACTGATTTTTTACGTCAGCAAGCAGCAAATCATTTTACTTTTTCTACTGTTGTTGTCAGGTGGTTCAGTTTCAAGATGACGCAAACCGTTTCTGGCGTGAGGAGAGGGAAGAGGGCGCTGTGTACCATGCTTACCTGAAGAAAGTAACATATCTGTCACAGGCTCGCGTAAGTTTCTGGTCAGAAATTAAAATAAATGGTAACTTGCCAATCAAAACAATAATTTATTCTTTGTGATTCATAAAATTTGAAATTTACTGAGAACTTTTTCAATCAAAATTGCACATTAGCTATAATTCCCCTGATGTTTTTGTACATACCTTCTTCAGCTAATTGAACACACAAGAGCTGCAAAATTACTTATAGTAACAATACAAAATAGAATAATAAAAGAAAACCCACTAATATAGAGGTGAATGATTAATATTAGTCCCTGTGTAGTTTTGTTGTTTTATATTGGTTAGTCTCAATTTGTCTGAACTTCTTCAGCTTGAGGATGAGAATGAAAGAAACAGTGAGTTTTCTCACCTTATGTGGGAAACACATAAGGTCAGAGTCATACGGGCAGGAACCCTCGCCAGACTAGTGGAGAGCCTGACAAATAGCAAAGGGGAAATGGACTCCAGCTATGTTAATATTTTTTTAGCTACATACAGAACATTTGCGACTACTCGTCAAGTGCTGGACGCTTTGGTAGACAGGTCAGTTTCTCTTTTTAATGCAGTTAATTAACTGACTAATTTTTTTGTGAAATAAATGAATGAAAATTCCAAATGTTTCCTGTTTATAAATCATGCATTACAATCAAATTTTGTCTTTTTCATTGATGCAAAGAATTTGTTTTTTCATGATATTAAATTTTTAATGATTCAAATGTTTATTTATACTGCCGTATTTCAAATCTTCAGGAAATTTGGCTTAACTAGTATATATTGAATTGTTTTATTATTTTGTTTGCAGATATAAATCTGTGAGGTCTCAGACAAAGGCTGATAAAACAGAATTATGTGAAAATACGCTTAGGTAACAATTTTTTTTCTTTTAGAACAAATTTAGAAAGTCATTCATTACAAAATTGTTGATTTTTTTTAGTCTTCTAGAATGTCACAAAATATAAATCTTAATGCTTAGTTTGTGAAAAGCACCATTGTAAAAGGGATAGTTTTTTTATTGATTGGTCTGCTTACGCCTTTTTGTTAATACTTTATGGTAGAAACGTAGGTAATTTAGTACTTGTTTCATTAGTGAGCATATAGGATTAATGAAAGAAGTTTGTGTTTTCTTTTTTCCTTTTTTTTTCAAGTTTTGGTGTTTATTTATTTTTTATAATTTTTTTAAGGACTGTGTTGTTTCTTGTATGATTTCTGTGAGTTAGTATTTATTTATTTTGTTCAGGGCTTTAAAATCTGTGATATTTGTGTGGCTTGATTCATATCCTGAGGATTTTCACACTGCACCAGACTACACTTGCCTTCACGATCTAGAGAAATTTGCCAAAGAGTCTGCTCCAGGATCAGGTATAGAGGCCAAGGTGAAAGAAAAATTGGAGATTTTTCGACAAGAAGATGCTGAGCTGACAGGTAAAAAACTGATTGAGGAAAAAGTGTCATGAAGTTAGGGACCTCAATAGGTAGAAACAAACCACTCTGTTACTTTAATCTGTAGGTTCCTGGTAAGCAACACTATAAATTTAAAAGCCATCACTGACATTAGCTACATTTTTAAACATCAGGCTTATTTGACTGTTGACACTTACAAAAATTACACTTTTGCTTCAGGAAATCATTTTGTACACTTTTAGGAATATTAGACAAAAGATAATGCAATCATTACATTAATCATAATGATATGATTTCTCTCTCTAAAATTTAACACTTTTATATGCTGCATATATTCTCATTAACTATATGAATATTTCTTTATTTCATGATTTAAAAACAAACAAACATTTTTTTTTTACAGCCCGGCAGCTTGAACTTTCTTTTTCCTTGTCAGAAGGAAGTGGTCACCCTCCTGATACAGACAGCAGCAAGTCTTTGGCTTTACTGGATATTTCTTGTCGGAAAATAGCTGAGCAACTCACATTTAAAGATGCGGTAAAAATCAGATCACATCTAAAAAAAAAACACTTTTTATAAATTACCTCTAGGTTTAAGCAGAATAACATTTAGAGAGAATATTTTGTTTTTTTTTTCCCATCTTTGATGACAGTATTAAATTATCATCAGGATTTGTTTCGCAAAGTGATCCCACATCACTGCCTGGGGGCCTATTGGTCAAGAAGAGATAAAGAAGGTCAGTGTGATGCTCCCAGCATCCAGGCGACCATCCAGCAGTTCAACAATGTGTCAAGGCGTGTCATAGCAACAATACTCAAAACACGTGAGCTCAAGACAGCCCAGAGGGCGAAAGTCATTCAGAAATGGATTATGATTGCTCAGGTAATATTACGAGCTCTATATTATATACTATTACCTGTATTGTGTTATCGAGATCAGTGTCTTGAAAAAAATCATGATGTGAAAAATATTCACATTCTGACTAAATGTAGCCAGAAAGTTATGCTAATCCATTTAGTTCATTAATGGACATGTATTCAGAAATTTTGCTTACATAATTCAACCTAATTGTAACATTCTTCTGTTACTAAACTGACATTACAGTTCACATCCATATAATTTCCTCACTTAACTTTGTTTCTTCTAGGACCTTAGAGAATTGAAGAGTTTCTCCTCTCTTAAAGCCATTATTACCGGCTTGCAGTCACATCCTGTTTACAGGCTGAGAAAGACTTGGGCCGTATTATCAAAGTAAGAAATTAATCATTAAATCACCCTGCCCTTTTATATAAGCTTGAATCCAACTTAAAAAAAAAACAACAACAGTTCATCTGTTTCAAAGTCACAGTATACACACACAAACATACACACATATTGAGGAACTGTGTGGCCTAGCATAATGCCCAGCTCCCTTTACTTCCCCACATTTTGAGCTGTTTGGATTTGAGAACTTCACCAGGATTGCTTAAAAATCCTAGGACCTCCATTGCACATCTGTCCATTCCTGATTCCATATTTAAGAACATAATGATTCACTTACCCTACTTTTTGCTAGACCCGTTTCCACTAGATAGCTAAAACTATTTGTTTAAGGTAAAACCTTGGACTAATAATAATATGGTTAGTGAAGAACAATTTTAATCTTAGGTTTTCGAGACGTTGTTTTAGTTTCGAAAGCAAAGTCGCATTGCAAAAAAAAAAAAACCCAACAAACTGCCTGCTCTTTTAGCAACATGTACATTTTCATGATTCTGTTCCAGTAGAGTTTGGTTTTTTAAAAAAAAGTACTTTTATGAATTACCGTGCTTGCATATTTCTACATGTATATAATCTGTATATATATATATATATATATATATATATATATATATTTATAAAGCTATAAAATTTTTTCACTTCTCTTTTCCATAGGGATGCTATGGTGCTGTTTGAAGAGCTCAGTGAGATTTTCTCTGTAGAGAACAATCAGATAAACTCCAGAGAGCTCCTCATGAAAGTAAGCAGTACAAGCTACACTATTTATATATTGAACGGAATGTGCATCCTTGTGTTTGCTAACACTAATTATAAGTAGTAAATGGCAGATGTTTACTAAGCCATTGAAACTTTTACCAGCAAAAAAATACTTATTTGTTGCAGCATAACTGGACGTGTTTTATTGTGTATTTTATTTCTAGTCAGGCGATGTCCAGTTTTTTAAAAGGATCTACTGTGTTATTTTCATACCTTATTTTCTAAATTTCGGGAGTCAAAAGTAGGGAGTTTGGGTTTATAACACAACGGTAAATACTTGTTTATACTATTAGTATTTTCTAACATGACAGTAATTACTTGTGTTATACTATTAGTATTAAAAATCAGTTTGATATTAAAATATAATTCTTAAAAAACTTGAATCAATACTTGAAAAATTTGTTTTAAAATACATTATGGCCTTTTACCATTGGATCATCATCATCATTGCCCGTCACTCCTATCGGGGTATGGGCCACCAACTAAAGATCTCCAGCGACTTCTGTCCTGAGCCATTCTCTCCAGCTGCTTCCAGCTGAACCCCATCCTGGTGATGTTCGCTTCAAATTCTCGCCTCCAGGTGTTTCTAGGCCGACCTCTTTCTTTTTCCTTGAGGATTCCAACTCAATGCTTGCCTAGTGATGTTGCTTGCTGGCTTTCACCACAACTAAACTTCATGAGTCTTCGTGACGAAGAACCTTTCTCTCCCAGGACTGAAATATCTGTTTTTTCTTTAGTTCGTGTTTCTGTAGCAAAGGGTTTTTTAACAGGGTGGGGTTGCTAGCCGCACGCCCAACCCTCCTCCTTTTTCAGCCGGGCTTGGGACCGTCTTTGGCGGAGTTTTACCATTGGATAGCGAATCGATAACCTTTTCAATCTGGCTGATAGACCAAATATTTTACTACTAGCTGTACCCTGCAACATTTTTGCATAGAGTTATATCACCTTAGGTTTGATCAGTAGGCTAGGTTATTTTTGGTTTCGGACAGATTTGATTTTTTCATGATTTTTATTACAATTTAAAGATGTTGTAGAAATACAAAAAAAAAAAAAACAAATATTTAAATGGAATTATTTCACATTTTGGCCTTTGGGTTTCATGTTTGAAAACTGCAGAAATGATTAAAAACTGTAGATTTAAAAAGAAACATTTATCGAATCGAGACTCTGCCAAGACGCCATTTTGAATTCTTGATTTCTTCTTTCGATATAATACAGAAGCGAGACAGCTATTATTATATTATATTCTTGTAAAAGAAATCATTTCTGGATAAAGGAAAGGCCAGAAACTATTGAATGGCTGATCTAAAAACCTAGTTGAATGACTATTTGTAAAGTATAATAAGCTGGATGCACATTCTGGTATTATTATTATAAGTGTATTCGGATTAACAAACTGTTATTTCATAATTTTAGACAGTACACAGGTATTTGATGAATGAGGAATTGTTCACAAAGTGTTAAAGGAGGTCTTGATTCAAATGTACCCACTCTATATGTTGTATGCTAGTGGTGTATGCATGAGTTGTATGTGCAGTTAATTACAATTCTGATTTTCTTGTCTGCAGGAAGCTACCGCTAAATTTCCTGATCTTGACTCTCAAAGTAAGAGCCTGAAAAGAAAAAATTTACAGAAACGGCGCTCATGGATTGATAATGTACGTTACTTTTTTTCTATTAAATATATTATTAACCGCTAATTTCCTTCTATTCTTTTTTCTCTTTTTTAGATGCAGCTCGTAGCTAAGGAAAGTAGCACTACTGATTTAAACTAATATTTCTAAAACAGAAACCTTGTTTTAAGATTTTGATCAAATAACAAATATATTAATCTTGACAATTAAAAAAAAATTTGAATCAACGTCTATAAACAGCCATTTTGGATTGTCATCCCCTCCATGGGAAAACTCTGCAAGTAGCAAAGTCTGTTCATAGAAACATTGACGTAAAAAATACATAAAATTTGAGCGTCCTTGGTAGTATATGTATGCATCCATGTTTATTCGTTAACATCAGTGTTAATTTAAAATACTCTTCTGAAAGGACATAATCAGGTAGAAAAAATCATGCTTGTAGTTTGATGGTAGTGGAAAACTAATGGCTAATCAGAATTCAAAAATTTCTTTTTACTTAAACGATATCCATTTAATTCAATAATATGTTCTCTGTGTATATATTTTATTTAAAAAAATTTCAGGGGATTGTTCAAGGTACTGTGCCATATCTGGGAACTTTTCTTACTGATCTCACCATGATCGACACAGCGTATCCCGACTGCATTGAAGATGGCCTCATTAACTTTGAAAAGCGAAGGAAAGAGTTTGAAGTCCTGGCCCAGCTCCGCCTTCTCCAGTCTGCTGCCTCCATCTACAATTTCTCCGAGGACTGCAGTTTCTGGAGGTGGTTCAATTCCATTACCACCTACGCTGATCTTGAAAGGTGAGAAATATTTGTAAAAAAAAAATAAATTGTCGAAAAAAAAAAAAGAGTATGTTAGACTCTTGATTATCGAGTTTAATTACAGCATGATGATACCAAAATTCACTGTAGGGCCACACTATGTAAATAATTATTTTCAGCTATATCCGTACCGTTAAAATGTCATTTTTATACCTAAGCTTTATTTTCTTACAAAAATGTTATTTTAATTAGCGTAATCAGCAGCGATGTTCCAAGTGCTGATCATGCAAGTACGAGTAAAAGTACTAAAAAAATTTTACTGAAGTACAGATACTTGATCAAACAAATATCAAGTAACCAATCTCTGATTATCAATAGTCATTGTCTCAGGCTTAAATCGCTTATTTTTCTTTCGAAGGTATGATCTTGAGTATTTTTAGCTGGTAGCTGTGCAGTATTTTAGTATGAATTATCCGCCCATTGGTGATTCAGCAATACTTATCTATTAAATAATTCTTGTATCAATTTTAGTCCTTTTGTTAATTAATACATTTATATATAACATCTGATTGAAAAAATTAAAAAAAAAATTTTTCCAACACTAACTGTTAATGTTAAGTTTGCAATTGAGATGATGTTTAAAAAATTTACAGCAAATTTTTTTTCTAACAGTCATGAGCTATCTTGTTCTTTGGAGCCGCCATCTGAAAGTTTGGCCAAAATAAAAAAGAAATCTGCAAGGTAAGGTTGTTAGGTTCACTTATGTCTTTTCTTTTTTTATTTTCTTGATCAACATGTTTCATCTGACTTATGTTTTATGATAATCCCGTTATTGTCTCCTATCATAAACCCCCGTTACATTCCTTTCTAAAAAAAAAAGAATCATCACATATAGTCGGGCTGTGATTCTCTCAATGATACTTACTTTACTCTTCCACGTAGGACAACATATGAGAAACATAAACATGTACCAATAATCTTAGCCCAGATTTTTTTTACGGTCATGTTTTTTTTTTTTTTTCATTTGATGTTTCAGCTTTTTTCGGACCAATAAAAACTGAGCACATTAATAAATATTTCACTGCCATTGTTTTTGTTTATCCGTTATTTTTAGTTTTTTTGTTGTTTGTTTTGTTTTTGGAAATTTGACACTAATAGGGCTGCTTTCTTTATTATGTTTTTTTCCCCCTTTTGACATGCACAGGGCTGTGTTTGAATTTCATTTCTGTTTTATAAATTTTAATGTTGATTTGTGCTCTGGCTTTAATAGACTTATTTCCACTGGTTTTACAAAAAGGTGTGTTAAAATACCATTTCTTTTATTTACACTAGACTAGATCAACAAAAAGTAACGTAGTGTGAAACTTTCTTTAAAAAAATTATTGTGGAAAATGTGAATTATTTTCTTGTTTGCTGCACTGTATTTTGAGGTGCTCTACCTTGGCCTGTATTTAAAGCTTTATATTTCTGATCTGTTTATGTACATTTTTATTGTTTGAGTTTTTGGAATTCTTAATCCATTTGAAAATCTTCATCTAAAGATTGAATTTTTTGTCAATTGATAAATTAGCTGTTAATATTGCCCTGTTCAACAGTAAGAAACAATACTTTAATTTTGATTTCTTTAATTTCTACATGCCATGAATCACATTTTTGGTTCGAAAGCTTTAAAAATAAAGTTGTTTATTTTCTAAAACAATGGGTAAAACACATGTCAAAATGTACTGCCTTTGAAAAAAATATGAACTTTCTAGTGATCTCTTGAAACAAAATCTTTATTCTCATTCATGAAGATTATTTGTTTAAAAGAATTATGGCCTCAAAAATTAAAAGAAGGGCTGAGTTTTCCCTGTTCTCATTAGATCTTAGGCCGTCACTCTGCACCATGCTGCTCACCTATCTTTAGAATGTTTTAGTCTCCTTAAAAAAAACATTTTTCTGTGTGTTTACTTGTGAGCTTACACATTTTATCTGTTTATCCTAATTGTGCATGCTTGGCAGTTTAAACGGACCACATTTGAAACGGAGGGTGTCAGCCGCTAAACTGTACGCATGTTTTGCGTGTAGGTCTCGCTTCTCGGAGCCCAATATGTCCTCCTCCAGCTTGGAAGAGGGTCGGGCACCATATGACCAGCAGGATTGGTAAGTGGTGGACAGTGGCTGTTAGTCTTGAGGGTCTTTGCTTTCCATCAGGCCATGGTACTATAAAATGTTAGGTAAAGTAAAGATAGATTCCTCAAACAAGCACCGTAGGTAAAATAAAGATAGATTCATCAAACAAGTACCGTAGGTAAAATAAAGATAGATTCCTCAAACAAGCACCGTAGGTAAAATAAAGATAGATTCCTCAAACAAGCACCGTAATAGTTTCTTGCTAAATCTTTTTTTTTCAGATCACATTTTCTTTCATTGCATTTCTTTTAGTCATTATAAGAAATAAAATTTCAAATTTCGCTCATTCATTTTTTTTTAACATTATCTATGAGAAGTTGACAGGAAGTTTTTCTGCAGCATCGTCAAACTTAAAATATTTTAGTAAACACAATGTTGATTTTTATTTATGTGTATTTGTGTGTTGATAAATACTCAAAATACAGCATCCGTTGATGTACTGGTTTATGTCAAATTATGTGTTATAGAACTGGGTTTCTGAAATTAACGACTATATAAGTAAAAGACCATTTCTAAAATATTTCTTTAAAAGATGAACTTAGTAAAGATTGTCATCTATTTAACTTCCAGAATATTTTTTTTTTCAATGTTTTTTATTTAATGTATCTGAGTGAAAAACTTGGACAAGATTTTGAAAGGCAAAGATCCTGAAGACTGAACATTTTCATGTCATTTACCTGGGTGTAGTTTTTAACCTTCCGCTATCAAATAGCCAGCTTTGAGTGATTTTTTTTTTCATTAATCAGATTTATTAGCAGCCTATTTTGCTTAATTTACTTGTAACTGCTTACGATTTTTGTTGCTTTTTTTTACTTATTTTTTTATATACATTATAGTTGACTTTTCTTAGAAGTGGATGTTTTCATTTTGTAATTTGCTGAATTTCAGAATTGGGTATTATCTATAAGTGGCTATGTTCACAATTGGACATTTTTTATTTGTTGTCGGCTCTCGTGTAATTTTTTTTTTTTCCCAAGTAATTCTCTTTTATTTCATATTTTTTAATTGAAAAATCTATTTTTTTTATAAACTCATGATCTATTTTTAAGTTTTCCTTGTTTTACTTGTTTCTTTGCTTGATTGATTGCTAGGTTGTTTTTTTTTCTCAGGAGGTTTCCCCAAACTCAAGTAAAATGACTTCACTGCATTATTATTTTCCATTTTAGCTTGCTTATTTTATATATTTAAAGCATGCTGGTTTCTATGAACTAAACCTCTCTTAATTTTTATTTTTAATGGTATGGTAGTCCAATGTCAGCTGTGAATATCCATGCCGAATGAATTTGAACTCAAATAATAACATTATTCTTATTTTTATTTGCTTATTTCTTTTAACTTTCTTCACTATGTCTAAATATGTTAGACTATTTCACTTGTTATAAGCTAATGTTCTTTTTAAGCTTATAATGTTTAATTTGAATTTTTTTTTTATACTTTGGCATTAGTATTCATTTAATACTCGAAATTTATTGTCAAAAGCTTAAAATACATTAATCAGCCATTTTTTTATATGTTCATTGTTGATCGTAAAATTTTTTATTTCACCTTTTTTTTCTTTCAGTATTATTATTATTATTATTATTATTATTATTTTGGTTTTCATTTTGTAGTTAGAAATGTTGTTTTTGACCAAACATCTGTCAGATTATTTTTGTTTCCTCTGTTTGTCTGTCTGTATTTTTGTGTGTGTGTGTGTCTTTATCATCACCCTAAACCTCCATAAGCATAAGTCTTATAATGAAGATGTATTTTTGTTGGTGTGGGCCCTCTTTGGGCATAGAAAAGGTTCATTTTTCATTTGGCGTTTGGGGGCCGGAGGGGGGGGGTAAGAAAGAATGTTTTTTTTTTAAATAAATAATATAAATAAAGGAGGGCCATCCATCTATCCCACCAAAAGTCGTCGACGACCGATGTATAAATCATTTTGTGGGGGGTGGGGGGCCGTGTGGAGAACAAAAGTTTATTTCCAAGATAGGACTTCTGAGGGGCGGGGCAGGGGGCCTAAGAGGGTTATATATAATAGGTATAGCCCCATTCTACACCTTAAATGGCCAAAAACCCATTCATTTGGGGGGAAAAACCGCCGCCAGTAGGTTCCCCAAAAATTATTAAAAAACTTATTCAAATGAAAAGGAAATTTTTTTTTTTAGTTTAATTGAAATTATAAAAGCAACAAAAATTTGGGTTTAGTGTTTTTAATAAAAAATATCAAGAATTTCAAATTTTTCAAATAAGAGTCCTATTAGCAACAACAAAAAACTTGTAGTAATAATAAAGAAAAAAAAATAATTTTTTAAAAAAAAAAACATCTCTTCAAAAAATATTTTTATATATAATAAATACATAATACAATTTAAAAAAAATTCAAATTTAAAAATTATAATTATTTAAAGAAAGATTTAATACATACAGATACATAAAACGATAATGCGCTAACACGTCTTGTGTCCAGAATGGAACAGGCTTAATTGCTTGTTTTTTTAAAATGACTTATTTGTGTGAGCGTTGGTTTGTTTGTTTTTAATTTTATAACGTTTGTCATATTTTGTTTTCAATCAGTTATCATTCACAAATACACTTGCTGTTCACTAGTCAGCATCACACTGTCTAATTTTTTATTCGTTTTTTTTTTTTTTAATAAAATTCCAAATACAGCTCAATGCAAGCATTCATTAAAGCAAAGCTGAATTCAGAAATATAACTTTTATGTGTTTCTATATTTCATAGATATTTCAACACATTTAAGCAATCCCTTAATTGTTAATAACACGTTCTGTATCAGGCTCTGGCCTTCTGACAGTAACGCTTGAGCTATTTATGCTGTATTGCGGGCACATAGGGGAAGAACAAAATTTGGCTGTAGAAGTACTTAACAGTACACAAAGAGTAACATAAATAGCCAGAGCAAGTCAGAATGTACTATAATACTTGTTAGTGAACATGGTTTAGTTAGGCCTCTCTACCCCCACCTTCCTCCCCCCCTCCCACCCCATCTCCGCTCTAATTGCCCAGTCATTTTAGGCCATGGTGTCAGGCAAGTGCTTTGGTAGCGCTTTATCTTCAGCCTCCAAGATTATCTAATAATTACTACTTCCTTTCATATGCCTGCTACATCGATATAGAGTAAAATTTTGACAGATCAAAAAAAATCTTTTTTTTTTTTCATAAAAGATATACATTTAAATGATACATTTATACACAAAATTTTAATGAAGCAAAAAAAAAAAATAATAAAAATATTTACTTTACTGACTTCTGCCAGCTTATCTCCTCCACCCTGGGTCTCACCAGTTGCTAAAAATAGTTTATAGCAAATTATTGTACCTGAAAGAGTCCCCTGTAGACCTTGCCAGATTGCCCTGTAACACTAGTTGGAGTTGTCTGTCCATGGAAGTTACTTTATATAAGTACAATGTCGATGGAAGTTACTTTATATAAATATTATGCTGTAAGGTCACAAAAAGATTTTTTTTTTTCATAAATTTTTTTTTTTTTCTCCATCTGAGCAACTGTTCAGTTTTGAGTGTAGAACCTAATGTTTAGTGACATGCCTTTTTTTTTTCCTTCATTGTTTATAGTTATTTCAGAGTGTATAATCTCTCTAGTGGGCGATTAACTTAGTTAGTAGTGGGAAAACAAAATCATTAGTACATTTGTGTTAGCACTTTGATGTCTGGACTGTGATTTTTTTTTTTATTTAATTAGATTATTTTTTAATAGTTTTCCCCTAGTTAAATGAGTTATATTGCAATCTTATTCTGAAATAATATTAATGCTGTTTAAACGTGTAATCTTCTATCATTATACCTCTCTTTGCTCAGTATTATCTAAGCTTGTTAGTTTTCAGATAAATAAGTAATATTAATGTTTTTCTTTTAAATTGTCAAAGATTCTTAATATATTATTTTCTGCCCATCAAAGCCAGATTTCACCAAAATGATTATTATGTGTGCAAATAAAGAAGACACAATACATTTATAAATTTAATACATTAAGAAAGTCTAGCCTAGGAAGCGTCATGCAGTAAATGTGTTGAACTATGCTATTATTTGCGAGAGAAACTGTAACATTGACCTGATAAAGACAAAATTCATTTTGACAGTATTGAGTCTTTCCAGGTACATTTTGTCAAAAAGCCACAACATCATTTTTTGCCGCATGCTTTTAAAATCTTCATTCTGTGTATATTTTTTTTTTTTTAAAACGGTTTTGTAATGGAAGTTGCTTGTCCTATTTTAATTTTTCTGTTCATTTTCATGTCTGAAAGTCTGGGGACCAAGCCGGCCAGACTGGACAACAAGCTCGGCCTGTTTGCCTGCGGCCTAGAAGACAGGCACAGTATAGAGAGCATACCGCCTACCATCGCAGCGACCATCGGCCCACTAGTGCAGGTGTCTCAGGTATTCTATAAGCAAAATGTGATTCACTTTAAAACTTTTCAGTTTCAGGTCTTTGTGTTAAGCCTCTGCAGATGAGTATTTCTTTTGGCCCTGTTACTCATTTTTCTTAGTGTTGAAACTCCCAACGCCTATGTCGTTTTTTATTAGTGCTTTTTTAAAAAAATATATATGTATATATATTTTCGTATGGGCCAACACATGTATTCTTTGAGATGTTTTTCTGTCTCGTCTTTTTATTGTAAAGACTTTAAATAGTTACAGATATATCTGAATTAAAATTATGAAAATATTTGAAGTATTTTTTTATATCTTTATAGTAGAAGTGTTTTATTTATTTTATTGATAAAAAACAACACTTTGTGTGATAAATAATCATTAATATTCATTTGAAACCTTTGAGTTTTTCACTTAAGAAAAAAATTAATTATGCACTACAATCAATACTGCAGAGGTAGCAACAATAATTATGAATTAATTTTAGTCATTGGAGGATTCATTGCTTTAATCTGACTCTAATAGAAGGACTGTGGTACATATCATATTTTAGAAGTGTGTGATGTCAACTGGGCACATTGTCACAAACATATTTGAACAAGTAATGACAGCAGTGCACAGCAAGACACTGAACAGTACAAGACTGCTTCATCATGCGACATTAGTACTTTATAGATGTGTCTTGCTTTGATAAAACCACATCCCCACAGTGTCATTTGATCTGCATTGCCATTCTTTCACATTTAAGTCTATAAATGCGCATATATGTCAGTGAGTCTGGGTAAGCCCTGTCATTTTAATAGAGTGTGTTTCTTGTAATAGATTTGTGTACGTGTCAGTGAGTCTGTGCATATCTTCTATCAACTGATTTGTGTTTACTGTCACTAGATATATATATGTATCAGCAAATCTGTGTGTATCTCCTTTCAATAGATTTTTCTTTCCACGCCAATAGATGTTTGTGTGTGTGTCAGTGTGCATCTTCTGCCAATAGTTGAGTATATTTTTGATGAAAACCATGATGTTGGGAACCAGAATCAAGAATCGATGCTGAAGGGAATGGTGGGAATCGAATCAGCATCATTTAAAAAAATTCTGGCATCAAACCTGATCACCAAATCAACTTGTTTTTACTCCTCAGCTGTCTCACTCCTCGTCGGCATCATCTGTGATATCATCTGACAGTGACAGTCCATCATCGCAGACACCTTTCAAGTCATCAGACTCCTATGTTATTAAGGTTTCCCTAGACAGCAGCAAGAATGACTCAACCCATGTATATAAAAGTATTATGGTAATCTGTTTTTTTTTTTTATTTTTTTTTTAAATTTCAATCATTGGTTCTTTTTATGACTAATAGAAAAAAATGTGACATAGATTATTATTTAAATATATATCGTTCAAAACTCTGGCATGTCTTCGATGCTGGTACATTTTACACGACTTGTGAGCATTGGTATAGTATTGATAAATACTTCATCTACCTGTTAAATCTTCGCATAGAGATAGCCCATAGTTAAACTTTGAGGTTATCATGGAAAGAACAATTTAATTGTATGGGTCAATTTATTGCATTTTATTGACAAAATTGAGAAACTATTTAGTGGTTTGTTTTTTTTTGTTTCGTTGAATGCTTCTATTTTTCATCGTTTGAAAATTTTCAATAGTTATAATTGTTTTCGTTTGTTGATTGTTGTAAAAAAAAGACAACAAAAATTGTAATGATAATTTTTATTATTACTTTTTAATACTTAAGACTTTAATGTCTCGTATTTAGTACCACAGAAAGTAATTGAAACCGTAGATTTCAAAAAAACATTTATCAAATTGAGAAGTCATTAATATTTAAAAAAAGAAACATGATTCTTACTTTTGATCTACAACCGGACAGACGGCCTTGAGACAGAAAATATTAATTTAGAATTTAGATTGTTCAGTGTATCAGTAAATAATTGTTTATTGTTATCTTCTTAGCATTATTAAAAAATGTTTGTCACATTATAATTTGCCGAAGTTTTTATTTCTAATTAATTACCTTAGGAATAAATATTTAGAATTATGGTCCATAATTTTAGTCCTGATTAGAAGAGCTCACATTTCATAATACTTTCTTAATTGCACCATCGATTTCATGTTATATATATTTTTTTCATATTTATATTATTTTAAATATATCATAGTTTTTGACCTAATTGATTTATATAAGAGAATTTAATGCATTGCCAAATCGTAATAGAGATGCTAGCAAATGATATATCCACCATCTTATACTGTAAGATGCACGAAATGGAGAGAAAAAATAGAAATAATAAATCTCTGTTAAATAGTGATAAATCGAGCGATTTTTGAAAGATTGACATCTTTCATTTTTATAAGAAATCTATATTTAAATCATTTAAAGTTACGATTAGTTAATATATTACAGCTCTGCAGTTTTGAGCAAAGAACATTTACACACCACCAAACAATAATTATCCTCTTGTGACGACACATAACACTGAAATGAACAGATGATAACTACACACGTTTGATTAAAAACTGAAGTAGAAATGTGTGATAACACTTTATATAAAACACTTGTCCTACACCAAACCACATTAAATCTTATTTTAACCCTAAACAATAAAAAAAAAAAAAAAAAAAAAAATATTTTATACAAATATATTTTTATATTTTTATATTTTTAAATTTTTTTTTTTATAAAAAAAAAAAAAATAATTTTTAAAAAAAATTTTTTTTATGAGTTAAAAAGGATGGGTTGGGTATGATTTAGATTATTGTATTTTTGCGTGAAAAATGGGGATTTTTTTAACCCTTACCTTTTCCAATAGAAGGGGCACACATCTTTTTTAATGACTTTAAACTTTAAAACAGCTGAAATTTTCCTCAAAAGGTGGGGTTTGAGTTTTTTTTAAATTGGGGCCCAACCCGGGGAAATGGAGGTTGACGCTCATGCACTCAAACCACACTGCCGTCCTTTTCTTTTCCATTTGATTGAAAAACAAGAGAGACTGTAATTGTTTTTTTTTTATTCTTCTTTCTATCTAGTTGATGAATAGCGATCACACAAGCACAGTCATAGAGAAAATTTTGGATAAATATGGTCTTGAAGGTCAAGCAGACAAGTATTGCTTGCTACAAATTTTGCCTGACGGAGGTGTGGCTCAAGTTATTTTCATTTACTTACCTTGGATACATTTCTTAGTTGTTTCTTATTTTACAAAGTTATCATCATCAAAAGTAAATTTCTGCTCTTTAAAAAAAAAATTTTCTGTCTAATCCGCAGAGCTCCTGATTCCAGACCGAGCCAATGTATTCTATGCCTTAAACAACTCAGTGGAGCTGAACTTTATTCTGAGGACCAGACAGGAGTACGAAGCCATAAAACAGAAGAGAAAGAGCGGAAGGACTCGTCCGAAGAAACTGACACTGTGATTTTTTTCTGCAAAGTGTGTAATAGTGTGTGCGCAGGTTGTGACTCGGCATCAGCAGCTGTGACCTGATTACCATCTGCGTCTTCTACATTCAGGCATAGGTGTCTGTCGGAATATGAGCAGTGGTCACAAGGACTTTAGATGTGTCTGGGTCAGTTTACTAATGGTATCTAATTACGCTTATATCTCTGTCATTATTAGACTTGCTTAACAATGTCAGCCAATCAGAAAAGGTGGCAGAGTTTTGCCATGAAGATAGTATGTCTTTTTAATGTCTCCTGCTCTAGAACACAACCCTTGAGCAACAAATCGGCAGCATTCTTTAAAGTGCGAATATCAAAATAGGTGGCAAACATGTTTTAAAATAATTTAGGATGTTAAAAAAATTGTATTATGTGCAAAAATTGGGATAAGATTCTTTAAAGCAAAGGAACTTTTCAACATAGCGTTTAAAAATAATTTATTCTTTATTTGAATTGGAGAAGGACTAAATACCTTCACTCAAGTTCTCATGAACCTCTCATCAGCGCAAAGGAAAGCAAAGCAAATCTTTTTCACAATTAAGTTTTTCTTCTGCTTGCTCATAGCTTAAAGGATTGACATCGGTTCACTCAGTAAATACCTCAGGTATTTTTTTCCCCATTGACTCAGTTTTAGAGGATTTTGTATTTGATTTTATTTTTTTTTACAAATTTTGTGAAAATAGAGTTCTGTATATATGGTTATCATTTGTGCATTGTCTATTAGTTTTGCATTGTGTTGAATGTTTTTAGAGAAAGTTCTATCCACTTGACATGTCTTTATGTCAATTTTTTGTAATCAAAACTATTTTTTTATAATAATTCATTCTCATTCAATAAAGTGTATAGATTCCACAAAATCTAAAAGCAAAACTGGAACAAGTTCTGATTCAATTAGAGAAACAATATTCATTTAATGTGATATGACACACTGGTACTTCTTTTTTTTCTACTCGACAATAACATTTGAATAATTCTTCATGCTTTCTTTCAAATTTTTTAGCAGCATGGAAATTTTTTTTCTAAAAAATCAGCTTTTAATCTTTTTATGAATACTTTTTTTATTTAAGCTCTAGAAAACAAGTTGAACAATTTTGCTTTACTTTCCCCCAATTTCATTGGGAAAATTTAAAAAAAAAAAACTCCTTTCTTTTAAATTTTTTTAAAAAGAAATTTTTTTTTTACAAATGATATTAAAAATCAACAAAATAATTTTTAACTATTTTTCTGTTATGTATTCTAGAAATTACATATTTTAATCCAATCATATGTCCAAAGGTTTTTAACAAGTTGACATTAAAACAGGAGAATCAACAAAAATTAAAAATATTGAGAAAGTGTATTGAAGTGTATTTTAATGAATCAAATTTGTCTTAGTAACGGCGAAACTCCTCCTCAAATCCTTTTTGCTCTGTAAACCAAAATATTATAGAATAGGTTATGTACAGAAAGCCGAAACGAAGCTATAAATACATTTTATTGTATATTTCCATTTTTACAGAAACTGTATTGTAAAGGTGATAAATTTTTTTTTTTATGAATTTTTTTTTAGTCTCCAAAAATTATAAAATGAGATATGAGGCGAACTTTTTCTCCTTGCAACATCAAGATTTTCATCATTCATAAAGGTGGTGTGCATATGTCTGTCATGTACATTGCCGAACATACATAAAGAAAAAGAGACTATTTGCAGCTTATTGTAATAGAAAATGTTCATGCTATAATAACATTATATATCTGTTTGTCATAACCAATTGAAATCTTGTATCTTTATTTTTTAACACTATTGTTGCTGTTAATAATTTTTCTTCATTCGGCGCTAATTTTTACACAGTTTTGCAGCAATATGAGAAAGATTTTATGGTTTTATTTTTTGTTCACTTATATTTCGACAACATAAACAGGGTGTTTTGTTTTTTTGAGCAATCGCGTTTACTAGGAAATGAAAATGTTTTACTGCGGATTTAATAATTTATACTTCGATTTTTTTCTGGATTCTTCATGGCACTAAGCCAATTTTAGCTATTTACACGGTAAACGATGTACAATTTAATGGTAGGATTAACATGTAACTTATCTGTGTCATTCTGTGATGATTCCAAATGGTCGCTTATGTTAAAAGCGGTAAAGAAATCCTCAATTTTTTTATTTCACTTAATTGTTAAAGTAAAAAAAATTACTTAGCTTAGTTTAAATAATGTTGTATGGTGAAGAAATTACACAAATCTTAGTTTGGAAATTTGTAACAAGAGTTTTCATCAAGAGTTTAGCATTCATTTTTTTCCCCGGTTGAGTCACTTTTATAAAGTTGCTTATCATTGGCTTTACTTTTGATTTTACTTTTGTTTACATGAGGTTGTATTCTGTGATTTTTTAAAAAAACAAGCAAAAAAAAAAATGTTTCTATTCTTCTTTTTTTAAATTAAAATTCTTATAAAATGTGCAATATACAGTCAACTGTTTTTTCTCTTTCTTTTGTATATAAAATGTTTTTTATTTTATCAACTTTTTATTTCTCTGTGTATTAACCTTTTTTTGTATAATGACGGTCGTCTGTGTTTCATTAAAGGGTGAATGTGTTAATGCAGTTTACATGTCTGCATGTTTGTGTTGTAAGTTAAACCTGGGCTCCTGTGGTATTTAGGCTTAAATTAACTGCTTGTATTAATTTATACAAAAACATCTATGTCTATAGACACAATTTTTTTTTACACTGTTCCTTCTAGCAGTTTTTTTCCATACCAGGATCCTCTTTTTTCATTTTATCAACTGATTTAGAAAAATGAATAAAAAAAAATCTGCAGGTTTTGAAAAGTCTTTTTTTTTTTTGCAGCCACATCTTTATATGAATAACATCATCCCCTTTAAAAAAAATACTTGAAAATGATTTTTACTTTTTTTTAAATATTGTCAGTTATTTAATCTTAGAGGACCTCATGTTATGATAATCTGTTGTTCGCTATCTAAATATGTTTCTTGTTAGGTAAATATCTTAATTTATGATGTGTGTTGTGCCATTTGTTTCTGTCATGTTTGATATGTAATAGGTTATGATTTTGTTAAGTATGATATTTTTATGCATCAAAGTAGTATTTTTTACTGTACTTCTATAAATATGTAGAAATATGTATAATTGAAAATTTATATTACATGTTGTATTTGAAATAATTAAGAGAAACTAATATTACCTCTTTATCACTGGCGTCGTGTAAGGCAGTGGTCCCCAACCACCCGGGCCGCGGACCGGTGCCGGGCTGCCTAACAAACATTAAATTATTTCCTTTTTATTTACTGTGGTGTATTTCTCTCAATTTTGCGAGACTTTCCATGGACGATTAATAATGAACGCCGCCCCCCCCCCCCTCCTGTGGGCCGCTGTGAAATTATCAAATGTTGAACGGTCCATGGCGAGAAAAAGCTTGGGGACCACTGGTGTTAGGGGCCTCTAACAGGGGGAATTACAGGTTTAGAAGGGCCCCTTGAAACCTTTTGTTGGAGGGCCTCAAAACAACGCCACTGCTCTTTTTAAAACTGAATCAGAAAATCAATCCTGTTTTCTCTTGCTTATATTTATTCTTATAATAAACTGTTTATGTCCTGGTATCTTTACTAAAATGAGATAGTCTTTTGTAAGGTCTTCCAGAGATATTTTTCTTGACTGTGTCCAGTACAAAAAAATAATATTAATAGCCTGCAAGAATTAAGAATCAAATAGGCATTTTGATAAATTTATTTACGATCACTTTTTTTAAAAATTTTCACTTGACACAATAGTTTTACATTTACCTGTTTACAATTTTATTGACATTTAATTCCATGTCATGTTGATTGTTTTAATCTTTCAACACATTGTTTGCATTACTAATCCTTATTACAGTTTTATTTGTTTTTTTTTTTGTAAATGTTTATAGCATGTTCTCTTTAGCACTTGAAACGTAAAGAAAAGGCCAGATTTGAAAATCCACTGTAATTAATGTAATGCTGTTGTATTGTTTACATGGATGTCCGTTATTTAATAAATTATTTTTTTTTTATCTTGTTCCTTAAGTGGGCTTAATAATTCTATTTCTTTAATCAGAGCTATAAAACAAAAAAAATCATGTTCCATTAAATCTTGAACAAACCATTTTTTCGGTCACCTGCTTAAAAATGTTAAAAGTTTTTTTTTTGTGCTTTAGGTGAATACTGAGCTGAAAAATTCGACAATAGAAATTTTTTAAAAACTTTTAAAGCGATTTTTTTTTTTTTTTTTTACCAACTTTATATAGTTAACTATGTTTCACAACCTGATTTGATCCATTGAAAAACCTTTCTGTCAACATTTACTGAATAATACACCTGCCTCGATTCAAGTAATTGTGCTAATTCAGTGCCTGCAATGTGATTGATATGTATTTCCTTGTCAATTTTATTGTGAAATATTAGATTTCATGATAATTGCCATTCAACAGCCTGCCATATTTATGTTTATTTAAATATATTTATTTGTTACGTTCTCTTGGAAAAGCTGCTATATCTTAATCCTGAACTTAAATTTAAGGTATGTAAAACTAAAAAGTAGTCAGTTGTGAATACTGAAAAGTCTTTTTTTGAATCTTTTACCTGAATTTATTGGTGTATATTTTTTTTTATTAAAACATATTTCTTAGTAATTTCAGGAATTGATTTACATATTACTTGCTATTAGTTAATTTATTATTATGTCCACAATTGTTTTATAATTTTTTTTTATAGTAAAAATGGAACTTTTGCAAAAGAGAATATGAAGTTTCATATTATTTTAAAATGAGGTTTGTTAAATCATCTTTCTATAGATAAGTTTTTAAAAAAAATTTCTGCTCAGGAAGCTATTTGCTAAAACTAAATGTTTTTTTTTATGTGTGTGCTAAATTTAAGATTTTAATCCATAACAAAATGTGCATGTATGAGATTATCTGACTTGGTTGAGCATCAATATGAACTATTTTTTACTTACGCCAAAAATTATAGTGCTATTTCTAGGATAATAAAATTATGTTAAATAATGTAAAATAATCTATTCTTATGATAAATTTTGAATTATTATTGTATGTAAAGTATTAGTGTGTTTAAAAAAATTAATTTTTTTCTTTACTGAATTCAAATATCTCTTTATTACCAAAAAAATGTGTTTCTTGATACTGTGTTGACTAGAACACTTAAATGATGTGTCTTTACACTCAAATAAAATGTTGTAAATGGTATATCTGTATATTTAGAAATTTAAATGTCTTCAGTCTATTTGTACAATGTATAAAGAAAAAACAAATTATAAATGATGTGTCTTTACTAACATTACAATGTTTATACTCAATAATTGTCTTGATATATCCCATGAACAAATACTCTACATTGTTAAATGTTTTTATACTTTTGGTTGCGTACTACGATAACTTGTAATAATTTCTTTTCTTCGTATCCCTAACTAACACTTTTGGTATATTTACATTGGTTGAGATGTTTCACTAGAGCCGTTGCCTAGCTCTTTGGTTAATGTTCTCTTTTTTTACATTTAAAAACAACAGGTAAATAGTTGTGTTTTTAAAAAAATACATGTATTAGTGATCCATTTTTTTTGACTTATATTAAATTTAGGGTTAAGTTAACATTTTTAGCACATTTCGATTATTATTATTGAGCATGTATTATGTATCTGTTACGTTATTTTTTTTTTTGTTTATCATTTTGTTTACTGCTTTACATATGATTAAGTTGTTTTTTTTAAGAGCATGTGAAAAATTTCACTTTGTGTCATTTTTAAGTCAGTTATACTTTGGCAAATAATATAAAACAAACAACAGTGACTTTTAGATACCTAAAAGGGAGAACGTTTTTATGTCGTTGGATTTTACACCTTTAAATTTTGGTATATACATGCTTTATATATATATATATATATATATATTTACTAATAATAGGACCCTGCAAAAAAGAACGTTAAATTATTGTAAAGAAAGGCTTCATTAAGAAAGATTAAATTTAATTGATCAGAAAAATGATGTTATATATGTATATCGAAAATATGTTTATATAAACTTTTTAAAATTTTTTATTATTAATTCAAATACATGGCCTGTATAGAATTATATCAGTTTGATAAAGGAAAAATGAATGTAAAGCTTGGGCGGGGGGCTGACAATTTAATGTTCTATGGTTGTTTTTTTTTTCTCTTTGTGAACTGGAATTGATGAATGAAATCCTTTGGATAATTTGTTTTGATTAATCTGTCTCATAGCAGTCGCAGTTTCATGGAGAGAGAGAATAACTCAATCATGTGTTATCGTTTGATCTATTTCCACTGTCTCTATTTTTCATATGGTGTATTTATTAGTTGTTTTATTTTTTTAAATTGCACTGGTATGGAGTTTGGTAGAAGTGAAGTTGGCATTTGAGAAATCATTCACCCGTGTCTCCTATTTCAGGCTATGGCTGGGGAGAAAGTTGCTCATATTCACCAACTCATCTTCTGATGAGTCATCCACATTTATCCAGACCCTTACCCTTTTATCCACTACCACGGATAATGAATACTTCTGTATGTAGAACTAGATAGATGGATTAAAAAAAAAACAACAACAATGGCGTAATTAAAGCGGATGAAATAAATCCGGTTCAGCTGTCTATTAGCTAAGACACTTGTTTGTGTTATCTTATTCAATTTAATTACTTAAATGGAGGGGGGGGTTCACAACTTTGTATAATACATTGTTGTTTTACTAGACTCCATTAAAAAAATCATAGGCTCCTTTTCAGAATCAGGTACTGTACTTGATTAAATCCTATTTCATGAAATTTTTTTTTCTTTATAGTCTGATTTGTAGGATGACTTAATATATTCATTTTTGTCGTTTTCTTTTTTATAAGAATTTTGTTTATGTCAGATTTTTTTCACATGAGATTATTATTGTATGTTTTGGTAGCATCTTATGTTATTCTTTTATAAAATTCATATAAATTTAATGTAATGAACATATTTCAGTGTATTGTATTTTTGGTGTACAGCTTACGGAACACCCACACACCAATGATGTTTGTTTATACTTGTAAACACTACTCGTATACACTTGTTTATTAAGTACATGTGGGCAGGACACAGAATACATATCTTGATATTTTCAAAAAAAGGACATGGAAACCAATGTTGATATTTATTACACGTATTTGATAATCTTCCGCCGACTTGTACAATGTTATGAAATTAAACCCTCATTGTTTTTTAAACCTTCATTTGTTTTTCTTTTCAATGATGAGAAAAAAAAAAAGTTATTGTATTTTTAATTTCCAGTGATGTTGCATTAGCTAGTGTTTAGAAATTATCATTTGAACTCCACCATCTAGAAAAAATAACAACAAAGTAACCAAAAAACAAATGTTTCCGATGACTAATTACGAAGAGATAAACTGAAAAAAACAAACATAAACACTTGAGTTTTATTTTAATATAGTTTATTAATCCACCAAGATCCAGATATTTTAAAACAGATAAAACCATTATGCAAAAAAAAAAAGTTCTTTAAAAGATTAACTTTTGGTTCAAATTTAACATAAAAATGAGTTTAATGTTAATAAATTAAAAAAAAAAAAATCTCAATCTCAATGCAAAGTAAAAAAGAAGAAAAAGCATACAAAAACATTTCACAGCCACGAAGTAACCTCTGGACTTTTAACATATACACATATGCTATACAAATGTTACACAATTTTAGGTAACAGCATGTCAAAAATTATGAAAAATACAAAAACAATCGACACCATAAGCTGAATAGTAAATATCCCATAATAAATAAACAAAAAAAAATCTCCATAAGAATAAGCAACAATGTTGAAAACAATATCTTCACAACACTGATATACAGTGGATTCCGCTTAATTGGGACACCGCTTAGTTGGGACAGCCGCTTATTTGGGACAAATCTCAACGAAACCAAACCAAGAAGCTAATGGTAAATTTCTATGTTTAATTGGGACAGCCGCTTAATTGAGACAAAAGGCCTCGGTCCCGATGTGTCCCAATTAAGCGGAATCGACTGTATATATATATATATTATTTTTTTATGTTTGTCTTGATATTTAAGAGGAGAGTCAAAGTCAGTTTAAAAAATGTACACTTCAAAAAAAAGAACATAAACAAAATATAAAATGGTTTATCATGTAAATAAATCATTAAAACTTTGATAAAATAGTTTTACATGTAAAGTAATAACCATCATGTTTACTGTTGCTTTTTTGCAAGGAAGCAATGGTTATTATCTCTGACATTTGTATAGACATTTTACATGATACAATCAGGGAGTTCTTTAACACTGACAGTGTTAAAAGATATTAAAAAAATCATTGAAATAGTTCATTCAAACTAAAAAACAATAAAAAGAAATTTACAATAAAAAAAAATGTAAAATTCAAATTAAGAAACAAAACAAAAAAAAAAACAACCTTTAGTTGTTCATGGTTTATTGACTTTTGTTACCAGCCCATCTCAATGTTTCTTAAGTGCTGACTTTCTGAATTTTTCTTTCCGCTTCAGCATATTACTACAGTCTGCATCAAACAACAAAGCGCAACAACTATGTTACATATTTGAGCAGCAGCTGACTGTTAATTCTAACTGGAACCAGAGTAATGAACCACCAAAATAACTGAAATGTAAAATAATATATATAACCCCGATATGTATGTTTACAGATTTATCTGAGTAAAATTTTTTAAAATGATATGTAAACAGCCTTAAACATAAATGTAAATATAAAATCTGATTATTTCTATAATTAAATTCAGCTTACATTCAGATAAGCTTTAAAAGATGATTTTTTACGTTATTTAAGCATTCTTCCATCTTCCTTTGACTCTACAGCCTAAATAGGGCCCTGGCCTGATTTAAGCATTCTAGACAAATTAAAACTGAAGCCCCCCCCCCCCCCCTCAAATGATCAGCAATGAGAATGAAATGAACTTACTGACAATAATTGTGACAATAACAACAACCACTCCAGCAATGATGAGCTTCATCTGTTGGAAAAATAAGCTTGCTAAGTAAACAAAGTAAATCTAAACTGTTGAATCTTTTTTGATTCAAGTCGTCAAATGAAAAAAAAAAAAACAACAAACCCAACAACAACGAATATCAAATCAATACAATAAAATAAATGTATTAAAAAAAGGTTTTACCCTGCAATTTTTCCACCACATTGTGTTATGGAGACTTTTAGATCTTGCTCTAAACATGTCAGAATGACTAGACAAACTTTCTGAAGAACAAAACCAAAAAAAGGTATACATCCAAGAATAAATATATAAAAAAAAAAATGATTTATTATAACCATGAGATGATTAAAAGGAAAGGGTATTATGCAATGCAAAGTAGGCCCATTAATTAAGCAATCATTTACAAATTCAACATATTTATTGTTTATAAATAAATATAATTTATAAATTGTTACATACAAAACTCAGGATTGCAGCCCTTAATAATTCTTCTGATTGCAAGACTAAAGTAATAAAAATACTGTTTAATCTAACAAAATTTCAATATTTAAAAGCATTTTAATTATCATGAGAGCAATACCAAAACAAGTTGGAACTTAAATAAAACAACTAAAAACAACATTTTAACTAATCAAATAAAAAAACCCCCAAAAAACAGCACCTTGGATAATGCAATATGGTCATTTCGCCGACCGTTGTTTATATGATTCTCACCTGATTTATCCTGTAGGTCCTCCAGCCTGTCCCCCCTCTCAATGACTTTACTGACATTGGACTTCATGATGTCCACCACTTCATCCACTTGACCCTGAAGTCTGAAAAAAAAAAGTATCATGTACTTAAGATAAAGAAATAATTTAATGTAAGTGAAAAAGTGTCTGAAAAACTGTAATATAAATGAAACTAAAAACATTCCTAAAGAAATTATTTAGTATTTGATCAACAGGTATTTGATCAACAGTGCAATTCTGGTTCGAATTTCCATTAGTTCTGACCTAAGGTTGTCAGATTTTTTTCTCACTACACTCTTCGGTTTTTAACTGAATAATATTAAACAAAACAAAAAAATGGGACATTTAACAGAAGGCTATCATTTGTTAAAAGCTAAAAAAAAATTATTTTTTTTTACAAAATTACCTGTTAATTTTTGGATCAGACCTAAGTTTGTCTGTATTTACCTTAGGACCTCTGAAAACAGATTTATTTTACTGATAAATAATAAGCCAATAATGAGCTTCATCTATTAAACTGACATGTTGTATTATGTATAAACATTAAAACAATAATAAATAAAACAAACAAAATTTATAATATGTAAGCCTAAAATTCTGATGAAAGACAATGTTTCTTACTTCAAGAAAAAGTCCTCATCATCGGAATTGCCGTCTAAGAGACCTCTCTAAAAAATAACAAAACAATAAAAAAACACAAAGAATAGAAAGACTAATAAAAATGGTAATGAATAATCAATTCAGTGGAAGTAAAGTCTAATTATTTTAAGTTTCAAACAAAAAAAGTTGTGTTAGTTCACTATCAACTTACTCTCTCAGCCTCTTGTGATCCTGATCTGTCTGAATTGTCTGGTATTCTTGCAAACTTTGGAGGCATTTCTAAAGCTACTGACAAAACTGGACCAGAAATGTCCTTTATTTAATAAAAAAATTAAAAGTTAATAGAAGCTAAAAAAAACTGGTTTTCTGATAAATTTAAACTCATTAAATTTGTTAAAAAAAATTATTAATGTGTGATGTAAATTGTAGGTCTTTTTCAGCTTCTGTGTAAAAAGGAAGGCTATCTCCATAAAATCCAGAGGCTCAGTTTTAAATGTTTGTGAAAAAAGAAATCTGGACTGATGTATCTGATTATCATTAATGTATCCAGCAACCTCCTCGCAACAGAGTGCAACCCAAACACAGGATCCCCTGACACACAGTGATCTGCTATAAAATGACTAATCAATAGCAATCATCTACTAATAATATTGGTAGTATTCCAATTTATTCGTTGTAAAACCGAGGTTTGACTGTAATATTACAAACAATGTTATTAATACTTCACTAACAAATTTACTTGCTTACCTCGAGAGCTCAAAACCTTATCTTATATAAGTTTGAGACGTATCAAATATCAATGACTAAATGACACTCTTGGAATATCTATCTAGCCATAACTAATGCCAGTGCTGATAATCAATAGTTGTTGATTATATATCAAAAAACTAAACTATTTTGTAAAAAAGAATAAGAAATAATTATGAAGTAACTCGCAGTGGTAATAATTTCGCCAATAGTAAACATTGATTAAACAAATGACGTACCTATCGGAAACGGAACTAGGAACTTTCTTGTTTGTAAACACACAAAAAAGACAAGCAGGCTATAATTAAAGTCGGAAATTGCCAAAAGACTTAAAACCTAAGAGAATTCCCGATTTTGGGGGAAAATATTGAACTGAATTTGTAATTTTCTTATCTTTCAACCATCATCAGAATTTCGATTCAAAATTGCATCTTTTCCTTACAGTAACGATTTTATCGACATGTTGATATTTCTTTAAGTAAAATTATGAAAAACGTTTATTTTTTTAACAGTTGTTAAAAGTTTATTTATCTGCAACTATTAGAATTATCCTCAATTCTCATGCTCATTCATACTCATGAATAGTCATTCATTAATTCAAGAACCATTTATTTATTATTGATCTCTAATTTTCAAATTGTTTTTATCGACATCCACCAAAATAAAGCGAACAGAAGTAATTAATTGTCTAAAATTTGATAATTTGTATAAGATATTTACCTGAAAAATTGTATGTTCCTTCTTTTAGTTTAACTACCTTTTTTGACAATTTTTTTTAAATACCAAAATTACACAGAGTATGTGACAGAGTTTTAAGCTTATGGTATACGTGACACTACTATTGCATCAAATTAATTGATTACCCAAAGCATGAGTACAAAATCAGATTATTGTAAGTGAACTTTTGGGTATTAAATTATGTTGTTTTTTTTTTAATTAGTTGCATTTTAAAATTTAAAACAATGAATGCATTTTCTATTTTAAATTCCTGTAGTTTAGTTACAATCTTACATCAGAATCTTTAAAAAAATCAAAAGTGTGCCCCAATTAAAAGAGAAACTAGCCTACCAACATGGTAGACCTTTATTTGATGTTACATCAATTTATTACACTTGGAAATTACCCAGAGATTCTACCTTTATGCCAGCAGATCTGTTTAGTTATTTTAGTGGCTCAAGGCTAAGGTACATTTGCTGATCCCCTAAGCAATAATTTGATAGAGTCAATAGTTAATCTAAGTCCTACTGGGCTCAAACTTTTCAGTCATTTTAGTTCAGGTCCTCTGGGGCAAAGATCGCCTTTATCTGCTTCTGTGTGGTGTGCCATAAGGAGCGACAATCTCAGCAATTGTCAGAGGTCCTTAACTATTAGCCATGAAGGCCAGACAGAATTTAAAATTTGCCCATACTATTCATTTTACAACTAATAAACAACTTTTAAATAACAACAGATTAACTGTTTTTATTTATTTATTTTTTTTTACATTTAAAAAATCAACAGTTTAAAATATTAGCCTATTAACTAGATGTTGTCTCACAGATATTAAACACTCTTTTTTAGTTATGTGTATATGTGTGATTTTTAATCAAATAATGTAGCCTACACACAATTTGACATTATATCCATTGTTTTATAGGTAATGCAATATTAAACTGAAATGAACATGGTATTTACATTTTTTTAATTTTGTTTCTAAAAACTTCTCCATGTTACTTTGAAGATTTAAGGGATGAAGTTGAAGAAGTTGAGGTCTACATCAAAGTAAAGTTTAGAATACAAACTTGGGATGGAAATATTAGACTACACGAAGCGGACTTACCAGGGGAAGTAATGATCAGAGATTTGAAAGAAGAACTTAAGGATGAAGTAATTGGATAGGATTATACAGCTTTCTTTTTCTAAAACATACAAATTATTAAAAAATTTGTAATTATTTTGTGTAGCTTATTGAATTTTAAATCAATAAATAAATGTGTAAGCCTTATATTATACATATATATCATATATTAACGTGTGTGTATATATATAACTATATAACTATATATATATATATATAACTATATATATATATATATATACAGTCGACTCCGCTTAATTGGAACACATCGGGACCGAGGCTTTTTGTCCCAATTAAGCGGCTTCCCAATTAAACATACAAATTTACTATTGGCTTCTTGGTTTGGTTTCTTTGAGATTTGTCCCAAATAAGCGGCTGTCCCAATTAAGCGGAATCCATTGTATATATATATATATATAAGAGTTACTGATGTTTTATAGGAAAATGAAAGCATGGGTATTATGTTAAGATAAAAAAAAATTATAATTGATGAAGTTTTAAAAATGCTTTTTTTTTTTGTTTTACAGTTGGGTGATCCCCAATTCACAGATTGGTATATTGACAAAAATAACACTCATATGCAAGATGACAATATCATCTATGGGGTCTACGACCTGCAGCATGAAGATGTTATTAGGGTGATTGTGCACAATCCAAATGACATTACAGAGGTGATGCCTGTCATGGAGCAGCACAGATAATAAATCAGCTAAACATAGTTAGAATGTTACGATTTTTTTTTTCATGTTGTTACTGATTTTCTTTTTAAATCTTTGATTTCGGACTAATCTGATTTTGATATTTTTTTTTTCAACTTGTCAAAAAATTATGTAATTAGTTGTTGCAACTTATCAGTAAACTAAAAATCAAATCTGATTGATAAATATTGCATACTTTTTAAATTCAGAATACAGTAACAATATTTGCTGGTTGACCTATGAACAGTTAAAATCAAAATAATTGAAAATAACTTTTAAATGTCTATAATTACATAGACTTTTGTTGTTTCTACAAAAGTTATTCATTATTTTAAGCAGCATAAAGAATAATTTTGGCTATATATAAAGTAAAAAAAGAATGAAAGATGAAGGATGATTGGGTTTGATCATTTTTTTCCCCTTATTATATTGTTTTTTTTTAGTTTGGTTAAAACAGACTTGTTCTTTAGATGTTTTGTAAGGTCTTTTTTTATGTAGGAGCTACGTTCCACAAAAATGCAGCTTTAAAAAATCACATTTAAAATAAGAGATACATTCCAAAAATTTTTCTTAGTAAAAAAAGTCTAACATTAGCAAAAAGTAGATGTCTTAACCGATTCCGTCCATATTTTATATAAATCTTCAAACGTAGTCATAATAAGCCATAATGCCTATGAGTTATAACAAATGGGGAAAAAAAACGCATGTAATTTTTCTCCTCTAACTGATTAATTCTGCAATTACAACTATTTACTTTATAATAATTTTTTGTGTTTTATAAATAAGAGTTTTTATTTTCAAATAACATATTTGATCTGTTTGTTGGAGTTCTCATCAATTGTAATAATTTTTTATCCCAATATTATTTTTAAAAAAAGTTCATATCTACAAAATGTACTTGTATTGGCTCTAATGGACTGTGCTACGCACTGAATGGGGGGGATGGATGGTCATCCTGTAAAGCACTTGACTGTTGACCTGAGGGTCCCTGGTTCGATCTTCGGTGAGGACCAATGGATATTTCAGGTTATGGCTAAAGTCTCCTCTATATCTTCCGTGGTGCCTCCATGGCCATTGCACTATCAGGTATGGTGGGGGATGAAAGGAGGGCACCATAAAAAACCGTCCCATTAGTGGTTTATAGGATCTAAGAGATTTCATCTCACCCTTACATGGACTTCACACACACATGCTGAATGATGGCTGTTTCATTAGTGTCAACTCAGGGGTTTGATCTGTGTTAAACCTGGGTCTTTTTCAGGTCAAAGTGAAAGTTCCCTGTTATGTTTCCCATGGCGTCTCCGTGGCCATCTCACTGTCAGCTATGGTGGGGGATGAAAGAAGGGGAATAAAAAAAAAAACTGTTCGTTAGTCATTAAAGGATCTATGATTTAAATTTGTCATCCTCATCGGGCCTTTACAGGCATGCTCAATCGTGATATTTTGTTTTTATTCCGGAAAGACATAATTGAATTTCAATATGATTTGTTTTAAGGATGGTAATGAAACTGATAAAACATTAAAACAGTTAAAATAATACTTGAAACATGTTGTTGAAATAGTAAAGATTTGTGTTTAGGAAAGGTATATTTGTAAAAATGTCTAATTTCTTTGCCTTCATGTCCATTGCACTATTGGCTATGGTGGGGACTTCACACACACATCAAATTTCATCTGAGTTTGTTTACCAGTATATGATAAAGCATATACGAGTACATGTATTTCAAGGAATATCATTATGTTTTGAAAATTAATTACCTCCCTTTGACCATGAAATGGACTTTTTTTGTAGTCTTATTCCATGTCTTCTTTACACTAGCACTAAATGTGTGTGTTTGTAAATGGTGTTTTACTTGGAGATAGATTCTCAGTGCATGTAATTTCCATTCTGCTAAGTCATTTATTAAACATTTCTACATTTCGCCTACATTTTTAAAAGAAGAAATTTTTTATGTATTATTTTTTTTTACTAAAAATTTATATGAACGATAATAAACTTGACAGGATGTATTGAATTCTTTTTTGAATTTTGATATTTATAGTTAATTTGGTTTTACGGTCTTGATATTTTGATATAGTTTATTGGGCCTCCGTGGCCTCAGAGTTTATTTGGCCTCCATGGCCTCAGAGTTTATTTGGCCTCCATGGCCTCAGAGTTTATTTGGCCTCAATGGCCTCAGTGTTTATTTGGCCTCAATGGCCTCAGTGTTTATTTGGCCTCCATAGCCTCAGAGTTTATTTGGCCTCCATGGCCTCAGAGTTTATTTGGCCTCAATGGCCTCAGTGTTTATTTGGCCTCCATGGCCTCAGAGTTTATTTGGCCTCAATGGCCTCAGAGTTTATTTGGCCTCCATGGCCTCAGAGTTTATTTGGCCTCCATGGCCTCAGAGTTTATTTGGCCTCAATGGCCTCAGTGTTTATTTGGCCTCCATGGCCTCAGAGTTTATTTGGCCTCAATGGCCTCAGTGTATTTGGCCTCAATG
>JAGDYQ010000002.1:21220519-21288941 GCA_021962125.1 Bulinus truncatus
TTTTACGGTCTATAAATATTTGTTGGTCATGGTATTAAAATGCTGGGTATTTCTAGAGTCAGAAGCATCCAGGCCAAGTTTAACCACTAATCTCAATTTTTAGGCAAATCAGTAGACAGCCTTGAGTAGCACTAAAAAGAACTGTACTGTAGCAAAATTGCATCCTTTTTACTAAAAGTTAGTATAATTCTAATTAGACTTAAGTCTTTGAGTTAGGTATTATTTATAGTAATAAATCGATTAGTTAGATTTTTTTATGAATTTAAACTTGTGAAAAGGCTGGTGTTCCAAGAATAAGTTTGGAAGTAAAATGGTAATAGATTTTTTGTGATTAAAAGCAGTAGCACTTGTCACAACTAGTGGCCTTAAATTTTCACATCATAAGGCACTGTTTAATTAAGATTGATACCAGTCACTAGAAAAATATCGTTTACTCCGATTTAACTTACCAGTTAATTTATGATTGCCAGGGCAGTGATCCTGTATTACACACAAAATTGATGTCAGTTAACTTTTAAAGTTTCTTGCAAATCCTTTTTAATTTGACACACTGACATAATTCAGTTATCATAAATACCTGAGCCCTTATTATTATATCTCATGTCAGTTCTTTTACTTCTCATCATTAATATTTAATTATTGGCTTTTTACTTTTTGAAAGGTATTCACATGAAATTCCTTAACTATAGAAATATATCTGTTTTTTATTGTTTTATCTGGTGTTAGATAGTCAGATTGTATTTGAACAAATTCGGAGAACATATCATACAATATGGACCCTGAAAAAGCCAGAATTCTCTTTGACCAAGGAGGGCTATTTCTCTTAATTGACTTTCCAGAAGGTTCTGAATTTGGAATAGACTATAATTCTTGGCAGACAGGATTGAGGTTCAAAGGTATCAAAATGATTCCACCTGGAATTCATTTTATTTACTACAGGTTTGTGGTACTTGAGAATACTTTTTGATGCATTTGATCTGTTTTTTATTTTAGACAATCTGTAGAATCTATTTTTAAATTATTTAGATTAGTCATCATGAAATACTCATATATAATTTAATTTCAGTCATATATCCGATTCCATATTCAATTACTTACAGAAATTCATTGATATTGCAAATTGTTCATGTTCCATGATAGTTTTTTCCTGTATAAAATTTTATCAAAGAGATTACTCTATTCCAAGGACCCACAAATGTCAGTTTTCAAATTGATTTTTAAAATAAATAGTCTCAATTAAGAAGCAACTGTAAAATACTTGAAAGGCATATTCATATATTAAACATTTTTCTGGTATTCTTTGTTTGCTTTCAAAAGCTTTTTCAAAATTTTTAAGTTGGTTATTCTATTTTAACTTCCTTTTTAAGAAATAAAAATGTTATCAATGAAAAATGTGCTTTTTCCAATAACATCATGTTTTTTAAGTAATGGAAACTGCTTATTAACATGGAACACTCTTAGTGTGGTATTATTCAGTGATAATTTCTAACCACATAATACTTAAACATAAAAAACAAAGACTTTGATCTGCCAGCTTTATATTGTTTTAAATAAAACTATACCATATTTACTAATAATTTATTACATTAGGCTTTAAAAAAATGCATATTTCGAGTAATTGTTTTCTTTTCTTCTTTATTATATCTTTGGTATGTTTTTAATTCTATCTCTTTACACAATGTTACAGTTCAGTGAACAAAGAAGGAACTGTTGGGCCTAGATCTGGCTTTTTTTATGACTTTTCAGCAAAAGAATTTGTAGTTGGTAGATGGGACAAGGTGAAAGAAGGTGGTAAAATATTTATAAATGTAATTGACACCACTCCTTGATTTTGTTATTACTTAAGAATCTTTTATTTTTTAGAGTAAAACTTAGATCATCCAGTTTTATCTGGACCAAAACTCAAAAATCAATGCATGTTTTGAAAGTGTTTATATACTATTAATATCTTAGCCGTCTTAGGGATAATAAAAATGTTGATATTTGATAAATTTTAAAAGTAAAAATAATTTTTTCTGTGATTTTTTCTTGTACTTGTTGATTTATTGTACACATTTTTAAGTATAAAAATACTCATTTGTTACATAAGATTTAAATTTTAAAAGTTGAAGAAGAAAACTGGATAATAAAAATAAAATAATTAGGGTTTTAATTATGTATTTCAGAAATAAACTTTAACAGTGTGACAAATGATGAATTTCAAAGTTATCAGAGTAACAAGGAAGACTTGGATAAATTTCTCGCAGCTTATCCTTATGAAAAGTAAGAGTTTATATATATGATTTAAGTATACATTTTTTTGCCAAAAGAAAAACATGAAATGAGATCAATAACACTGAAGACATAAGATACTTTACACTTATATTATTGATTAGTATTTATTTCATTTATGTGTAATGGATGTTTTGAGTAAAAATGAATAGTACAATGATATGTAATAATGAAGGATGAAGAACTTATTAAATTGGGTTAGTGAATTCCATTGGTGTGCAATAAGATAGTTGCCTTGAGTATGAGAGAATGAAGAACTTGTGGGAAGGTGATAATATTTATTTTTCACAGCTCATTTTCTAACCATCCTAAATAACTCTACCTACCACACTAATGCTATAAAAAGTTTTTTTTTAATTTAGATATTGATGTCTGTTGATCTATTGAAGATTGTAATTATAAATGTAAAATTCTTTAAATCTATCTTACCATATGAACATCATGTTAGCTTTTGGCTACATTTATTGTATTCTGATTCGTAACTAACCTTTCTACTATTAAAAAAAAATTCTTTTGCAAACTTTTACTGTCTTGCTATTTCATTTGTCTTCATCCAAGCCCCTCCCAATAGTTTTGTTGTATTTTATCATGAGGAATGTTTCAGGCCCTCTTTGTTCCATATATGACTTCTCTGCCTTCCAGCTAATTGCTGGGGGGGGGGGTATCTTTAAAACAGTTTTAGTCCCAGATCAATACAACAGTTTAAAAAAATGAGTTTTTAAGTTAAAGTGTGGACCACAGAATTAAAAAAAAGGGATTCTAGGAATAAATAGTCATTAAAATAAGTTACAAAATCTGTCAATACCCCCCCCCCCCCCCATCCCAGGGAAAGATTGCTAGTTTTTTTTTATATGTCCTGTTCACTCACTGTAATTCCATCTGGCTTATTATTTAGGAAGATATTAGGAAATAGTCACCAGGAAGGCTTGCAACATGACCAGAATAGCATCCCCTCCTGAACACTGATATGTTTTATAGAAGTGATCAATGAATAGCTTGATTTTAAAGCAACCAATGAAATTAAATACAGACCAAATATCAAGCTATTATCAACATGAAAAATTTGATTTTGTGTAAGAAATAATTACAGGCATATATTTTTTTACTTGTTCTTTTTCTTTAGATACAAGCAATGGATTTCTTTGTCCAGTCACATCACTAAAGATCTGGTGAATTTGTTAAACCCAGATATTGGAATTATTCACTCATTTAACCAGTTTGAGTCTGAAGCAAGCACAACACAAAGTCGACAAGAGGAAGCGGTAAAAATTACTGAAAAAAGTATTGAAAGTGAGGAAGCTAAGCAAAAAAGAAAACTTCCTAAATTAAAAGCTTTGCAAGGCACCAGTATCAAATACACTATAATTCCTAAAAAGAAATATCCTGAGGGATCCACTCCAGAAATCATTTCAAAATACAACATGGACTCTTCTTATGCCTTGGAATTTGTACTGGCAGAGCGCTTTGAAGGCGATATTTATAAATTGTTGGGTGAGATTCAATATGCTTTTGTGTGCTTCTTTATCGGACAAAATTATGACTCTTTTGAGCAGTGGAAAAAACTGGTACATTTATTGTGCACAAGCAGTGATGCAATTTTAAAATATCCTAATGCATACATGGACTTCATAACAGTTATACATTTTCAGATACGGGAAATACCATCAGATTTTTTTGTAGATATAGTTACATGTCACAATTTTTTGACTGTAACTTTGCATGAACTTTTTCAGAATTTGCTTTCTGACAATGTGGATTCTAAGTTGAAGAAAAAAGGCATTAACTTTCAGAAGCATCTCACTGAAAAATTTCATTGGGATTTTTCTTTAGAGCCAGATGACTATGCTCCTGTTGTTGTTGATATGTGAATGTGATTAAATTTATTTGTAAAGAAAATAAAACCAGCAACTCTTTTTTTTTTATTTGCAAATGTTTATTTAGAAAATCATATTTTCATCATCCACATTTGATTTTTTTTGTATTTGAATATCTTAAGAATCAACTTTTTTTTAAGTTACTAAATCAAAATTAGTGGCAACTTGCTGTATAACATAATAGGCAGATTAGAGGTAACGACTGACACATAAAATAAAGAACAATGACAAATATCAATTATTTGGCTACGACAGTAACCATAAAATGTGTATTAAGAATACATTTCTGACGTTTATAACAAAAATATAACATTTATTTAACAAGATATGTGTGTTGGTTAGGTGAATGGATGAAAAATTTGATTGAAAGAATTATATAATTACAAGAAAGTTAAAAAAAATAATACATTAGTTAAAATCAAACGAATGGACTGGTAGAATACTGCAGTTTATTTATTTTTCAAACCTGAGTATAATTTTTCTTAATGGATATTGACAAAAAAATGTATTTTCAGAGCCTAATTTTATTAATATTGCGAGGATTAAATTTCTATAAAATTATATAATATTGAAAACAAAATTTAACTACAAAGGATAAAAAAGAAACAATAAAACCAGGATGAGATAAAATTTCACCTGTCCGGGAATTAAATGCTGGGAAGACAACACAAGTTAACAACATATGTAAAAAAAGATGCTTTACCCATAAATTAACTGGAAGAGCACATTTTAGAGACAACATTGACTAGATAAATTCAATAAGTATTAATTTTCTAGCCATTATGAATAGTTCACATTGAAATCAATAAGTTAAGACTCCAAATATTGAATTATATACTGCATTTTAAAAAAATAATTATCACATTTCTACAGGTATTAGTATGTCAACATTACAATACTTTAAGCAATATCCCAAATATAAAAATGAAAACGTGTTGAAACTGATTACTTTATAATTTAGATAAGTTTTAAATACTTGTATATACAGTAAACTATTGGTTAAGTTAATTCTCAAATAAAAAAAAAATTTGTGCAAATGAAGCATTATATTTTTGTGAAGCAAGTCTGTCCATCACATTTATCTAAAAGAAAATGATTAAATTAATTGTTCATCATTTTTAAAAATACATTAACCTGGTCTCTTTCAAAACATCAGCATTGACTGCTAATTCCAGTAGTATGTATAATAAAATAAATAAGAATGGCAAATGATAAAGCAAGACTTCACACTTTGATGAAAACATTTTCTTTTGTTATTATTAAAAGTATGCAGCTGTGTCGGGTTGCTAATATACATGATCAAATATATAAAGTTATTACTAAAAGAAAGATAAAATTGTTGTTAAGCACAGAACTAAAATAAAAAAATTTAATAAATTAACTGAAGGACAAGTCATGGAGAGGAACTGTCAATTTTGATATGATTAACATCTAAGTCAGATCTTTAGAGTTAAATACACCATATAAAAATAAATTAGTAAAACATTGTAGTTATTTATACAGTACCTAAAAATAAATTATTGAATCAGATATACATTAAACCTAATCTACCAGATGTACATGTATATTTTTTCAGATAAAAAAAAAATTCCCTAGATAAATGCAGAATATTTCTTAAATGCTGTCAAATACATAAGTTAAGCATTCTCATAAATAATAAATTTATACGCACTGCAAAACTCAGTTAATGCAATGCAAGATATTCTCCGAATAAAAAAAATATTCTACCTAAAAGAAGCTGAAATATTGTATGCCTCTAGCAGTAGCTGTTAAGACTTTTATTTGCACTAAGTTAATTATTAAAATTAATGCAGACATGAAAATTGATCAACACGTCAACTGATGATATTGACTTTATATACATATATGTATATAATAGTAATATATATATATAAATAAGACAAACATTAAAGCACATATAAATAAATGCCTTTTGAAAATGAACAATTTCTGAGTATGTATGTGAAAATTCACACAAAAAAAACTATAATTTTTTTGGTGATATCTGTGACTATAATATCAAATTTATATTGGTACTTTAATTTATCAGTTTTGTTGCTTGAACATAAAAGCATTACATTATAGTTTATGTACAGCCAAAAATACTTCCATATAGAAAACAACCATCATAAATAGAGTACTAATAGCTAAATAATAATCTAGAAAAATATCAAAACAATTTACACTTGATTTTAATATAAATTTCTTGAAGTAAGAAAAAAAAAATGTTGACACATCAGTAATGAATACTTGTTTCAATATTATTTTGTGTATTAAGTGGCGAAAAATAAACAAATTGCTAGAATATTTATAAATACAATTTTCAAAGATATCAGTTTTAAAGTATTAACGATAAACTATTAAAAAGTCATTAGACCATATTCCTGAGTGATATTTGCTTTAAGTGTAAAATATAATTTCTGGTATTTGTCCATCTTCCACCGATGTTCCATTATTATTTCCAGCTGCATAAGTAAACTGAAAGGTAACTTTCCCACTAGAAACAGATTCATGCGTTACCTTTCTCAAGCCTTTAGAACCGTAATATGAATCTGGTCCCTGAGATATAACAGGAAATTTATTTCATTACAATTACAAGTAATATACTAATTTCGTTATTATTTGCACAATTTTTTTTTTTATTTGAGAATTAACTTAACCAATAGTTTACTGTATATACAAGTATTTAAAACTTATCTAAATTATAAAGTAATCAGTTTCAACACGTTTTCATTTTTATATTTGGGATATTGCTTAAAGTATTGTAATGTTGACAGACAGATCTCCAGAAAAATTAAAAAAACCATATACAAGACAATGATCCGGCCAGCAGTAACATATGGTAGCAAAACATGGACCATCAGCAAACAAGCAGAAAATATGCTAAACACTTGGGAAAGGAAAATATTTAGGAAAATATATGGGCCAGTAAAGGACAATAACGAGTGGAGAAGTAGAACCAATTCAGAGCTGTACGAACTGTACGAAGAACCAAATATAACAGCTGAAATTAAAATGAATAGATTAAGGTGGGTAGGGCACATAGAAAGAATGGAAAACAACAGAGGTCTAAAAACGATTTATAGGACAACACCTAATGACAAAAGGCCTAAAGGCAGGCCAAGAAGCAGATGGTTGGAGGAAGTGGAGAAAGACCTTAAAGCCATAGGAGTGAGAGAGTGGAGGAAGAAGACCCTGGATCGGGAAAAGTGGAGAAGTGTAGTATGGCAGGCCAGGGCCCTAAATGGGCTGTAGAGCCAAAGGAAGAAGAGGAAGATACTAATTTCGTTAAGTTTCATAAAGCCAGCTATTTTTTAAAAAAAGCAACAATTTTAGATAATGTAATTAAGAAAAATGAAATCATACATCTAAAAAAACATTTTATAGCATTACCTTCAAAGTAGCACAAGCAATGTAGCTTGTATTCGGTAGTATCTCCACTGGTTCTTTAAACATCACTCTAAATGTTGAAGTTGTGCCATCACATTGAAATGTGGGATCATTGGATCCCATAACTTTGGTTGAGTCCATGTGAATTATCTGTAGACAAATAGTTAATTAGCTTTTCTGTTCAACAATTTTAATGCATGTGTTACATGCTTTTAAATGCTAAGCACACACAAGGTTGTTAGTGACATGAAAAACTTTAACACCCCCTCCTAATCAATTAAGCCCTTTTTTTAAAATAATAATTAGGCTGTATATCCCTACATGTAATAATAAAAAAATAATAATTGTAAAGCATGTAGAAATAAACAAAATAACAGATAAAATGTTTTTTAAAAAAAAAGCATATGAATATGGCCTGTTGTCAGCCAGTCTATAGACCCTGTGATAAGGTTGGATTGCATAATGGGAAGCGATGGAATTCCTCCCCACCCACCCAAATAAAAAAAAATAAATATAGTGGCTGACTATAAAGAGTGGGGGGAAGAAGGGATATAGTGCAGAATTATCACAATTTAAATCTTCAAAATAACTGAGAATTGTAATATCCAATAACTATTACAAAATATTCAATAAAATAGATAATTTCTACAATAAAAATACCTAGTAAATGCCAATGGTATCTAAATCTATGAGCACAATTACTGTATCTTCCTATTCAACAAGGCTATTATGGCTATGTATTTACACCTTTACACACATCACTCAAACATTGCATTACAGTAAAGTTACCTTAGCCCTAAAGGGCCATCGTGGCAGATGAAGTGTAGAATTCATCTGTTTCTATAACCTCGGCATATGAAAGGATTGTGTGGTTAGCACAACGCCCAGCCGCATTTACTTCCCCAACTTAAAGTCAGGTACCCATTTAAAGCTGGGTGGACTTGTGGGACGACTTTGAATAATTCCATTGGTTCTCACAGAGGATCGAACCCAGGACTCTCAGGTTGACAGTCGAGTATCTACACTACTCGGCCATCCGTCCCACAATTTATTATAAGTATATGTATAATGTCTTTTTTTTAGTGATGTCACAGACTTTCTGGCTCTTGTGGCTATGTGCACAGTATTATTGTCTGAAGTCAATAGTCCAATATTACATTTTGTACAATGGATGTGTAGATGTACTAAGGTCCTCAGAGTTGCCAGATGCTTTTAACTAAAAGCACAGAAATTTGATAAGGAAAAATGTCAAAATTTTCTTTACAAATATATGTAATATAAAAAGCTGAACCTGCCTGTGGGTTAAATCTCCCACCGATGACTGTAAAATACAATCCAAAGGGGTGGAAATCCACAAATCTGATAACACCAAAAGTCTTTGTGTTGTGTCTGCAATAGCTTACAGTACATCAGAGTAAAGTATGCATGAATTCACCAAGGACAAATGTGAGTTTTTTGGCAACGGTGAAAAAGTTCAGATAAGCATGATGGGTATACCTGATACAGCCAGAATGGCTATTTTCTGCTTGCATGACAGGGTGTTGTGTGCCTTACACACCATGATGCAGGCCTGCCTACAGAGAGTGGCGGGGTAAGTGTGATTGCTAGATCTGCCATCATGGCAGTAAAAAGGGTTTTAGCACTTGCCCAGACTGTTAAGACCAGAAGGGTGTGTGAAATGCCGATAGGCCAGGAAGGCAAGGCAAGGGATTTCCAGCCACCACAGGGGCAAGGTGTTGTGTGCCTAGCCCCTCTGCCAAAATGGTAGGCTGTTGTAAGGACAGTGAAAATAGATAGATAGACATAGATAGATAGGCAGTCATATTGTTAGATAGATAGACAGATAGATTGATAGACAGATAATTAAGTAGACAAACGAATTGCACGTACAGTGAAAATAGGTCAGGACTGATGATTAATAGCAGCAGTGTGTAGAGTTAGGTATTACGTAATTAGACAGGTGGGAAGGGACAGCGTTGGTCAGTTGTATGGACGCGAAGATATACAGGTCACGACAGAAAGAGAGGAGGGCAGTGTAGGTTTTGTTAAGTTTGAAGAAGGTAGTTAATTAGGAAGAAACGAAGGAATTAGTAGGGAGTAGTATTGTATTGACGGAACGGCAATTGATGTAGTAATTTATTGTGTAGAATTGATTTAATATTTGATGTTCACTCTTGGATATAAGTGCTTTAGATCATTCAATAAAGTGATGTTAATTAATAGAACGGAGTTTGTGAATTTGCATTAGTTGTGTGTAAAGAAAGAAAAGGAAAGAAAGTAATTAAAATAACAAAGAAGATAAAACAACACCCATCGAGATACGTGAAATCAACAATTAGCATCCCTGACAATTTGGTGTCAGAAGTTTAGGACTAATCTCATTGTCCAGTGAACCCGTGCTTATTAATCGGTTCAAAATATTCCACTTCGATCGAATTGGAAGAAATAATTGCCACCGGCAAACAGTTGGGTCTTACTGACAAGGACTTGGTGGAGTACGTCGAGAAGCAGAGCGAAAGACAAGATTGAGAGAAGGAGAGATTATTCCAAGCTGAACAAAAAGAAAAGGAGAGACAAGAACGAGCAAAAGAGAGACAACGCGAAGCAGAACAACTAGAAAAGGCCTTAGCTTATGAGCTTGAAATGGAAATTGAAAAGTTAAGGGCTGCAAACATAAACATTGTATATCTCCCAGCACCGGCTCTCTTAAACAAACTACACTCTAATTTAGAAAGTGGAAGACAAGAAATACCTCACACTCAACAAAACCAACATAAAGAAGAGGTTGTCGACATGGAAGCAGATTCACAGACATCTCTAGTTCAAACGAGGGCCGAAAAATACCAGGAAATAAATCAAGATGAAGAACAGGATCAGAAGGTTCCAGATTTTAATCCGACTACTGCTGAGTTCCATGAAAATCAGATAAATGACGAGTCCATGAAAACATCGTTCAATGTGACAAACACCAACGATCAATACTCATCAACTGGTTGCTCCACTTTTGAGCATCTATTTGGAGACAAACCTGCAAGCCAATTGGTTAACTTCAAAGAATCACTTCTGTCTGAAGCAAAAAAGTTGTCATATTGCGAACTTGTTGCCGATGACGGACAAGCCATGGTATATGACTGCAGACAGGCTACGCTAGGTTCAGAGAGGGCGAACCAATGCCGTTACGACAACGATAACGAACATCATCTCAAAGAACTAAACGAAAACGACCTTGTTTTAGTGAGACTGCCTACAACGAGACATCCGACAAGGCAGGGACCTTATCGTTTACTGCAAAAGGTCACTAAGGTCGATTATGTCATCGACCAGAACAAAAAGGAATTCGTGAGATGTGACGGTAATGTGCCACCAGATGTTAGGGACAATTTTATTCCAGTGCTGAGTGAGTATCAAGATACAGTGGCTGATGTTCCATGGAATATTAGCACGGTGGAGCGTGATATGGTCCTCGCATTTAGCACGCTGGTCGGGCAGAGACCTTGCACAACCCGGCTGCATTACAGGAAGCATGTTGCGACAAATCATCCCGTTCTGTACAATAGTACGAAACTATCCCAAGCAGAGATGAACTACTCTAACCTCGAGAAAAAATGCCCTGAAATCCTATGGACTGTATTGAAACTCGTCAAGTATCTACTGGGTAAAACGTTCCACATTGTGACTATTCATAAGCCATCGGTAGAATCAAACAAGAAACAGATCCCTAACTCCAAACTAATCAGATGGTCGCTCATACTACAGGACTATCAGTTTATCACAGAAACCATTCCGGGCAAACAGAATGCATTGGCTGATATTATATCGAGACTAATTAACTAAACTATTTCATTATCATGGTGAAATCTCCAAGTGATGTATGACCACAATGAACAAGTGACTTTATTTTATATTTTTTTTTTGTTGTCGTAATATTGCCCTTTTATTTCATTTCATTATCATTTTGCCTATCAATGTCAACCATTGATGTAATCACATTTTTTTCATATTTTTGCACATTTGTCCTTTTTTCATATCATGTTGTCGCTGTTTAATATAAATGGTCCTTAACATTTTCTACGTTTATTCTTCTACAATCACCATGTTTACCCATGTTTTTTTTTCTCTCATATCGTTTTGAGGGAGATAAGTGCTGTTATTTTTTTCTTCTTTAACTCTGAAGGAGCCTACATATGAGTGTAGTTGGCAAAAAGTCTGCCTTCATTGTTTTTGTAAAAACATAATTCACTTCATGTTTAATACACATAATTAAGGAAACTTAAATGTAATTTTTTTATGTGACATTAGTAATATTATTTTCTTTACCTCTGAAGGATCCTATTTTTTTGTAGGTGGTAAATGATTGCCTTCATTGGTTTTGAGAAAAATGTTTACAAAAGGACAAAAGTACAATCAATGTTACGTGGATGTATAGCTGTATTTTTTTTTCTTCTTTTTAGAATTGCGATTTTGAGATATGTGATTAGTAAAGCAGGTTTATGTCGATATATTTAGAGATGTTATGCTATGAGACAATTTTGAAGAAGTTTATTACGATGTATATTGATAAGATGTGTCTATGATTTTTTTTTTCACATTTTTATTTTTGACATTTTGTCGTCAAGTTTGATTTGAATATTTTTTTGGAGGTTGTATTTTTGTTGTACATTATTGTTAATTTTGTTATAAAAAAAAAAATTGCGTACTTTGTACGAAATTTTTTTTTACCGAGAGGGAAAGGTGATGTAAGGACAGTGAAAATAGATAGATAGACATAGATAGATAGACAGTCATATTGTTAGATAGATAGACAGTTAGATTGAGTGATAGATTGATAGACAGATAATTAAGTAGACAAACGAATTGCACGTACAGTGAAAATAGGTCAGGACTGATGATTAACAGCAGCAGTGTGTAGAGTTAGGTATTACGTAATTAGACAGGTGGGAAAGGGACAGCGTTGGTCAGTTGTAGGGACGCGGAGATATACAGGTCACGACAGAAAGAGAGGAGGGCAGTGTAGGTTTTGTTAAGTTTGAAGAAGGTAGTTAATTAGGAAGAAACGAAGGAATTAGTAGGGAGTAGTATTGTATTGACGGAACGACAATTGATGTAGTATTTTATTGTGTAGAATTGATTTAATATTTGATGTTCACTCTTGGATATAAGTGCTTTAGATCATTCAATAAAGTGATGTTAATTAATAGAACGGAGTTTGTGAATTTGCATTAGTTGTGTGTAAATAAAGAAAAGGAAAGAAAGTAATTAAAAAAACAAAGAAGATAAAACAACACCCATCGAGATACGTGAAATCAACAATTAGCATCCCTGACAGCTGTGAGAGTGTGACAGAGTGAAACAATGTTAATGCACAGCTCTTAACACCGCCAGTTGTGAGTATCAGGGTCGACAATGGTACTGCCACGTTGCAAAAAAAAAAAAGCTTTTTCCCCAGGCCATGAGACACCAATGATCTACCGCAGATCATGGTGTGTCTACTGCACAGATAGTAGACTCCTAACTATATGTTTTGGAAATACATTTAGTTTGACTTCTAACTGCGCTGATAATAAAAAAGAACGCATACATCAACAAGCAAGTGAAGAAAAGTGCCAGGAAAGAAAAGAGACTCCTTTATGAGACACTAGCAAAGAAGAGAGACATTAGCACCCTCTACCAAATAACCAGAACCATATCCATGAAACGAATAAACCAAAACAAACCAATTAAAGATAGCAAAGGACCACCTCTCACCAAAGAACCAGACCAAAGGAAAAGATGGACTGAATACTTTAAGGAACTCCTTAACAGAACTCCACCAACAGTAAAAGCAGATATACCAGCAGTAAATGAAATTAACGTAAACCCCCCGAATAAACAAGAAATTTTCAAAGCACTTACACTACTAAAAGACAAGAAAGCGGCCAGACCTGATGGTATTCCACCAGAAGCCCTCAAAGCAGACATAGCAACAACAATTGAAATGTTGCTACCCCGTATACAAAAAATATGGAATGAAGGGAAAGTGCCCAAAAACTGGAAGAAAGGTCACCTTGTTAAAATTCCCAAGAAAGGAGACCTGGGGCTCTGCAAGAACTGGAGCGGCATAATGATGCTATCTGTGAGAGGAAAAATACAAACTCGCATCATTCTAGAGAGGCTGAGGGATGCTATCGATAAACAACTCAGACCAGAACAAGCCAGCTTCCGTAAAGACAGGTTCTGTACTGACTGAATTGCCACATTAAGAATCATCATGGAACAATTCCTGGAGTGGCAATCCACCTTATACCTAAATTTCATTGACTTCCGCCAAGCCTTTAACAACAAAGACAGAGACATCATCTGGCAACTCCTACAACACTATGGTGTCCCGAAGATCTACATACATCATATCCAGCATCTCTATGGAGGTGCCTGCCATGACTTATGTCTATTAGATCAGAAACATCAGCATATGCAGCTAAAAACAAATAAATTAGCCCAAGAAGCTGCTAAAACTGGGCTACACATAAATACAGACATAACAGAAGTCATGGCCTTACTTAGCAAAACAGACCACTTTACCTACCTCAGTAGCATTGTTTCTGCCACAGGCGTGTCAGACGAAGATGTCAAAGCCAGAAAATGCAAGACAAGACATGCCTTCATCTCTCTAAAGCCTGTATGGAAAACATCATCCCTCTCAAACAAATATAAACTCCGGATTTTCGACAGCAACGTGAAATCTGTACTGTTATACTGGGCGGAAATTGGAAGAGTCACAAACCCAGTAACCAACAGACTACAGATGTTCCTAAATAAGATAAGGAGGCTAGACAAATTCAAGATCGAAGATCTCTGGCAGCTGGCAAACCAAGATCCCACAGACCTAAAAGTGTCCAGGAGGAAATGGAGATGGATTGGCCACTCACTAAGGAAGCATCACAAAAATGGCTCTGCAATGGAACCCCCAAGGCCAGAGAAAAGTCGGCTGCTCAAAGACCACCTGGAGAAGGTCTTGCGAGCAGGAAATGAAAATCTGTAAGCAGAGATGGGTATAATTGAAAAAGGCCTCCCAAAACAGAGTGCATTAAGTCAAGTAAGTCAGTTGACTTCTAACAATGAAAGTTTGTCACATTTTGTGTGTACCTGATAACCCACTGAACCAGATCTTGTTTTTTTCTTTCAAAGTGACTGAAACTTTGAATGAATATAAGTTTTTTTTTTAAATATCATAAAACATTTTTTTAATCTAAATTAGAATTTTAAAATATAAGTTTTATTTGTTATTTCTTCAATGTCAACGTCTATGCTGTGATTTTTTTATTCATATATTATAATCGCACTTGTTAGAAGACCAGATAAACCATTATATTAGGGTATTAGGAACATGACATATATAAATTATTTTTTTTTTTTCAGAATTTTTTTTTTTTTTTCAGAATTTTTTTTTTCAGGATTAGGGTTAGGAATAGGGTTAGGGATAGGGTTAGGGATAGAGATAGATATCAATTTGCGCGAAAATCCCCGGAAAATTATTAGCGGGTCGCCCGTACATATTTCTAGTAGTCGACCCTCTAGAGGGTCTCGTAACAAGTGCCTATTATAATTTAAAGAAAAAAAAAAGTTTTTTTTTTCTCCCTAACGTTAAAATATGGTTTAAAAATTAATCAGGGAGAAAACTTAAAAAAAAAAACAACAAAAAACACCTCGCTTACAACCTAAAATTTCATACATGTACATTTGGTGGGGATAGATTTGTTTCAAGACAAAATAGTTATAGTTAGGAGATTTATCGTAAAAATAAAACAAAACATAATCATGGAAATAAGTGATAAAATATACAGCAGTACATTTTATCTGATTAATAAAGCAAAATCTACTAATGCTTTTACCTGTATATTTACAGAATATTCAGTAGGACCATGAATACTTCCATACAGTCCAAAACCAACAACATAAATGCGCCTATTAACCATAAACCTAATGCAAAAAAAATCAAACAAGGGATAACTATGATAACAGTGAAATACTGCAGATAATCAAAATAAAAAATATAATATTACAAAAATTAGATAAAGAAAAATGAAACATACAGCATCAGCAGCTTTGACCAAACTAAGTTTTCTTGTTACATGATTTGCTCATTATATCAACACATCATATAAACAGAGAATGGAATCTTTACAGAAAGTCTTTTCAAATAAGCAAAAATAAATAAATTATTGTTAAATAAATGCCCCATGAATTGCCACATTATACAAAGTATTACCTGATTCTATCACTTGTCCCACTATAGCCCCATCTGCTTTCAATCTGGCAAAACCGAGAAACCACTTGTTCTTTGCCAGTTAAACAACATCTTGGCACATCAAGAAAGCTTATGCTTGGTTTAGGATTTACAGTAAAGTACAGAAAGAGTTCAACAATTTCCCTGTCTTCTAAAATGCCACTCTGCGCAGAGCCCATAGCAAATTCTTCAACAGTCATTAAAGGAAATCTAATCAGTCTAAGAGCTCTAGACAGAACATGACGCTGCAAAAAGGAGTTGTTTTGAAAATATGATTTGTTTTGAAAATAACGTTTTTAAAAAAAAGTGATAGCATAGCAGACTATAGCCAATACAGCTATCAGTACTAAGATATTAAAATATTTGAACAAAAAATTTACAGTTGCTAACCTGATTTTCACTAGTAGGAGGTATAAGGTTTTGTCTCAAGCATTCTGCCTCTGCCCAACGACATACAGCTGAGAAAAGTTTACATTCTCTGATACCAAGGGTGTCTCTCTCCAAAACTACACAAAGAGTATCAAGATCAATATCTGTGAAGCCATCAGCTGCTAGAGCTTCAGATGTGTTCTTATCAATAGTTTCAAGACACAAGGCAGCCAACTGGGGCTCATCAAAAAGCCGGGCCTGGGTTAAGAGCATGAAAGCATTATCGCTACTTAGATTTCTTTTCAAAAATTCAACACAGGCTCTTTCAAGAGCAGGAACTGCATATTTCTTAGCTGTATATAATGTGGTCATCACTGTTTCAGGGCCTATTTGAACATCATCTGTATAAAGAAAGCGCAATAATGCAGAAAATGCAGCTGGTTCTACATCAGGTATTTCTATAACACTGTCAGTTGTAGCCAGTCGACCATTAAATAAAGCATCAAAGACAGCACTTCCAATGGATAAAATAAACTTATGAGCAGCAATAATCTGGTAGCCAGGAGGTTTTCCAACCTAAAAAAAAGTATGTGAAAGAGAGAGAGAAAAGTAGAATTATACATTCCAGCAGTTTATAAATATGGACTAAAATGTATGTAACTATGGATGCAGAATGAAAATCAAATTGAAAAGCTAAACACAAAAAAAAAAGGTGGAGACTAAATCAGAAAAATGTTAACTTTCATTATAAGTAAAAGCCCACAAGGGTGCTAGGACAAAGTCTACTCAGCTAAATTCCAAATTAATACCTGGGAAAAGTAAATGTGGCTGAGCATTGAATTACTCACACAATCGCCAAGTACATCACTAAAGCACATGAATACTGTCTCAATGGTCCATGTGGGCTCTTAAGGCAATTGTTACGGGCTCTTTCTATATAGTCCTATAAATGTTGATGCATTTTCAAACACCCAGTCGTGACTGCACTTTTAGTAAAATACCATCTATTTCAATCTCTGAATCTACAAAACTAACACTCTGTCACAACTCCGATCCAACACTGCCACACAAAAACTTAAAACTGGCTCGTTCGTTTCGGTGGACTTCTAGTCCCCGAAACCGGTGGGTGGGGCGTTTCGGACATCAAAGCCTGACTCCGAGGTTTTACCTGAGTCCAGTGGTGCTTTGATCTCGGTCACTTTAAACTGCGCTATGCTACAGCCCTTTAAGGGGCGGGGATGAGGGGAACATAATATGGGGCACTGTGGTGTGTGTGTGTGGGGGGGCTGCGATCTCAACAGTAACCTTTACTTTATAAATAGTCATTTTTTTTAAATATTAGAATAACTCTTATTTATATGGCAAATTTATATTTTTATCAATTTTTTTAGATCAAAGGTTTTGAGCGAAGGCGACAAATCTTCACTATTTATATTTACTATTTTTGCGTTGAGTTTTGGGTTCAGAGCATACGCTTGAAGTTTTTGGTCTAAGCAAACTTTGCAATGTTAATATTTAGATAAATTAATATACCTTGAACTGGATGTCTGTCATAGTGTCTGTGTTGTAAAGATAAGCTAAACGCTCTTTCACGCTGGTTTTAGTGGCCTGCCAGTTGTATACAGCTTGATTCTGAGGTGTTGAAACTCCAAGAGGTGAAGAGGGTGGAAAGAAGATATGCCCGCTTGCAAAAAGATCTGCATCAAATCCTCCATTTGCAGTCTTTCCAGCATTGGCACTGCAAGAGGCAGACAGTGCAAAACTATTGACAAGTGGACCACTACATGACATCGAGGGAAAATTAGACATAAAATCTCCCATTGTAGAAGACATTTTGTTTTCCCTCTTGCTGTTATGAGCAGGAAAAGGGGGTGGTGTTGATAATGTACCAGTGCTTGATGCTTTTACAACAGCATTAATAGGAGAAGGAGCTGACATAGCACCATTGGCTGTTCCTAGTCCACTTAATGAATGTCTATGATCTCTTAAATTTGAAACAGGCTGGGGTGACGTTAATATATCCCCACCAGGCAGGACATGACTGAATTCAGGAGATGGTGAGCTGAGCTGGGAGCTTTCTGCATAACTCTCTTGACTTAAAGGAGAAGAGGGTTGATTAGTTGGCTGATGATTGATTGTTTGGCTTGAACTAGATTTCTGATTGGTGCATTGTTTATTTTTAACTTGACATTCTTTCCTGTTTTTATCGCCATCCATTGTTAACCTAAAATGATATTTAGCAAAATATCTAAATTAAAATAAAACAAAACATTTTTGATAAAATTTTTCTTATTTAAGGTTTTATTACAAAAGTAAAAAGAGGTAAGAAAAGTAAGAAAAAAATTCCATCTATAGGCCTAGCCCATAGGGTGACTTTTGAATATTAATTAACTCAAATATTATATTTATATCAACTAAATACTAAATAATAACTAAACATGATTATTTAATCTCTTGTTCTAGATTATTTAAATTTAGTCTAAGAGAAAAAATGCCCCCATCTCTTTTTTTTAAAGTTGGACTTTATCTTTTTGCAGCATTGTACTATTAGCTGAAAATTTGCATCAGTTATTATTCAAACATTCAAACACATAAACAAACAAGCTAAAATGTAAAAATTAGTCATGATGTCTATGAAAACAAAAAGGCAAAGCCAAAGACTCACACATTTGAAAAGCATAAAGGCCTATATGGCCATTAATGGCACTTTAAATTTTAGAGGCATTGCTCAAACCAAGGTGATATTCTATACCCAAATGTTAATTCAAGTTTTAATTTCATTATTTAAAAGACTAAATTCTGGAATATTTGGGAAAAGGGACTTCACCATCTAGCAACAACTCCTGAGAAAATATTGAATTTGAGTGAAACTAGTGGCAGTAAAGAAATATGAAATATTTTGATTATTTCCCCATAAGTCTACAATTATATTTATTTTTAATTGATTAAAACAGAGGGCCAAAAGAAGATTTTAGAGCCTATTCCAGCTGAGGGAAAGCTTTTTTGAAAATTGGTTCTTAAATGACATTTTGTTACCTGAGGAGTGAGGGTATTTTATTATTTATTGAAACAAACCTTAAAGAATTACTCTACTACAGTTGAGTTGATTGAATGTACTATAAATTAGTAAATTACTAATTTTAATAATTAGCCTGGTAGCTAATTTGAGATGATTAGAACATAATAAAAAGAAATTCAATAGTACCAACTAATTATCTAATAATTAAGTTTAACTAAAATTAAAAGTATACAATTGATACAATAACAATAGTAATTGACAATAGACTTACCTATATATTATATATATATATACTATAGGCCTAGGCCTATATTTATTTAATGCCAATAACTATTAGTATTATCTTTTAATGACTATAACTTATTTAAGCAACAGTAATATATTTAGCTAACACAACAACTACAATGACAAAAAAATATAATCATCTTAATAGATAATTTATTATTATACAAACAATATTATGTCATAATATGTGATATTGATTTTATTGAATAATTCAATACTGACAATAGACTAGTACATTTTAAAATATTATTACACAACCTACAGCAAAGCCAAGGCTATTGATTCTTCACCGTTAAAAGAAAATGACTGGCCTAATACATTGAAAATTCTTGCTTATTTTAGTATGCATGAGCATAGTATAATCAAAACGAGATTTTTAACAAGTCATTTAAATGACTTATGAGTATAACATGACCAGCCATTGGTATGTTTCTTGTGGAGTACTATACTTTGACGGACTCTGAGTATCACAATATTAGTATCGATACTCGCGATACATTGACAACGATGTAAGTTGTATGACCAGAACCTTACGCATATAATTGGTTATTTTTTAAAATAATAATTATTATTTCAATGACACTGTTTATATTTATGGCGGGTTTCTTAATGAGTTTAGGCGCTTTTCGTTAAAAAAAAATTTTGCTATGCGTTTTAACGACTAATCTATTCGCATAGATGTGCTAAGGTACCAATAGTCACCCTTTTATTTACAACTGGATACATCGGGCATCGGCGTACTGTTATTTTGTTACAATTCATTCAATGCCTTTAAATCTTATTTATTAAGTTGTAAGTAAATACACATATTAACTACTGAAAAACGTAATTAATGTATTGTACAATTTTTCAGTAGTTTTTCAGTATATTATTTAGAACTTTTTAAGCACAGTTTCAGTAGTTCAATATTTATTATAGTATTTATATGTATACTGATCAAGAAATAAGGGTAATCTCGTATTTTAGCATAAGTAATTATTACGAGTTTATTAATTTAGTCGATGAAAATTTACACGGATTAAGGGTAATTTCACAATTACGTTTATAGAGGTAAAGTATCAATAATATTTATCAAAATAATAATTCTCGCTATATTGTGAAATAACATAATTTCAGTTGTTTAATACTTAATATTTGGGCATTTATAACAAATAGTCTAGAGTCAGACTCTAGTTTGAATAGTTTTTAGTTGTTCAAATAGGCTATTTAATAGTTGATATACTCATATAATTTTGTCAATGACATCATTTAAGGATATTTAACAGATTGCATTAACATTTAAGGATATTTAACCGATTGCATTAAATTATTTAATATTGATACTTTTGTTTGGTTAACTTGGTTTATTTTTTTAATTTCATATTTACTATTTAGAACATTTTCAGTTGTTTTTTCTCTAGCCACCCTATTAAAAGTGAACAATTTTGATTTACATGTCAAACCATTGGCATTGATGAATAATTCATAATCATATATTCATTAATTTATCACATGCCTTGGTCTAACAGTAACATTATGTGAGGTTTACTTATTTTTAATAGAAAAGCCTAAAGCTAAAGAATATAAATAGCACATTCAATACTGTCTCATTTTTATGCTTTTTAGTGTTTAAGTTTTAGTCTTACACTAAATAACACGACAAGGTCTAAGAGAAAGTGACAAGAAATTACAAAGATTAAAACATTTTTTTAATATGCCTGCATGATTTTATTTATTTGACACCCTCCAAATAATAATTACACTATGTAAAACAATTTTTATTCCTGGCTTCCAAGTGTTTGGCCTATCAAAAAACAACTGCATTTAGCACAAACTTTCATTTTATGACCACAGCCCAGAAAAATTTTGTATTTATTGTGACAAAACAAGGAAATTTATACATTATTGTTCATACAGACTAATAAAAAAAAAAACACTTGCATGATAAACAGACAATGACAGTAAAATTCACACAAAAAGGTTTAGAAATGATTAGGTTTTCTAGATTTGTGAGTGTACTGCAAATCACTTTCTTGAAGAAGCCCCCTAAATGTAGTACCCCATCATATTTACATAATACTGTCCTTAGTAATGACATTCAGAGTCGTTGATGAAACCTCTCGCCTCGATGATGAAGCCTCTCGCCTCGATCCCCTGAGTAAGCCCCTATGTTCTCCTTGAATCGCTTAAGATGAACATCAAGGATATGGACTTTGAGAGACATTATGCAGCCCATTGTGTTGTATTTATTATGATAGTCTGAACAACTGCACATAGTTCTCGGCATTGTGATTACTTAGGAAGCCAGGAACGACTGTAACGAAACTGTTCCAAGCTGTTTTCCTTTCTGTTCAGCAGCATGGTGAACTCATCACATTCTGTGAACAGATACCTTGGGCAACTTTGGATAAAGATCTTGGAGGCATGGGCGTATTCATGGGGGGGCAAGGGGGGCATTTGCCCCCCCCCCTACATTTTGAAAAAATGTCATATAAGAGGGGGGCATTTGCTCCCCCCCTTACATTTAAAGAAAAAGTCATAAAGTTGTTATTTGCCCCCCCCCCCTCCCGGAAAATTTTTGCCTCCCCCCCCCTGGAAAAATTCCTAGCGACGTCCATGCTTGGAGGTACGTGAAACTTACTGACTCATTGTCAAGAGCAGTGTCAGATTTCTTGATGAGGCCTAACTTAATGTGCAGTGGTGTATCAGCACCTTCTGAGGTTCTATCAGCGGTTTCTACATGACGTTGTTCTTCCTCACAGATAACTTTGTGGCCAGTTTTTTCTGTGATAGTGCGCCTTAATGTCATAGCTTTCCCAGAGGCAAAGGAAACATGGAACTTTCTTGAAACTGCCTTGAAGGCCCATCAGGAATTACATCATTTTGAAGTCTCTGAGGACCCCCCATAGTCATCATACTTCAAGGCACTCAACAACAATTGGCCACTGTTGTAGTACTCTGAGATGCACAGAGTGGGCCATATGGAAAGACAGGTAGTTCATTTCATTGTTAAGCAGCACAGCTTTGAGGCTCCAGGATGAGCTGTCATTCACTCGGATTACACGTAATACCTATAGCCTCGAATAGACCGGCCTGATGGTTGCAGAAGCACAATGTTGTAGACTGCAGAATTTCAAAAATGCTTCATAACACTTTCTCTTATCTGTGACTTGCCTGCTTTCATCTAACTTTTGTAAGACCAATGTATCTGATCAGCTCGTGGATATCTTTCTGGTTAGGGTAGTGTGGCCTTCTCTCCTCAGCCGCCAAATTTACAGGATAGCAAACTTCATGACTCTCTAGATGCCTTCTAAATCAATTAATCTTTAACTATGATTCATTATTCTCTTACTCAGAAACAGACAATTCTAGAAGTACAAGAATATACTAGAAGGCCACTCAGTATTGAATTCGAATGAAGAATTGTCTTGAAAATAGAAGAATTTCAAAATATCATTATCCTGATCACAGAACCCAAAGTTTTTGTGGAGCAATAGCTATTTTCTATTTGTTTCAGGCATATCAGGTTAGCAAAACACATTTTGTACCCAGGATAAAAAAAAATATTTACAGTGTTATTTATGTTTTGGTATTGTAATGTATAAAATTAAAAATAAAAAAGGAGTAAGGTGTATACAACTCTATAACTTTAGGGTATCTATCATATTAAGAAAGTTATTTCAAGATGGCAGTCTTTTTAGCTTTTTTTTGCGACCTAAATGCGCTATCCAGTAAAATATAGAGCTCAGTGGTGTGGATGTGCTGTCAAATTATTAAGCCCTTAAGACATCATGATGGTGTTGCAAATATTGCTTTCATTTTTTCAGAGAACAAAAAAAAAGTGATGGAAAAAAGGACCCTCTCGATGGATAATGACCTAGTTTTAAGTGAGGAAAGTGATTTTGATTCTGTGAGTAACATTTTTTAATAAAGACACCTTATAAGAGAACTTTACTTTTTAAAAAAAAAAATAATTACAGTAACTATATTGATTGATAAGGTGGCATATGCTACGCCTCGGGATGACTAGTATTTTATATTAAGCTTTGTATTTATATGCATTGTATTATATTGTTAAATGATTTAAGGAAATCACAAAAACACACATGTTTATTCTTAAGAAATAACAAGGATTAATAAGAGCACTTTTATTGTAAATATGACAGCCAGCAATTTATTAAAAACAAATATAACTGCCTCTGGTCACTTTAGGATATTCTATTTTCAACCATCTATATTTTCAATCTCCCAGGCATACACCAGGTGGGTATATAGAGAGAACATTGCCACCTGTAGTTAATTTTTTCTTTTTTGTGTGTTTGTGTGAGTTTATGTGCCAGAATTGCAGTTTGGGTGTACCTGGCAGGTTGTGAGTCTACATACTAAACTTATCTGAATGGCAGTATAAAAGTATACCTAACACGCTTGCTATGATGACTTGGTATGAGTATATGTGCGAATGGCAACATGTGAGTGTACCGTCAAGAAATGTCAGAATGGCAGAGTATGATTTTATCTGCACTCTTGTCAGAATGGCAGGCTGTGATTTCTTTATTTTATAAAAAGCAGAAGACCACAACCATTTGGACAAGTCATGGCAATCAAAAGTAACTTACTCTTCAAGTCATGTTTTATTTATAACTTCAAAATAATGCATTGATCTACAATACGCTCTCCTATTAAGCAAATGTAAACAGTAAAATAAAATATCTAATACATAATCGGCTAGCCTGGCGTATGAGTGTATCCCTTCCACTTTCTAAAAATAGTCTCACTAAAGGGGAGTGAACTCTTGCTTGGCTAAAAATAGTCTTGGGAATTCCAAGTAGTGTGCAAATTATGTAAAGTTGTAAAGATGGTCAAAGGGATACAGCTCAATTATAAGGAGTCAATCGCCGGTCCGGGTACCGGGCCTTTGATCTAGTGAAACATAAGTAGAAAAGGATCTCAAGCTTGCTTAGAAAAATGTGTGCTTACTCTAAATACAGTGACTTTTCACTTAGGTTCATAAACTTTGTATTAAATCCCAGGCACGCCGAGAAGGGGGGGGCGGGGGCGCATCTGTAAGGGGGCCCAGCCGCCTCGACCATGTCAATTTTTTCACGACTTATTGTTTATTAAAGGGCCCGCAATGATATCTTGCCCTGGGGCCCATGTTGGCTCTCAGCGCCACTGTTGAATCCTAAGCTCATGAACACTATATACATTTTTTACATATATATTTATGGTGAATGTTATTGTTTTCAGGAGATTGACGAAGATGATTTTTTAGTGTCCAAGAAAATTCATCCTTTACTACAAGAAGACATTGAACTTCTTCAAAGTATATTTCCTCAAAGTTGTCTCTCAGCAAGGTAGATTGGTATTGCTAAAGGGTTGTAAATATAAGAATTATCTTTTTTTTCAATCTTTATAAACTGATTTCAACTAAAAGTTATATTTTACAAAATATTAATATTTTATTATGTCACAGGATGTTGCCAGGATTGTGTGAAATGGATTTGAAAATGTCATTTCCAACAAGTCATTTAAATGTGAGTTTTGGCTGTGATACAAAAAATTATTAAATATAATAGTAAATTTAAATAATCATAATAATGAACTTATAAAAAAAATGCTTGTGGAAAATATAATTCCATGCCATAATGGATAATCACAAATAAAAAATTTCAATAGTTAATCTTTAATAAAGTGTAATAATAATTTTAGTTTTATTTAATAAAAAAAATCAAAAACATTTTCAGCCTTAAATGTAGTACTGATCTATTGATTTACTCCAGCTAAATATTTTACTTGTGTTTAATGCTACCTTTAAAAAACAAGTTTTATCTAACAACTATAAATTTAAAATTATTTTATTATCACAGGAATTCATCATGAAAGCCTGGGGCCTTACACCTGGTTTGCCAATTACATTACATCTAACATTAGACTCTGAATCATACATGTCTTCAAATGGTAAAATTTAGAACAGCTTTTTGCCTCTTTTGATTTACAGAAGCATGCATTCATCTTTCACAAATCTATAATTGCACATAAAATGCATCCCAATTAAACCCATTCCATTTTACAGGTATCAGAAACAAAAGCACATTTTTAAAATGAAAAATTTTCATAAGATACCCTGGTGATCTAAGATTAAATAGCTAATGTATATTTTTGCAAAGCATCTTTCGATTTTGTTATTTGTCGACCTCCAGAAAACTGTTCCATTACTGGTTAATATTGTTACTAGGGCCTGGATGTCTATCAGCTTAATATAGGCTTTAATATGCATGCATTCATGCCCCAAAAATGCCCCCCAATACCACTTTAAATCTCTGTATATCACTGTAAAAGTATATCTTTGAACACATATAGCACAAGTTATTCCATAAAATACCACCAAAAAGCTCTTTACTCTTTGTAAAGATTTTTTTTTTCTGAATATTGACTGCAGTTTTAATATTAAGTGGAATTATTATGCTACAAATATAATAAAAATAGAAGAATATTGATGTTAGATTTCTTTAATCTTTTTGTTTTCTTACATATTTTTCAGTTTTATTTTGCTTTTAAGATTAGTGAATTATTTTGCTTATTTAGTTTTTCATTTATATGTTTTTTCCACTTGAGTATTCGTACAGTATACATAATATAAAAAGAAATAAATCCTTTAGAATTCGATGAAGTGCTCAAGCCTTTTGTTACATGTGTTAACACTCTGCATGCCTGTGAAACACTAGGTACACTGCTAGTAAAGTATGATTGCAAAGTATTAATACACCTTTGGATAAATCTTTTATTTGGAAATTAGCTGAAGTATTAACTGGGAGAAACCACTTCTAACCTTATGATCTATTTTCTTGGTTAAATTATCTTAATATTTTATTAAAAACACATTTTTTTTATTGTGGCAATATGTTATATGTTAATCTTTTGCATTTAGCTGTATTGAAAATTGTTTCGGGCTTATGCATTTGAGAAAATTCTGCAGGTGTTACTATTTTCTCCTACATTTTTTTAATCAAACAATCTTGTCTCTTTATGTTTTCTTATATTTAAACACAATTAAGAAAAATGTATTATTATACATCTTTTTCTGGTTAGAAATAACGTCTTTGATACATTTTGACAAGACATTAGCATTTATGCAATTGCTGAATTAAAAAAAAATATATTTGTACACATATATTTCAGCAAAATACACTGTTGACGTTTTTCAGACTAACTCTGCCCTCAAAACTGGTGCTACAATTCAACTGAAAAAGTAAAACGCTACACTTTATAAATTCAAATTTCATATTTTATTTAATTATTTCATTTAATAACTTCACCTGTTATTCTTGGTATTGATGAAAAATTTTGTCTGCAAATTAAAAAATATTTCTGTGTGACCATTGTTTTTTTTTTTGTGTGTGTTTCCCAAGTATTACCCAAGCCTTCTGTGTTAGACGACAACAAAGCTTGACTAAAGAAATGAAATTACACTCTGTTGAAACCTGCAATGATAATAAGTAAGTACATGTACTAGGAAAAAAAAAGCTGATAGACTATATATATAGTTTTAGCACTGTCTTTTATAGTATTAATTAATATTTTTTTATGGTTACATCAAATATAATGTCTGTACATTATTTAGAATGATTTGTATACTCTTGTTATCTTTTGCAGAAAACACTGGAGAAATTATTATTATTATGTTTTAATTTAGAAAAATGAACACATAAATACGTTTACTTTTTAGTTGAATATATTCTTAAATAAAAAAAAAATATGAACACTTAATTTTAATTCTAAATTGTTTGAGAGATCTAATCTAAATACAAACAAATAACATCTGGTGATTTGTGGCATTATATTGAATGTTAATTTTTTAAAGAAATATTGCACTGTGCTGTAAAGCAAGTCTTAGTTAACATGGCTCACTTACACAAGAAAGAAGATACAGCCTTAAATAAATTACAAAATGAGACTATAGTTTCATCTTACTGTATTTTTTGATAATAAAAAATTGTGTAAGCGAATGACACTCATATCTATAATCCTCCCCCCCCCCCCATTTATTTTTGTATTGTGTTGAATTTATCTGTCTTTTTATTTAATTATTTATTTTATTGAAGTCTGAAAAAAGAGGAACATTATTTTTGTAATTGTGGTAAATAGTTGCTATAAAAATGACCTAAATGTGTCCTAAATATTGTAGATTTTTTTTTTGACAAACCAAATAATTATCTATATGATTAATAAAACATGTCATATTGCGTTAAGACTGTGCATTATGGTTTAAAATGCATTAGGATTCAATATAATTGTACCAAAAAATGAAAAAAAAAACATCTTCCATAAAAATTTGAGCCCTTTTTATTGATCTTTTTCCTCACTCTCTTACTCATCTTTTCATTTGCTTCTTGGTCTGCCCTTTGGTCTTTTTTTCATTAGGTGTTGTCTTATACATGTATATTGCTTTAGTGCTTCTGTTCTTTTCCTTACTTTCTATGTGCCTTACGCACTTCAAGCTATTCATTTTAATTTCTGCCTCATATAGCTTGTATAATTCCTACTTCTTCATTCGTTATTAACCCTTACCGGCCCATAAATTATTTTTCTTTCATAAGTGATTAGCATATTTTCTGCTTGCTTGCTGATGTTTCACCTAACTGGTTATGTAAGTATTATGCCTTTGATTCATTCATTAAGACTGCTTTCTGTGCTTTTGTTTTCCTATCAACGTTATAACATTTTTGTATGTAAGCTTCTGGAAGGGTTCTGTCAATATGTTTTCTATTCTCATAGATCATCTGTGAGCTGCTGGATGGGTTCTGTCAATGTTTTCTATTTTCATAGATTGTATGTATAGATCGTATATAAGCTGCTGGATGGGTTCTGTCAATGTTTTCTATTCTCATAGACTGCATTGAAGTCTCCTAAAACTATCTTAACATCATGTCTGAGCGGTTCTTCATATATTCTTTTTAAATTGTCATAAAATTCTTCTTTGGTGTTATTTTCTGAATCTTCACTGGGTTCGTGGCACAAATGAGAGTCAAATTAAACATTTTGCTTCATTTCCTGAGATTAGAAAGTCTTTCATTACATAGTTTAAAACTAATTAGTTGATTTATATTATTTTGCCTGACTGCAAATTTGGTCCTAAAAGTAGAAGATAGTATACTCTGGTGCTTTTAATTCAACTTATCTCTTGCAATCTGGATCCCTCCACCAAGTACAAGGCAATACTTTTGTCTGCCATGAGAATTTAATTTCACCTGCATTATCATCATATTTTCAACAGAATTATTTGAATTTAATTATTACATGTATAATATTCACCTTTTTTAGTGAATTAAAAATATTATTTATTATAATTTTCCCAATGCAGCCAGTATTGTTTCATGTGCAAAAATATGTTTTGAAAGACATTAATAATTATTTCTTCTGCATCCTTTCAATGAAATAGTTCCTTACTGAATGATTCAAGACCAAAATCTCCACCAGCTGCTGAAAGTGAGTTCAGTAAAAATTTTCCTTCTCTTGACTATGGATTTCTTGTGCAAGTAAGTATTTTTTCTTAGAAAATATTTAAAACTATGATTTTGTACCATGAAAAAAGATGTTTAAAGATCCACTATCCATGATAAATTACTTGTTGAACAGGAAGATATATTCGCTGGCAAAAACAATGGGGGTGGGAGAATGGTAACAGCCCTTTTTTTTTTAAGAGGCATGCGAAATTTGCGCAAAAGGGCTTTCAGCTTATTCAGTGATTTGATTAAAGAAGAAAGTGTGAATGTGTTGCCTTATAGACCACAAATTTCATTATTACTCATTCATTCATGACTTAACATTTAAATTATAGAATGTCACACACATTATATTGATTGAAAATGTACACGTTTCAACCCACTTATGGATTGGATTTTTATTACTGGCTTTATTTTGCCATTTTACACTAAGACATCTAACATTTATTTGTAAAATAATTGCTTTCTCAGCCAACTGAGGACCTTAATTCTCTGACTAAAGTTATGATTGTGTATTTTTTTTAAAAATAACTTTTTCTCATATTACACTTGGCTAAATGATCAAATCTAGTACAACTTTAATTTATTCAGCTAAAATAATTTTTTAAATGGTAAACCACTGGTTTACAAACTTTTGCATTTCAGCTGTATATCTATGTGCAAGAAAGGCTGATGACATTAAACAATTATTGCCCAATTTGTGATCACCTTCACCCTTCTACTAAAGAAAATGTAATGCTGAAGGTATTTAAATGGACTCCCCCCCTCCCCCTTCCTCCTTTCCTTTTTAAAAAATATAATACATGTAGTAAGTTTGAAAAAAAAACTTTTTTTTTTCTATGTGGGCAGCACCCTGCACAAGGGGTTTGCAATCTGATATGTCATGTGCAAGGGTTAGGCTATAAAATGACTGAGCTTTGAGCTTTTGGTTTGTGTGTGTGTGAACAGATGGGCCCTAGTTGGGGGAAAATCTTAGGGGCCCAAGTTTAGTTAACAATGTTGACTGAGTTTTTTTTTGTGGAAAACATTTTGGGTATCTCATTTATGTGGTGTTCATGCTAATTGATGTTTAAAATAATATAATGAAAATCTTTTATTTTTTTTTCATTTAAAATTCTTTCCAAGTTAATTTTTTACATCACACGTATAATGCTTCAAATTGAACAGGGAGGAACTTTTTGTTCAATAATAGTATTAATAAAGCAGTTTATTCATAAAAAAAAACTATTTGAACTAATAATTAAATTTAACACACTTTTCTCACAAATAAAAAAAAAACCCAGATAATTCATTTCTTTATTTTTTCTGCAGCTGGTAGTTTGCAATAACCCTCTTTGCATATTTTCTAGCCAGACTCTTGGAGTGATGTCTGATGTCACCCCTCTTCTCAAAACACAGCCTGAGGTATTGATTGAACAAAAAGTATTTGTTGTTGTTATGCTAGTAAAATATACAGTTTTTTTTTTTTTGGTTGAAATGCAACACACATGATAGCAGGTGATGAGACTAATAACAAAAGGAGTATTAAAAATTCCTACTGCTAATGATGTATAATATAATTAGTAATGGTCTCCCCCCCCCCCCATATAAAGAGTTAAATTTATGTTGTTTCTTGGACACATTTAAAATGTTCCACCCCTTAGCTTACTTAGCCTAATTTTCTTTCATTATCAGCTTGTCCCTATGCATATCACAGTTCATTTTGCACTACTGTATATGACATATGTAAGAAATCCGTAAAGCTGGAGCACTATCAGTGTAAATTCTAATTAAGCGACTCCACTCCATAAAAGAGTACAATTGAATAATTGTACGTGAGCACTGGTTTAGATCATTTTGAAGAGAGAGATCTTTTAAAAGATTTATTTTCTTTAATATTTTTTAATTACTGAGATATATGCACTGAAATATTTAACTGTATTATTACTTCATTTGGATAAAGGTTGCACAACTATTGATTCACTTGACTGCAGCTGCTATTAATTCAAAAAGACAGGAAATAATTCTCTTCCCTTTCCCAACAATTGTACATTCAGAAAAAGTTACAGAGCTTACAGTAAGTATCCTATTTGATAATTGTTTCTTTGTTTTTTTTTTTATATTTCTATTTTGCAGTGATTTTTGATACCTTAAATTGATCTTTTTTTTTTCCTCTGTCATAATTCACAATTTTAATTTTAGAAAAAAGACTCAGACTTGCTGAAGACTATAATCAGTCTTATACCTAATGTAAGAGACATGGCAGTTTTCTCTGAAGATTAAGTCCTCTTTGTTATCCACTTTTGAGATGGTGAGTTGGTAATTTATGTTGAGGAGATGACATAAAATAAAAAAAATAAAAAAAATAAAAAAAAGAATGCAATATAAAAATGTAATATGTTTAGGTTAATCATTTATGTATATTTATAGTTCTGAAATCTATTGACTAATTATTTTTAGATTATTTTTATATTCAGTATTACACTAAAATTCTTTTCCTTTAATTAAATGATAATATATTGGATTGCAATTAGATGTGATAAAAAAATAGAGATTTGTAAGCCTACATGTTGATATATATTTTCAGGATAATATCAAGTAATAGGTCCCATATAGAGATGATCCCTGCTGAAAAGGTAAATATAATAAATGGCTAGAATTATTTTCTAGTTAGCCCGTTTCATAGGAGGGAAAATTAGCATATAAAAAACACTGCATGAATGGTATCATTACTTTTTTTTAAGTCTATAGTTAATTTATTTAATTTTACACCCTGATATATCTACTGATAGTGTCTTGTAAGTGGTGATTGACGCTTTTTCCTTGTTCTGGTACTTTTGACTGTATTTTCTATAAACTATATTTTAAAGTAAAATTTAATTTTAATAAAAAGTGAAAAACTATCTATCCTTTGTAATTTACAGTTAAGAAATAGACCTGTAATTTATTTTTCTGAAAATTTTTGAAGCGAGTGGATTTTGTTGCATGTTTTGAATTAATTGGATGAGATTTCACATATTTAGAGAAATAACCTGATATGAATTAGAAGATACAGGTTGAAGTTGAATGTTAAAGTGATATTGATTGATATAGCTTTCAAATGCATTTTGAAATAGAAAATAGTCAGATGATGATTTAAATGAAGTATGAATGAAATAAGACAGACAGTCTGGTGACATCACTCTTGAGAATTATAGAGAATTATAAGCAATATGATGATGCCACAATATATTTTTTGAAAGCCATCTGTTGATGATCATGTTAATGATACTCTCTAAAGATTTGTTTACCATTTCTTTGTTTGTATGTCAAGACCATAAAGTTATATTATACACAGCTTTTTAAAAAAAACAATTTTAAAAACAAAGAGCCCATTATTTTGATGGAGTTTTCTTCTTTAACTCAGATTCTGAAATTATTTTAATCATACGGCTCATGATGTAAATAGTTAAAATATTGATTGAAATGTTTTTGGACAGCATTTTTAGGTATTTTATTTTAAATCATGATCATGCTAATTGAAATGCATTTTTTATAGAGTTTGGCGGGCTGGGGAAGGAGAGGGGGTTGATTTTTCTTCCTTTTCACTTGTTTACAGTAAATAGTTTTGAATTTAGAAAATATTGCCTTTACATGTAAATATTTATTTGTAGCAGCTACCGTTCATGAAAACAAATTATCAGTTTTTACTGCTTAGCAGGCCTCCGGTGGAAAATAATTTATTTACTTCACTCAAGATGCAACATGGAAGTGTTTTTGCTTTTCAGTAAGACTTTTTACCCATTTAATCTTTTTTTTCCTTCTGTTGTTTTTTTTGAATATATGATACGCCTACTTTAGTTGAGGGCTACTAAAAGTCTTACATAGCTCATCTCCAGGTGGAGACTTGATCATACGTTTTTTATTCTTGCTATTGCAGCTGGCTAGAGTAAAAATTCTCTTACAAAAAAAACTTTGCCCCATTGGGATAGATAAAGTGTTGAATTGTCTTGTTTATTTAGCCACTTAATTTTGAGGGAATCGTGTGTCTATCTAATGCCTAGCCACCTTAACTTAACCAACTAATGTCAGGTAATTATTTTTTAAGCTTGGTAGACTTGGTCAGTTGGCCAGGATGATTTAATATAAATCATGAGCATTCACAGATGATCAAACCTGGGACGATGAGCTCGACAGTCAAGCTTTCATCACTTATTCTTCCCTGCTAAATAACTTTTATACCCTAGAGGCTATAAGTATTACACCACAGAAACTATAACTATCATACCCCAGAAGCTATATAACTATCTTACCCCAGAAACTATAACTATCGTACCACAGAAACATTAATTGCAAGAAAACAAAAATATTTAAAGGTATAGATCTTGGTTCTTGTAGATAACAAAAATCAACTCCTACATTATGTTATTTGCGTTCTTGATTTTTTTTTTTAAGAACTTTCACACATCAGAAAAATGGAGTGCAAACATGTAAAAGGAAATATTCATTTATTTTAGTGAATTGTATGAGTTGTTTGGTTTAAAATGTTTGTTACAGTGGTTCACCAATTGACAACTGGCACTCTATTATACGTGAGGGAATTATTGTTGCTTCAGGAACAAAAAGACAGGTGAACATGCAACTTTACATTTTATTTAGCTTTTTATTTTTTTATTTAAAAAAAAAAAGTACATTTGCTTTATTAAAGGAGTTAAGACTTTCGTCTGTCACTGAAAATGTTAAAAAAACAACAACAAAAAAAAACAAAAACAATTCTGTTTTCATGAATATTTTGAAATCATTTATTCTTTTATTTAAAATATTTTGATAAAATCATCCAAATTGATTTAAAGGAAAAAAACATTCTATCTTTGTTATAGTTGAATGGAGCAGCGCATGGTAAGGGAATTTATTTGAGTCCACGACTTTCAACTTCTCTGGGCTACTCTTGTGCCCACATGGAGGTAAGAACTGCATTTTGTTAGCCAATAGTTTTACCAAGCTAACCTCCATTTTTAAAGCTAGTGGATTTTGTCCGCTTTTAAATAAAATGGATGGTATTGATATAGGGTTTGAATGCATTTTAATATGGAAAATAGTTAGTTGATGATTTAAATGAAAGTATGAATGAATTTAGAGTTTAGAATAGTTGACAGTAATACATGTGTATTCCTTATTAACAAAATCATTGAAATATTTTGAATTTTTAGAAAAAAATATTTTTACTTTATACATGCAAATGTACTAATATTGATTGTATATTTTAACTTGTACAATGTATCGCCATTATTTACAAGTTAAAATGAAACTGTTTAGCATCGCACTGTTCTGAAGAATGCTGTTGTATGTCTTCCTCCATTTGAGTCTACAACAGTGTTTTTTCATTAAGTTTAAAAAAAAAAAATAAGAAAAGAATGACCTAAGCCTGTTTATTTATTAATAATTATTGTACACAGCTAAAGAAGCCACAGAAACCAGACCTCTTTACATGTGATTCAACAAATTTAATTTGTGTTGCTTTGTGTGAAGGTTAGAAGTTCATTTTTTTTTTTTATTATTTTATAAAAGTATGATACAAATAAACAAATTATCCTTATGTGAAACATTTTTTCAATATACAGATTGCCATTTTTATGTTAGTAGATATAAAAGGACAGTTAAGAATACACTGTATTAGCATTTATGTGTGCGTATTAGTTCATTAAACAAACCCATATCTCTGTAATAGTACGTAGATTTTAGACATAGGAAGAGGAAACTTTTTAAAAGTTGCTCTTGGTCTAATATGGCAGCAAAGCTGATAACAACCATCAGCTGCTCCAAGGGTTAGTGAATTGGAAGAGCTGTTAGTGAATTGACTGACAGAGCTGTTAGTGAATTGACTGACAGAGCTGTTAGTGAATTGACAAAGCTGTTAGTGAATTGACAAAGCTGTTAGTGGATTGACTGACAGAGCTGTTTTTAGTAAGCATCTGGAGGCCCTAGTCAAAAGTAAGTTTGTGTCTTTCTTAGTATCAAATTTAATAGGAATTAATAATTGAATATTTTTACTTTGGCCTTAGGCCAGACATGGCAAACTATGGGCCTGTTCTATCCTTCCCCATCTCTGCTCCCCTCACTCGTTCACATCACTGACTTTTAAATTTCATTTTTAATAGTTGATTTCGCCTGTTCTTGATCTGGCTCTTTTGTCAAATAAAAAAAAACAACTCATTAGGGCCATGGTTTAAAAAGTTTGCCCTCTCCTGCCTAGTTTGCTTGTCTCCATGAATGGTTCTGCCTCCTGCAGTGGTCAAGGAGGTAAAATGGTGGGCTTAGGTTGGCAACAATAAGTTCTCTGTTTTACTGGAGCGCTTGCGCTATTTGTAATGTTGAAAATTACATGTGTTGTTATTAATATGATGGTTTAGAGTCGAGAAACACTGCTAAAACCTTTGTTGTGACAGCTTGCTATCTGTTTTTGCAGGGATTTGAACCCCATAACCTGTGTGATGCTGATAAGGCTCTTAACATTGTCACCAACATCATCCACAGGCTCCATCAATTAATTTCTGCCTAACATATGCCATTAGTGGTGCCCCTGACTTTCCCCTTGACCTTTATTCTTACACTGGCACGCTCATAACTGAAACATCTACATTAGCTTTTTTTTTATTAGGTCGATTTTATCTCTCCAAGTTTTCAAGTGTTAGGGCTTTGTAAAAAACTATCACGATCATGATATTTTAATGAAAAATACACTTGAAATACATTTTTGTTTTCTTAATCAGGACATTTCTAAATACAAATTAAAAAAAATATATTGAAAGTAGAAAAAGAAATATTGTTTCCACCACTAATGATCAACAGTACTATATTAATTAATGAATACATTTGTCATTCATAAAATGAATTTTTTAAAAATATTAACAATAAATGCAATTGAGATAGTTCAAGTGTATTATAAGTTAATTAAAAAAGTGAATTTATGTTTGTTCAAATAAAGACCATATTATTTTAAAAAACAATTATGACCTTCACAAGGTAAAAAATGTAAAACAAAAAAAAATGTAACATTTCTTTGCAAGAAGCCAGCAATGATTATAAAAAAATTATATCATTAACATCTTTATCTCATAGTTTATTATTGTTATTCTAGAAAATGCTACTGAAATTAACCTTTACTGAATTCTTTTTGTTAAATGCAATATGTTTAAACAAGTCATTTTCAAAATCATTTTATTGAACTTATTGTAAACAAAAATTACATATTACAGTTTTACTGATCGTGATAATCAATCACATCGATAATTGGAAATATTATTATGCTGGCTTGTTGCATCTAAAAGTTTTTCTTATTAATATACTCTCTTTATCTCCAGTAATTAATGACAGTAGTGTTATGAAACACAACAGTAACGTGTGGACCTGTACAAATAGTGATAATGTTTGTACACGTTTCTTCTTTGTGTAAGTCCAAATTTTTTTAAACTTCTACATTATTCTTCATCTTCTTTAATGGATGTTAAGTCTAGGTTTGAAATTTATAAAATGGCAATGTTTTTTTATCATCTATCAACAATTCAAACATCACTAAGCATACCAGCTTCAATGGAGTGAAGATTCATTTATTCAAATAATATTTTTTAATGTTCTTTTTTTTTTGGTTTGTGTGTGAAGTCCCTGTAAGGATGAGATGAAATCTCTTAGATCCTACAAACCACTATTGGGATGGTTTTTCTGGTGCCCTTATTTCATCTCCACCATAGCCGATAGTGCATTGGCCATGGAGACATATCGGAAACTTGAGCCAAGACCTGAAAAGTTTCCTTGGTCCTCACCGGAGATCGAACTAGGTACCTTCAGGTCGACAGTTGAGCACTTTACCGCTCGACCATCCGTCCCCTTAAAAAAAAAAATCGCCCACCTAAATGGGACAATTTTTAGGTTTTGTAGTGCCCTTCTTTCACCCCCACCACAGCCGGGAGTCTTTTTTTTTTTGGTAGCGTTATTTATCATGTTTTTTGCATTAATAGCATTTTTAAGTTACACGTAAGTAATTGGATATGATTCATACCTGTTCTGGGCCATATACCCCCCCCATTTATAATGTTAATTATAATTTAGTTAAAATTAGATTTCAATAATGTTGTATGTTAAAAAAATGTGCAGGTGATTTACTAGAAACTATTGTGTAGAGACAAACTTACACATTATGTGTTCAAAAGAAACTACTTAAAGTCTGTTTGGGTGTAGAATAAAATATTGGGCCCTTGAAAAAGAAATAGGCAGGGGAATAAAGTTGCATGTGTGATGTTGGGGGTTTATGGGGCCCTTTAGAAGTTGGGACCAAGGGCTCAGAGCCTGTGCCAAGTGCACCTGTCTTTAAGCCCACCTCTGCTTACTCTCTCAAAATGAAACTTGCAAGTGCATATTGGAGCAAATAGAAGATGATTTATTTAGGTAATAAAAAAAAAGTCAGTCTTTCAGCTTAAATAGCACATTACTGAATTTTCTTTTTCCCATTTTAATGCATTGAAATTGTTTGTAAAATATGACACAAAGAAAAAAAAACTTTAATATTTTTTTTTCATTCTGTTGAATGTTTTTTCTCTGTCTCAGATACGACACAAATGCAAAATTTTTAGAAGCTAACATCGATGTAACCAATGTTGAATGTGACAATCAAGTCAGAATGGCTCTATCTCTGATATCCAAGTAGTTTTTCTATCTTGACATTATAAATATATTTACGAGAAAAAAAATCAAATCTGATCATTTCAAATTATGTTATATTGCAATGTTTATTTTTAATATATTTTTTTTATGATGATTGAGAAGCATAACGTAGGTACTTAAGGAACCATTTTGCCACTTATTTTTCTAAAACATGAACACTTTTTGAAAAGATTTCTTTTAACGATAATTGTCAGAAGTAACCAATTACTTGTACAAATTTACATAAAAATCATTTACCAATATTCTGCCTAGTTTAAGTTTTACATAAAAAATTAATAGACCATATATCAATGGATAACAAATTTTAAACATTTCAGTCCTAGCAAAAGATGAACTAAAAAAAAAAATAAACAAACCCAAATATTTTTTTTTAGTGTTCTCATTTTTCTACTATTTATAATTTCTGTATTTCTATGATATTGACCATTTTGTAATTAGTCTGGTCTCCTTTTCCCCATAGTTTTCTTTATGTGAATTCCAATTCATGCAAATTATGTTTCATTAAAAAATATTTTGTTAATCATGGTGATTTTTTGATTTTTAGTAAAGCTCACACAAAGGCAGTTGCTGGGGGGAAAAAATACAATGCTCAATTATTTCTGAATGCAGGTATATAGAAAATATGAATCATCTTTTGGTCTCTTCTAAATATAATTGTCACATCGGAAATGATCTGCAATAATTGAATATACTTTTCACAATTATTTTTTTTATATAATTTATGGTCCAAAAATGGAATTTGTTGATGTGCATTTCAAGCAAAGTTAACATTTTAGTAAAAAAAAACCTTATTAAAATGAACACTAAATTCTATGCTAACTTATCACATACTTTTTTTTTATATATACATCTATGGGAGATAATAGCTGCTGATGTAATTATGTACACATCTAAGGGAGGAAAAAAATGTCTGCTAGTGTAAATTGTCATTCTTACATTATATGGACTATTGCCCTTTTTTTAATAAAATGAATTATGCTTGGTTAAATTTTTACTACAGGTAGTGAATGGGCTATTAAACATGAATTACATTAATTCAGCAAAAAAAAAACAACTTTCTATTTTGAAAAAGAAAAAAAAATCCAACAGCCTTAACCAATTCCCCCCCCCCCCCCCCCCCCACCCTCTAGAAGAAGTCCCGGTAGAAGAGTATCTGTAACTTTAGTAAGCTCTTTCATTTCTATTATTTTCACCAAACTGCATTGCTAATTTAATCCTCATCATTACTTTCATTCAACATTCTATTTTCTTGAGTATCCATATTGCTGATAAAATTTTAGAAATAAACACATACATTTAAGGGGGGGGATGGCCAAGTGGTGTAAATACTTGACTGTCAACCTGAGAGTCCTGGTTCAATCCTCTGTGATAACCCTGGGAATTTTTCCTGGTTTTAGTGAGAGCTGGTTAAAGTCCCACAAGTCCACCCTGCTTTAAATGGGTACCTGAATTAAGTTGGGGAAGTAAAGTTAGCAGGGCATTGTGCTAACCACACAATCCCTTTCAATGCTGTGGTTACAGAAACATATTGATTCTACACTACATCTGCCCCGATGGCTTTTCAGGGTTAAGGGAACTTAACTTATTTATTTAAAGTATTATGACTGTACTAAAGCTTCCTCAACATTCATGTACTTTTTTTACTTTTTAAACTCATTAACTGTATTATTACGGTTATAATTTTCATTTGTTTGTTATTACAACTGTTAACCATGTTGCAGATAGCTCAGTCTTTCATTACCACCATTCCATTTATGAAAATAATACATGTATGTATATATTTTAAAAATTTATTTGACACATATATATATATAAAAAGGTGCTAACTGATCTAGGAGTGTAATAGAGAAGTATTGATATGACCATCATGACATTATATATCATGTTTAATATTTATCAATAACCATCCCAACGTTTGACTTGCATGAACGAATTAAACATGTCTTTTAGTTTTCTTACATTTTTTGTTGACTTGATAAAGGCGTTTCCTCAATGATTTTTTTTTTTTAATACTAGTCTTCTTCTTTTTTATATGATTAAAGTGACATTCTTATTTATGTTTGTGATCTGTGAAGTTGAAAGATTAAAAAAAAAATGATACAGAGGAGGATAAGTGTCTACAAAGCTGCTCACTATTTTATGTTATATGCTTCTAGCCCAAAGGATATGGTCTCATTGGTTGATTTTACTAATAAAAAGAATACAAATGTGAATGTTTTATTGCTATTCATGTATTTTTTTTCTATCATTTATTTTTGTACTCGGGCCCATACATTCTAACTTATGAAAAATGTTTAAAATAAACCTCACAATTGTTGACATATTGAATAGTAAAATCTGTGCTAAGTGCAATAAATGAATTATGAAAAAATTTATTTATTTTGCAATTTTCCAATAAATATACATTTATAACTTTCTGTATACTTTGTTTAATTTTATATGATATTGAAATGGGAGGGGGAGGGTGGGCCAGACTGCTGATTCCGTGCTTCACACGCTTATATCAAATGAATGCCTAATTTGTTAATGGCGTTACCTTTGACAATGGGCAAGAGGTTGAACAAGTCTTGAAATCTGTCCTTCTGCCATGAAATTTACACTTTTAATAATATGAAAAAATTTTCAGCATAGACTGAATGTCCACAACACATGCGAGCTCCGTATTTTTCTAAAAGTTATTTTGCCTGAATGAGATATGTTGAAAATAAGGTGGTCCTAATGACATCAAGTACAGTGGCAGATTTAATGGCACCGCCCTTGGCTTGGTCCTCTGTAGGGCCCTGCAGACTTCAATTTGACACCAGTAATTTAATTTTCCCATCATCGATCAGTTTGAATTGAAAGCAAAAGTGGAATAACAATTTAAAAGAATGTGTTGAGAGAATGTGATGGATGAGACTGGACAATCATAGGTCACCTTGCTTTAAATTAAATAATTCTAAACTCTGGTCACAACATATTATACTTGGCCAGGGTCCTGTGTACTGAGCATTCCCATGTGAGAACCACTTCTGGTGGTTACATTATGCAGTCTCACACAGTATATGTCTGGATAGCTTCATAAACTTTATACCATAAAAGCTACATTTTATTTTTGCCTAGATGTTTTTTAGATATGTTTGTAACTTACTTTCAATCAAACTAGTGTTTTTTAAAAATATTTTTCGTTATGAAATTCATTTCCTAACATTGATTTCCCTTTAAAGAAAAAGGCTGAAAAAATTAATAAATGTTATATAATACAAGTGTAATGCAGGAGTTGAGTGTGTCCTTCCCTTTAAATCCGCCTACTGGCGATTTTTTCAAGTTTAAGACATTGCTTGATAAGTAAGTATATTCTTATTTCGATCAACTGAAATTAATAAAAGCGCTCACAATGTGAAAATACTGACAGCTTACTGTGATTTAAAATGTTCATGGATCAACACAATTTTAATTATTTGTAATTGATCCAGTTCATTAACAATCTATGAAATCTAGTTCAATATAGGGAAAATATTATTTTCAACAAATTGGGGCCTATACCTAGCTTTTGGCCTAAATAGAAATGTGGAAGTTTTTATAACATGTAGCCTACTATCTTTTGAAATGAAAATGAAATGTACTGAAAGAAGGTAAATCACATATCAACAAACTGTCAGGTTAACTGCTTAATAATAATAGAAAAACCCTGACCTAGATCCTGAAATAGTAACTTTGTAATGCCATTGATTTTTTCTCTCCCTCCCCCCATATGTAGTGAATTTCTGATGAAACTAGGAAGACAGTGTTGAAGATAACTATAAATAATGTATTTGGTAATATATTTGCAACATGAAAATATCCATTCCTTTATGCATGTATCAGTTTAATATATGTTTATATAAACTAAAGCTGCTACTTTCTTCTTGGCTAATAAACTTTAACAAATTTTTCAGATATCTATACTATAGTATAAATACCAAGTTTTAGTAGGCTTCATAAAAATGTAGGGTATAGATTTTATAATTAAGTTATCAGTTTTTGATAATTTATTACATGATTGTAATAAAGTGTAGGAATAAAATATACACAAAAACTAAGCTTATAGATAAAGCATGAAAGAGTGTCACTAAGGCTGTGTGATATGTGCTTAAATAAAAAATCTAGTCGATTCCTTTTTTTTCCTTCACTCCTAAGTGTCTTACTCTGCACCTTATAAATGTCACATAGTAGCTCTGTGGATGGGGATATTGCCGTTCTCCCTGAAATCATTCAACTACAAGAAAAGTTTATTCAAAGTTCATTACATGTAAATGTTACTATAGAGTCAGCAAGTCAAGAAGGTTAGTAGTGTAGGCCTATCAATTAGTCTATGTGCCATCGCGTGTCAGCATAATCTAAAGCATACAGTTTTACATTTGCTTGCGACTTATACTGCTTAAAAACAACCTCAGATCAAACCATTCAATTTCTTGTTATTTAATTAGATTTGGCTATTTAAAGAATGAAGCTTTCACCATAGGGCATCATGAGGTGGCAGAAAACAAGTTTCATGATGAAGATCCTCAAAATGCATGGAAGTGTTCCCATGACAAGCTGGTGCATTTTCACAGCAACATCACCCACATTTTGACAGAAGTGGACAAAGTTCTAAACCGTGAACGAAATGATAGAACTCTTATCATACTTGTTGTTGACAGAAGTGGCTCCATGTCAGGCAACCCATTTTCACAGGTAAATTATTAGAAGATCCAAAAATGAAATGTATGTTAAATAGTAAACGCAAAATGCTGACAGTCTTATTGAGTAATTTTAACTGTAGAAAAAAAAATTAAATGACAATTATCTTTTTCAAACAGCGCCTTTATTAAATAAAATATATATACAGACAAGGATCAACTATTAGCTTAATGGTATAATAAGGCCAAAGCACAAGTTAATGATATATTTCTTTTGTTAGTAAATTCATAGTAAGTAAAGTGCCCTTAAAGTGCCATCGGGGCAGATGAAGTGTAGAGTTCATCTGTTTATTGTTTAGTTAGCAGCCACCTTAACTTCCCCAATTTAAGTCAGGTACCCAGGATTGAACCCAGGACTCTCGTACTGTCAGGTCGACAGTCAAGCATCTACACCACTCGACCACCAGTCCCAAGTTAATTCATTGTAATAAATATTTATTTTTTCAAAAGCCAGTCACCTTGTTATTAGCCAGGGGTGGTATTTACCTTGTTGCCAGACAGAGGTAGCCTTTGCTGTATTTTACTACTTATAAGTAAGCTAAGAGGGTTGCATTTTCAGACTGCGACCTGGGAGCCACTAACACTAGTTATGCCACAACTTCAGTGTTATTGTATACAATTACCCTTTGATAAAAAATAATAAATCTTTCCCTGAATTCATTTCACGCAGGTTAAAACTTCTTTAACAGAGATTGTTGCTCAGTGTGTAAATGATCCCAACAAAACTGTGGAGATTGTTTTGTATGCAGAGAAAGCAGAGACCATTTCTTTCACAGCAAAAAACTACAAAGAAGCCATATTGAATCTAACTGCTTATGGATCAACAAGCTTTAAGGCTGCTTTTGATGCTGTTGATGGTGTCTTAGATAAAAGAAAAAGTAAACTTCATTTAAAAAACTTTATATTAGTAATGTTGAAATTGATAGCTCACTATATATATGAGCCAAACTGGACAATGTACAGATTCATAGCACACTCAGTTAGAGGACTATGTCTAGATTGACTATTTGGCAATGCAAAACATTGTTAGCTCATTTTATTTAAACCAAACTGGACTAGCAGGAATGTGTTAAAAATAAAACATTTTTGATCAATTTAAAAAAAAAAAAATTCTATTGAAGATATTTGACAGATATCACTATCAGTACTGATATCTTTTAAATGTTTTTAGTATTTTTTTTTTGTAAAACTTATTATTTATCTAAAGGCTAATAATAGTATAGATATTTTAAAAAAAATCTTTAAGTGTTAACTCACAAGTTTTTTTGCCTTTTATTTAGGTGAAACTTTTGATTCAATAGTCATATTATTCATGACAGATGGTGTGGATACCATCTCTCATCAGAGCAAAGCTAATGAGTATGCCAAAAAATGGTCTAAGTCATTAAAAAGTCTTTCCCATCAGATTACAGTACATGCTGTAGGCTTTTCAAAAGGTAGATAATTTACAGACTGACTATATATAATTAACATAATGACTAGTTGTATAGTAATGAACATAATGGCATTGTAAGAAAAAATGACCTTTTCTACCCATTATTTTGTAAAAAAAAGTTAAGTTCCCTTACCCCTAATGGGCCATCGGGGCAGATGAAGTGTAGAATTCATCTGTTTCTATAACCTCGGCATATGAAGGGATTGTGTGGTTAGCACAACGCCCAGCCGCCTTTACTTCCCCAACTTAAGTCAGGTACCCATTTAAAGCTGGGTGGACTTGTGGGACGACTTTGCACCAAATTTCATCTGGAAAAATTCCATGGGCCTCAATGAGGATCAAACCCAGGATTCTCAGGTCGACAGTCGAGTATCTACACTACTCGGCCATCCGTCCCACCCATTATTTTGACTTGTCGTAAATTGTATCACTTAGATTACTAGTTAAAAATATTTGAGATAACAGATACACATGTTGTATTATTTCCTATCAGATCATGATCTGCAGTTTTTAACAAAAATTTCTCATGCTGGCTCTGTAAATGGCTTGTATAGATATTGTGAACCTGGAGATGGCCCTGAGGCTCTCAGAGAGAAACTTGAAGAATTGTTTGATTATGTTAGTGTCAGGTAAATGAACCAGTCTAAAATTATATATAAAAAAATAGCACTTTACAACATACTTTGTGTTCTATATTTAATGGGGAACTATTTATCTTTATTGAAGTGAAGGCCTACCAATAAAGTATGAAGTTCATTTGGAAAGTTCTAAAGAATACTTATTTAACATTGGCCAGAAGTCAGCAGTATTAGATGGAGAAATAAAACAAAATATTAATGATGATCAACAACTAGGTGAGTGCTTTGTTTTACAATTAGGTGAGTGCTTTGTATTTCATTGGCATCAGAGATCATAAACAGGTATGTTTTTTGAGACAAATAAAAGTTGAGTTGGTACATGTTCTGGTTAGTTATCATAGAGCTTAAGAGTAACGCAGGACTATTTAGCAATGTTGAAATTAATAGCTCACTATATACAAGAAACCAAACTGGACAATTAGGAATGTATAATCTCACAGCAAACTCTGCATAACATTCAGTAGAGTAGAGTAATTGAAGTCTAGATTGAATGATTGACTACTTTGCAGTGTTGACATTTATAGCTCCCCTATTTAAGTCAAACTGGACTATTTGGAACATAAAACTTCATAGCACACTATCCCTAACACTCTGTATAGTACAGTAGTTTATATCTGGATTGAAGCGATAACACAAATCTTGTAAGTCTTTTTTAACTCATAGGCATATCTTTAATATAAAACAAATTTAGTCATAACAAGCTCTAACTATAAAAAATATCCAAAACTTTAAAATAAACTTATACATAAGAACAAATAGACTATTTAAAAATTAAGTTATTCATAAAAATATATTTACTCTTAGTTTTTTAAAATTAGAATTGTCTTCTGGTGTTTGTTGGCTCTACACTGAGACTCCTGACAATGACCCAAAGTTTTCAGTTGGGATTCAGATAGTTGTCAGAAAGGTGATCTATTGATTTTTGAGTTCATTTATTTAATTATTTAAAATTGGCATGTTTAATGAAATTAGAAAAGTTGCAAACAATGATCAGCATCATAAATAAAATAGAAATAACATGATGTTCCTATCCTAATTAGATTTGTTAAATAAAAAAAATTCTTCCACAGAATAAATTCAAATATACACTACACATTCCATGCCTTATCAAAGAAATCACAAACATTGTACACAGAGACAGGTGTAAAATTGCTATATGGGATTTACTGATTATGTCAAGAGATATGGACAAGTTGACTACACAATTTGTTGATGCTCTTGCTGCACAAAATGGTAATAAATTCACTGTCTGATCTAAATTTTAATACTTTTCAACATCTACCCGTCAGTCTCAAGCTCCTTAGAATTTTGCAATTTATTTGTTAATATTCAAAGCCAGGAAAAAAATAACAGAATAAGGAAATATAGAATTTTCTGATCTATTTTCTACATTTTTAACATATATACTCATAAAACTCTTGTCTATTTTCTATATTCATAAAGTGATCTCCAGAGTTAAAATTATTACAATGTGCATCCCAATGTATAATTTGTTTTTTTACAATCACTTTGCAAATTTTTGTATACAGATGTCATGAGTCTCAAAGAAAAACTGGATCATATTCAGAGCAAAATTTCCAAAGTGTCAGTTTTTGACTCTAGTTACGATAAAGAAACAAGGGCTCAAATATTAAATCATATTAAAGACATTCAAGCAAAAGTAGGTGGCAATATGATGACTTTTCAGCTTTTTTTATTGAATAAAACATTTTATGAAATATACTACACAATTAAATAATATGTGTTACACATATATTATAAAATATATATATATTTGATCTATAAAGTACTGTTTGGAGTTATGCATTATAATTTGTGTAAAAGTTAACATTAAAACCATTGTTTAAACAGCTCAACAAATTATATGGGATGCTGGCTCAATACCTGAGGGGAGAAACACAGAGTGTGTCCCTCTTGGCAAGAGCTCAAGATCTCCGCTATGAAGCTCAGGTAAAGTATATCTTATCATCCTATTGACATGCGAAGGTGACTTATCGGAACATTGGTTGTTAGCCCGTTCGGCATGCTATAAGTTACAAGTTCAAATCTTAGTGAGTCCATTCTTGTAAGGTGTCTCCATAGCCATTGCGTACTCAGATATAATTTGGATAACAGAATGTCACTAAATCAGCAAAAAAAGTCTTTATACTAAAGACATTTGATTTGTCAATTTTTTAATCAAATTATCAGAAAAATAAATGTGAACTACAAGGATACATGTGTAGGACTTATTATGTAATAAAAAGGGCAAACTTTACATTGTGTAAGTGCTAGAGAAAATATAGTTTAATAAAATATACCTAGTACAGTTTTACCTAAATATAACATTTTAATATTTTTTTTGTGTACATTTTTTCTACAGTTTAGCAAAGTTAGGAGGCAGAGATTAATGGATAGGAGAGTGGCTAAAAATTTTAGTACCATGAAAGCAGATGCTATTAAATGCCAATCTGCTTCAAAAGAAGAATTAAAAGAACTCTCTGAAGAAGCCTTGGGATTTTATTATTGTATTCTGTCATTGTGCAATGTTAAAGAAATACTGCTGGATGATTCTTGTTTGGATAATGCTTTGGGGTTGGGTCTAGCAGTTACCAGACCAGAACATGTAGTGGATAACCCTACTTCTGTAAGTGTTAACCAAATGTCAGGGATAAATATTACTTGACGAATCAATAGTTAGTTTAACCAAAATAAAATTAATTAATATTATAGTATACTTTTCTTATTTTGTGTGGGACGGATGGCCGAGTGGTGTAGATACTCGATTTGTCAACCTGAGAGTCCTGGGTTTGATCCTCGGTGAGAACCATGGGAATTTTTCTGGTGAAATGTGTTTCAAAGTCATCCCACAAGTCCACCCAGCTTTAATTGGGTACCTGACTTAAGTTGGGGAAGTAAAGGTGGCTGGGCGTTGTGCTAAACACACAATCCCTTTATATGCCGAGGTTATAGAAACAGATGAATTCTACACTTCATCTGCCCCGATGGCCCTTTAGGGCTAAGAAGGGAGCTTTACTTTTTTTTTTTTTTTTTTTATTTTGTGGTGAAAAAATATATTTCTTTGAAAAAAACATAAAATATACTAATTTTTTTTTTTTACAAATAACATTATTTCAGATTCGTTTACACAATATAAGTGGATCATTTGTGAGTAGGTCATCAGTAATGGATGCCCTAGAGTTTAAAATTAATTTAGAAAATCAACTGGCAGCACATGGAGGATTTTCCTTTAGTAGCAACAGTACCTCCGAACTACCTTTTGCCACAGTTGGATCTGGCAGAGAGCCAATCAATGCTTGGCTACCTTTGTATATTTGTCCTTCCCATTGGGAAAGGGTTAAAGTAATAATTTGTAGATTTTTAAAACTCTATTCATATAGAAAAAATATAATCATTGATCAATTAAAATATTGTTGTTAAAAATTTCATATGTGCTGTGCCACAAAAGAATATAAATTAGCTGATATCACTTAAAATATAAAATGTAGCAAATTTTAGAAAACATTTCCAAGTCATTAATTAATTTCATTTTTTTTGACAAAAAAGAATGAATAATTATTCTAAAATTTTCCTTGCAAATACATTTATGTACATTTTTTTACCTCTTAGCCATTTTTAGAAACCCTTTATCTTAAAACCATAACAACCTTTAGGAAGCATAAAAGACTATGTTCAATTTGTAAACATTTTGTGACTTATTTGCTTCAGAGTTGTTTGCGTCCCAGCCTTGGCTATCTTTGTACTCTTGATCCTTTGGGCTACTCAGATAGTCAGCTAGACATTATGTTTATGGTACTTGGGTGCATGATAAGTCAGTTATGGGAAAATGATGCTGGAGAAAATCATATTAAAATAATCTTTGCTTTACAGATAACATGCCAAGGTAAAAAAAACACTTGTCCATGGTTATGATGAATAAATGCTATATAGAAATTAATTCATAATATAAATATTTTTTTTTAAAGAATACCATTCTAATATTTTTTTTAAATTTGGTTATAGAAAATATTACATGGTGTAAAAGGAAGAAACTTGCTTTAAAATATCTTTTCCCTCAGTTTGCATGGAAGAGTACAATTTAACAACAAAGATAACTGACATAGTGAGAAGCTTCTTGCAAACTCCCAAGGAAAGATTTCGCCATGCTATTCCAAATCTTCACACCTTAATTGGATATTTAGTCTCACTTCCTGTTTTAACTATAAAAGATATTCTAGGCTTTACTGACGGTTTGTAATGATCTTTTGTTTGAATAATAAGTTAATTTTTTTATAAAGAGTTCTCATTTATTTCAAATATTTCTGAAAGTCTTTAAAGTACTTAAAGCAATAAAGTAAATAAAATTGAGGAGCAAAGATGATGTCATATAATTATACATGCATCTACTTTTGTAAGGAAGGTATTTATTCTAAAAATGAATTGTTTTGACAGCTACTGTTTTTTTTTTCAAAGTCGACTGTGTTGGTGTTTCACATCATTCTAAATTGTGGGTGGCATTTATGGCTGAGGTTATGCGTAGAGCTTCTGATTCTTTACCAAAACTTCACACTAATGATAATGTTGTTACTAGTCTTCTGAATATGATAATTCATGGACAACAGCATCACAGTGAGTAATTAGCTTGCAAGCTTTTGTTTTTGATAATATTTATATTCTGCATTTTTTTTTACTATTGGCTCTTTTTTCTAGTTTCAATATTTTAGCTTAAAATCACAAATCTTTGTACTTTGTCACTAAATGAATTGTATGGTAAAACTCTCATCATCCAGAATTATAAGTTCTGTATGTAAACAAGAAATGTAAAGTGCAATTAATGGGGATAATCATCCATTTGAAGTATTACTAAATATTTGCTGGATTATTACTTTTTCCTGTTTTCTTTATGAGAATACAGTACTCAATATTTGAATAACATCTTATTAAAAAGTTAGCTATACATAATATGAAAATATAATGATCTTAGTTGTGTAACTTAGTATAAATAAAAATAAAAAATCATTTTCCTTGACAAGCCAACAAAACATTTTATATGCGTTCAATTGATAGTGTTTGCATTTGAAACTACATTTAAATTATGCCAGGCATCTTCCTTAAGCTATTAAAAAAATATTTTTCAGTCATTGATACACATGTATTTTTTTTAAGACTTTCTAGTTTTAAAGTTTGACTGCAAAATGTTAAAAAAAAAGGTAAAATTTAAAATTAGTTTTATTAACAAATTTTAATAACATTGTGACTTGAACGGTAAATATATGTAAACATAAAATTTATTTTGGTTTAGAAAATAAATTTCTATTATTAATGAATATTATTATATTAAGGATTAGAGATTTCTTTTAACAGCTCTTGCATTTGAGATTATAACATAACTTTATTATTTTTGTAATTGGATAAACTTCCGTTAACCCTTATCCAATACATCCTATAGATATCAAATGTAAGAGCTGTAAAAGAAATCTCAATTCAGTAATATTTCTTAGCACAAATTTTATATGTGGTAATTTATTTTTGAAATTTAGATGCTGATGTGACTGAAATAAATGCTAGTAGAATTCCAACATCAACTTATCTCAGTTACCTTTGTTATTTAAAAACAAATAGACCAAGAGAAAGTGAAGAATTTATTATACCAGTTTATGATCCCAGTGCTGGATTGAGTGGTCCAGAAATGCAGGTGCGGCAGTCACCTAAAGTTGACAAAGCAATGGCTCTTTGGGCCCAGGCACAATGTGGACATATAAAAGTATCCAATTTTTATGAATAATTGTTTTTGTTTAAATTTCTAACAGTCTTAATAATGTGTATATGCTTCTTGACAAAATTTTAATCAGATTATTGAAAATAAATTTTAAAAATAAATACATTAATAGTTTGGAAGTATTGGATTTAAAAATTATTGATGTAGATTTTTAACATTATAGGACAAACGCACTGAAAAAATGAAAGAAGCAAAAAAAGTAGTAACACAGTGGGTCACATTAGTTCGACAGAAGATTGGTCTACCTATAGATAAGATGGGTGATAACAAGGGTAATTTTAACAAAATTTCTTTCCATAATTACTTTTTTTTTAATTGATTTTATCTATCAACTTTGTAATTATTTTACCTATTGATTATAAAAAAATTAATTCCATTGATTTTATAAAAAAAAAACAACAATCGCCTTAAATTTGCAGATAATAGTAAGCAAAATGAGGATAGAGGAGAACCCTTTAATACTACGGCAGTAAATACATCAATTCTTGAAGTTGTAGCAGAGGTATACTTTTTAGTACATAATAATGATTTTACTGAGTTTTTATTAAATGGGTGAAAATGTATTTGCTTTAAAATTTTTTATGGTGCTATTTGTAATAAACTAAATTAATTTTTTTTTGTTCTTACCACAGCTTCTTTGTCATCTAAGTCAGCATTGTTATCCTTCATTTACTTCAATGTTATCTGCATTCAGTTATCTTAACTGCAGGCTAAAACATGAACAAAGTCAAGTTAAAACTGCACAAAACAGTTTACCATCAGTAGATTGGATTAAAGAAGTTAAGGATTCAGTGGAAATATTGAAGAAAAAAGTGCTTGGTAAGCTGGATTAATAATTCTCTAGATTAAAACACGGTTACACATTTTTTCCTGATATTTAAATATTAACTGGTCTGATTTTCATAAATGTAAAACCTTTATGAATATAAATATCTTATTTTTTTTTTTTAAAAAAAAGGTTAAATGTCTTATTGTGTGACTCATTTTACTTAAACATATTTAAAAAAAAATAACAATTCATTCAGAACTTTTTGAGGAACAATTTACTGTTGGAGAATTAGTAACAGCTGATCAACCAGATTCATTTCAGGAAAACGTTACAGAAAACAACTCCGAAATAGAACATACTGAAAATGATAATAGTATTGTAGAAGATGAAAGACTAACAGGAATAGAAACAGATGATGAAAAAGAGTTAGGCTATGTACCAGTAAAACAAGTAAATAATGTTGAACATAATGAGAAAAGTCAAAATCAAATCAAACAACACAAGGTTATAACTCTGTCCATGTTACTGGCAGCACTAAATGTTCCAGGTGATCACACTGAGGTCAGTGTCAGTATATATAAAGTTACTACTGGCTTTCTTAAAAGTATATTAGAGTATATATATAAATAAAAAATAATAATACATCTCCATGTTTCTTTAAATTACTTAAATTCATTAATAATTAAAATTGCAGAGTTTGATATCCAGTCATGATTTTTTAAATTTTGATGTACCACATGGTTATGGTGACCAAAAATAAGTTTGTCTTTTTTCTTGTTCAGTTAATACGAGCGATGTTGTGCCAGGCAGTGTCATATCCCAGCAATACTCAGGCTCGAGATGCAGCTTTGTCAGGAGAATTATTAGACTTGGCTCAAGCAGGTTAACATTCATAACAAAAAAATAGAGGATATTTTGTAATCTGTTTTTAGTGTGCTAACATTTTTTTTTTTTTCTTAGGAAATGCACATATCTATTTGTGTAACATTAAAAAAGACCTTGACAAAAGAAAAGAAGCAGCTGTTAAAAAATTGGCAGAAAAAGCAGCTTGGGAAATAGGAAACATTTCTATGTTAAGAGCTGACTCACTATGGTCATTTATTGGTAAATTTTTGAATTTTTCATGTTTAAATTATTTCAAAAAAATAATTTTAAATTAAAAATAAGTAGCGTCTGATAATCAGACTAAATAGATGAAATGGAGTAAACTTATTTGGTAATTAAAACGACAGCAACAACAAACAAACATTGAAATCTAATGAGTTTTAGAAGTTATTTGCATTTATTTTAACATCAAAATGTCCCAAAATATGATATCTTGATTATATATTTAAATAAAAAGAATTTACTGTCAACTTTACGCATTGAAATATTTCAGGTTATCTACTTAAAACTCACAAAGAAAGAGGAGAAGGTTTTAGTGAATTAATTCAATTCATTCTTAAGTGTCCTGGAGTTCAAGGATTTCCTTTGTTGGCTGAGAAAATATTAATACTTTTACTTGGAAAATACCAAGGCTATATCGTGTTTGCTAGAGGAAACACATTGATACCAGATAAAAAAATGTCTGCTAGCTTTGAAAAATTGCTTGGGGAAGAGGTATGTAATCAACTAAAAAACATCTTTCCAAAAAATAAAAATATGTCTGTAACTTTTAACTTTTGACAAAGCTAATATTTTGTTTAATATTTTGTTCTAATTTTTTTTTTCTGTACTTGCTCATACCTACCTTTTTTTTAACAAGCTTGCTTTCAAAAGCAAATAGAATTTACTTTTTAGTGACCTCTAGTATCTTACTAGTTTATCATCTTAATTATAAATATATTTGTGTGTTTGTATTCTACACACAATATTTGAAATGCCTCTAAAAGTTACATTGCTGATTAAAGTATGTTTATTAAATTATTAAGTTTACTATTATACTATGAATAATGATAGCCTTGTTTATTGTTTAACATTTTTTTTTAAATCTGCAGGTTTGGCACAATATTGAAATAGAACTACTTTCCAATGTACATATTCATATTTATAGAGAGTCAGACATTCCAAACAGACATGGTCATTGCAACTCTAATCCATATATTCCAAACAGGATTCGACAGATTCTCGGCATGCCACTAATGGAAGAGAATATAAATAAGCCAAGAACAAAAAGAGACAAAACATTGCATAAAAAATAATGAGACTACGGAGAGATGAAAAATAAAATATTTTTTTTATGGAATATAATACCAGGGTATATAAATAAATTTAATACTTGTCCAGTTATTTTTAGTTCAATAGAGTTATCTTTTTTTTAAATTCAAATTTTAATTTTTATCTTTAGTTATTTAATTTTCAGTCATCATGCCAAAGAGCTATTTAAGTAGCTTATCTCTGTATTGCTTAAATATTTATGATTTTTGTGAAAAAAAATTATTACAAAGAACTTATGTAGTATGTTTCTTAAAATTAATAAAAAAAAATTTTAACAATAAAATAGTAAAATTAATTGAACATCTTGTGTAAGTTCCTTTTTTTTAACAAGAACATTAACTTGCAAACTATTTAAGGAGAAATTATGTATTTTTTAATCAAAAATACACAAAAATAAACAGTTAAGATATTTTTTACCATTAAAAAAGTTTAAATTTATGTATAGAAAAACAGAGAAGTTCCTAAAAGTTAAAGGAAATTACTCTAAAATAAATATTTAAATATTTATCAGTCTAATATAACAGGGAAGTTGTAAAATATAAAAAGAAATCAAATAAAATCCAGTCGAAGTAAACTCAGTGGTACAAATAAACATAACAAAATGAATAATTTTGGTTCATATTAATATTGCCAGAATCAAGCTGTGACAAGTGATGCATTAGCAGCATGTAGGGAGTTATCAAATGGAGAGATTGCCTCACACACACACGCCTCACACACACACCTCACACACACAAGCCTCTCTCACACACACACCTTACACAAACACGCCTCACACACACACCTCACACACATCACACACACACACCTCACACACACACACGCCTCTCACACACACACGCCTCACACACACACGCCTCACACACACACCTGACACACACATGCCACACACACACACGCCTCACACACACACACCTCAATGTCAGGGCATAAGGGGGACTAAGCTTACATTTTTTGGTCACTAACTGTAACAACACTGGCCCTAGGCCTGCATTCTGAGTCCACCTATGATGAGTGGGGCAAAGATTTTTGTACAAAGTATTAAAATTTTTTTTTTAGCACTGGGTGTGTCTGTTACAAAAAAAAAAAACACAAAACAAAACCCTATTAATATAAAATAGCAGTTTTTTTTAATAGGTCAATCAAATAAATCTGAAAATGTAAATACATTGTATGAATAAGTGAATTGTTAATTGATGTCAACAGTCAATCATGCAAACAATCTTCGCCATGTGGGGTCCTTTTGATGACACATGCTCGTTGTCAAGCATATGACTTTACCAGTCATGTGTTGGACACTCACCCATCTGCAAGGTCCTGTTCTATCTAAATTAAGTCAAGTTGGGCGCTAATGTGTGAATTGTGTTGTGCACCCACTCATAATCTCAGATGTGTGAATTGTGTCGTACCCCTACTTATAGACTCAAATACTTATGGGCAAATAGAACCTGCGGAAATGGACCATGTAAACTACTATGGATGATAGTATAGTGTTTTTTCACACCCTCACATAGCACTCATCAAACGCAGTACAGTGTTTCTTCACACCCTCACATAGCACTCAAACACAGTACAGTGTAACTTCATACCTTCAAATAGCACTCATCAAACACAGAAAAGTATTTCTTCACACCCTCACATAGCACTCATCAAACACAGTACAGTGTTTCTTCACACCCTCACATAGCACTCATCACACGCAGTACAGTGTTTCTTCACACCCTCACATAGCACTCAAACACAGTACAGTGTTTCTTCACACCCTCACATAGCACTCATCAATCACAGTACAGTGTTTCTTCATACCCTCACGTAGCACTCATCAAACACAGTACAGTGTTTCTTCATACCCTCACATAGCACTCATCAAACGCAGTACAGTGTTTCTTCACACCCTCACATAGCACTCAAACACAGTACAGTGTTTCTTCACACTTTCACATAACACTCATCAAACACAGTACAGTGTTTCTTCACACCTTCACATAGCACTCATCAAACACAGTACAGTGTTTCTTCACACCTTCACATAGCGCTCATCAAACACAGTACAGTGTTTCTTCACACACTCACATAACACTCATCAAACACAGTACAGTGTTTCTTCATACCCTCACATAGCATTCATCAAACACAGTACAGTGTTTCTTCATACCCTCACATAGCACTCAAACACAGTACAGTGTTTCTTCACACCTTCACATAGCACTCATCAAACACAGTACAGTGTTTCTTCACACCTTCACATAGCACTCATCAAACACAGTACAGTGTTTCTTCACACACTCACATAACACTCATCAAGCACAGTACAGTGTTTCTTCACACCCTCACATAGCACTTATCAAGCACAGTACAGTGTTTCTTCACACACTCACATAACACTCATCAAGCACAGTACAGTGTTTCTTGATACCCTCACATAGCACTCATCAAACGCAGTACAGTGTTTCCTCACACATTCACATAGCACTCAAACACAGTACAGTGTTTCTTCATACCCTCACATAACACTCATCAAGCACAGTACAGTGTTTCTTCACACCCTCACATAGCACTCATCAAGCACAGTACAGTGAAGTGTGACTCGTGGAAGAATTTTACATTTATAACTAATGTATTGATAACACAGATTAGATAATAGCCTATAATCTGTGATTGATAACATATTTGTACATAATTATGACTCAATTTCTCGAAATTTTACTAATCTAAAATTTGTTATTTTCAAAGGGAAAATCGACATGTACAATTAATGACAATTTTATACTCTTTCTAATGTCGTAGTTTCTTTATACTGGTGGGTTACACAAACAAAACAATATTTTAGGCGGGTCGCAAATACAAAATAGTTCTCAAGGTGGATCACGTAGTGTAAGAGTTTAAGAACCACTGATATATGGTAGGCTATATACATCAGCCTTTGGATAGGACAACTATCTTTTAGAATCCACTCAGCCATCCATCCATCCATACACACATCCTTGTCAGTCTGTCTGTCTTTCTAGCTAAAACATATTACCAACCTAGGTACGTACTTGCCTGTCCGTCTGATAGTCAGAGGCGGGCAGGCGGCTCGAGCATTACTATTAAATATTATGGACCCAGATTGAGTCTTACATTACTGTAATCAAGGCCGTAGCCAGGGGGCGGTGGGCGGGGGGCTAGGGGGCTAAAGCCCCCCCCCCCAATTAATTCTAAAAATCAAATTTTATTATAAAATATACTTCTTTATCATTGCGTTCCAATTTTTTCTTACATAAAACTCTCTGCACAGCTTCCCCCCCCCCCCGCAAACCGCACAGCCCCCCCCCCCAAAACAAAATTCTGGCTACGGCCTTGACTGTAAGCATTGTAACATAACTGTAGGCCTTGAAACGAAGCATAACTTTAGGCCTTGAAACATAACTGTAGGCCTTGAAACATAACTGTAGGCATTGTAACATAACTGTAGACCTTGAAACATAACTGTAGGCACCGGCGTCGGAACGAAATATTTTAAGGGGGGGGGGCAAGCCAAAATTCAAGGGGGGGGGGCGCCGCCCCCCCCTTGAAAATTTAATGAGGGGCAAGACAAAATATGACCGAAAGACAAATTTTACCCCCTTAATTCTATAATAGAATATAGTAATTCTGTAGCAAGTATTTAATCGATATTATCAAAAAATAATGTATTAAAAAAATAAAAATGAATATTGAGCACTTCTGTCGTCAACTAATTCGTAATGTCAGTTTGTTCACAAATTTAATAGTGAAAATAGATCAGAAAATTACTGATAATTATCAGGAATGATGATGAATATGAAACCGGAAACGGGAAACTCAATAAACAAAAAGTAATTTATGAAAAGATAATAAATAATTTTATTTTATTTAAAAATTACCTTTGCCGTCATTCGGTAGATGGCAATACTTAAAAGACGCATTTGCTATCTGTCTATCTGTTCCCTTAAAACTCACGATCCAGACAACCAAATAACGTGAAATTTGGTACACGCAGTGGCGCAACCAGGCCAAATCATCAATACATAATTTACGTTATAAAGTTACAAAAAAGACTGTCAAACTGTCAAACTGTCTTTTTTCAATATGTGAGCCCCCCCCCCCCCCCCCCCAGCATTTTTTGCTGGTTGCGCCACTGGGTACACGTACACAAAATTACATGGGGAATGTTCTTAAACAGTTTTCGTTCCATCTCAATGGGTACTTTAATTGTAAAACTTGGCAAACTTTTACCCCGATTTCAGGTTTTACAAGCTTTTCTCCCACATAGCTAAATTACTATAAATATGGTCGGTACGGGGAACCAAATATCACATTACTTAATAAATTATTACATTCCATTCCTTCATCCATTGTCATCTTTTGCATCAGTCATGCCTAAAAGAGAGAGAGAGAAAGAGGGGGGAGGGAGGGAGAGAGGGAGGGAGGGAGAGAGAGGGGGGAGGGAGGGAGGGAAAGAGGGAGGGAGAGAGGGAGGGAGCAGAGGCGTAGCTAGGGGGCTGTGGTACATATGTCCCCGGGCGCCGAGGTTCAGGGGCGCCAAATGGTGTATTTTACATACAATATTATATGGTTTTCGAATGGGGGGCGCTAAAAAGGTACTAAAAGGTAAAATGCCCCGGGCGCAAGTTGCCTTGCCCCCCTCGCTATTCCTCTGGGAAGGAGGGAGGGAGGTAGGGAGAGAGAGGGGAGGGAGGGGAGAGAGAGGGAGGGAAAGAGGGAAAGAGAGGGGGGAAAGAGAGAGAGAGGGAGAGAGAGAGAGAGAGAGAGAGAGAGAGAGGAATTGCCAAAATTGTTGTGTATCACATTGCTTTAAGATAAATGTACCCTTTTATTGCATGCTAATAAACCCTTTTTTTACGCGTCTTATTTTAAATCTTAAATAAACGTCAAATTACGCTTCTTAAATAAACAGAAAACCTTATTTTAAACCTGGGCTCTGCCCGGGTACTTGCAACTAGTTTTAAAATATGTCACAACAACTCTCAATAATGTGATTATTGTAAAATGTAAATTAATTATAATTTCTTTCTAATATTACATTTAAGAAATAAATCAAATAAATTATGAAAAAGAAAATGATGCATACAAACTAAAATTAATATACAAAGGTGAAAAAGTTAAACAAAGTTAAAATTTTAGGGGGGGCAGACTGGAAAATGTTTTAGGGGGGGCCGCTGCCCCCCCTGCCCCTCCCCTGCTCCGCCGCCAGTGACTGTAGGCCTTGCAACATAACTGTATGCCTTAAGACATAACTGTAGGCCAAGTTTTGAATTAAAAACTCCTCTTTGCGGTTCCCTTTAGGTACGGAATATGATGCCACAGTCACAACTCCATAGAGCTGCTTCTTGGTATGTTTGTCAGTTTGTCTGTAAATACTCAAACTCGCATAGAAATATGACATTTTATGTTTTCCAACTATTTTTAGCGTGGTAGGCAAAAAAAAAAGTGAAAACAGTATTTGAGATTGACGGGTACGGTGATTCGAGGCCAAAGAACTTTTAAAATAGCTTTCATTCCGCGAAGCAAAATTTGTGATAATAATAGAATGCTTCGCGGAAACAACCACCTAACGTCACCTCACTAGTTGTGTATAAAAGGTACCGGTCTCCAGAGAGAAATTCAAATCAACTAAACTCGACACGCAGCAGCTAGTAAGTAAAGGAAAAAAAAATGCCTACACCAAGCGGTCAACTTGAGGTTGTATTTTCTTTTGATACAACCGGCTCCATGTACAGTTGGCTTGAAGAAATACGTGGCAGAATCCAAGATATGATTCAACGTCTGCAGGCCGACATACCTGGAATCAGGATCGCCGTGATGGCTCACGGTGACTACTGTGACACAGACACGTATGTCACCAAGTGGATAGATTTCACAACAGATGTGGTCAAACTTTGTGACTTTGTCCGGACTGTTGAAAAAACTGGCGGTGGTGATGCTCCAGAATGTTATGAGCGGGTGTTACGTCAGGTAAGAACTGACCTGTCCTGGACCCCTGGGTCACGTCGTGTTCTGGTTTTAATTGGTGATGATAAGCCCCACGAACCTAACGAAGCGTGCAATAAAGACAAGATAGACTGGCGGGCTGAGACCAAGGCATTAGCTCTGGCAGGTGTCACTATTTATGGTACACAGTGTGGAAATAACCTGCTAAGCCTGACTACATCTTTTGTACCAGGAATTACACAGTTTGGAAACAATCTGACGTACATGTTCTATAAGACAATCTCTGTCGCTACTGGTGGAAAACATCTTCGTCTGGAAGACTTGGGTAGTTTGTTTGATACATTAATGGCGGTTTGTTATCGAGAAAGTAACGATTCGGCCATGCTGACCAACTATGAAAAGGAAGTGAGAGCAAGGCGTGGAGCAAATGGACTCGCCCTTGACATTGATGTAATTTTTGCATCTTTGAGAAATGAAACAAATGACGTCATTAACACTCCTATTATAAGTGCAGGTTTAGGGAAAAGAAAACTTTCAGTCAAAAAAGTAAACACTTTCTCCTCAATGAAATCTATAAAAAGTGCAAAAAGGATAGTTACACCTTTGCCGATGGTACCACCAATAACAAATATTAAAAAACCAAAAGAACTAAAACCAGTTATTTCTAAAACATCATTAAATAAATATAAACTCAATAACCTGCCTCTATTAAGAAGAGAAAATGTTCCTGAAGTTAACTTTAAGTTTATTTTTCTCTCTTGGACTCCATGGGCAATGTGTTCAGCAGGAAGTAAAGATGTTTTTCGAAATTCAAAGTCCAATTGGCAACCTCGAAATGATAACCTTGGATTTCGTTTAAAACAGTTACCCATTACTCTTTCTACACAAAAACCATGGACTGTCATAGAGTTGTCTGTTCAAATCAATGGTCCAAGAAGCAAGAGGTATGTCATGTTCAGCAAATGTTCCAACAAATGTTGGGATACTCTTAACTGGGAAGAAGATTTGTTGAATGAAGTCAAGGAACAAATTGATCGTGTTTTATTATCTGGATGCAAAGTTTACATTAGATACTGCTTACTTAGTGATACTAAAAAGAAACAATTTCTCAAAGATATTCAAAGATATGATTACGCCTGGGGCTGCCAGTGGATGAAAAAGAGAAAAGCGAGAAATGTTACAAAATGTGGAGTGGAAATCTCAGGAGGACAAAAATAAAAATAATAAAAGCCATTGTTTTTAATATAACATTAATCTGCTTTTCTATTGCCTGAACTACATTTTTTAAGTGAAGCCTGTATACAAATGTTTTGTTTTAATATTTTAATTTCACTTCATTACATATTCATACCTGAAATATTTTTTATGCATTTATCAATGTGATTACTTCATTATACATAATTTACAAACATTTACAAAACTACAATGGTATCATTGGTTTGTACGATGTACATAATATGAAAAATGTAGGCCTACATATCGTTTCAAAAACACAACTTTAGATGCCATTTAAATAATTCAATTATGTACCACTTTTTTAACTCCTTTATTATTATTATTATTTAAAATGTAAAAATATCTTACATTTTATCAAAGAGATCTACTGACATTTGTTTAGGTGTGACATTGTATGTAACATTCAGTTGCTTATATTTTGTTGAATGCTGCTTTAAAATAAAAAATAGTTCCATGACTTTTGCACATATACACATATTAGTTTAGGTAGTATGTGACTTTGTAGGCCAACTGCCATAGTATAATGTAATAAACTGATTTTAAAAAAAAGTATATATATATATATATATATATATATATATATATATATATATATATATATATATATATATATATATATATATTTGGCTGATTATTTTTATTACTCAAAATGAAATTTATTTTTATGTAAAGAAATTAAGTTGTATTGTCCTTGAGCTACACAGAAAGGGTGCCACCTATTCAGTGGCGTAACGAGCTTAACTCGCGCCCGGGGAACAATACCTTTTTAGTGCTCCCCCCATTCGAAAAACATATAATATTGCATGTAAAATATACCATTTGGCGCCCCTTTGTGAGTAGCGCCCAGGGCATGATGCCCCTTTGCCCACCCCTCGTTACGCCACTGCACCTATTAACCTTGAGCCCCCGACATCGCCACCAACTGGGGCGCATCTTATCACACATTTGGTTAACAGCAGATTAAAGTAAACGACAAGCCCCCCCCCCTCTAAACAGGGGCCCCCGCCCCCCCGTTGCCGGGCGGCTTCAAACTCTTCATTAATATTGTGTCTATGCAACTATCGTCAATGTTACTTTATGAACACACATGCAATCATTTTTCTTTATGATCAATCGATTAATTTCAAACAGATCAATGGTTGTCGTACCTGTATTGATCTACATTGAAGTACTGTATAAATGATCGATATATGTTAAGAAATGTGCGTTAGAAGTAAACAAATGCTCTGATCATCACAATCTTTTATATATTTAAACAAAAAAGCCAAATAGAAAAATGATAATGTTTAGTATTAGAATACTGAATGTAATACTGAACTTAATAAATATCGTTAATTCAGTGTATATCAGTTTCTGACGTTTATTGTAGTTTGATGTGTTTTGTGTGTGGTTATATAATACTTGAGTACTAAGTACCAACTACTTCCAGATGGGCTAAAACATTTCAAATTATGGAAATACTAAATTTCTATATAAATAGAACAGACATACTAAATAAAACCACATACAAGGAAAAGCAAACAAAATACAATTTAAAAAAAAAACCCAGACCAAACAACTGGGTTAATTCTGTATATTGACCTACAAAGAAAAAAAAAGAAAACAACTTGAAAACATTAGACGTAAAAAGCAACAAAAGAATACATAAACAATTACAATTATTTTTGCTATTTCTGGTAGTTTCACATCTAATCTATTTTATTCCCAGCATTCACACCCCCTCTTTTTTTTACAATACCAGCCACCTGAAACATTCAGTTCAATGATTGTGTTATGGGCTGATGTACTTTTAGTTTAGGCAGGAACATAAAAATGTTTTTTTTTGTAAACATACCATAGATATACATGTATAAGACATACACGTATAGGCTTTTTGTAAAAACCAGAATCTTAAGCCTCTTCCATTCTGGACACAGGACGTGTTAACGCATTTTCGTGTTATGCATGAGTACTATGTTAGCTTTCAGTAAATATTTATTATTGTATCGTTATGTATAAGGTGTAGAATGGGGCCATGAAAATGACATAATTATAAATATAGCTTATATAGTAAAAAACGGTGCCCTAAGAAACACTGATGCCCAGCCCTCAAAGGGCATGACCAAAATTATTTAAACCAAATTTATGTTGGGGGATAGATACTATTGGGGCCCCTAGGGCTCTTATTCTCGTATCGCTACGTATAAGGTGTAGAATGGAGCCATGAAAATGACATAATTATTAATATAGCTTATATAGTAAAACAACGTACCCTAAGAAACACTGATGCCCAGCCTTCAGAGGTCAGATCGCGCAATGGACTTTTGACGCAGGAATGGCAGGCCAAAACCTACAAAAAAGTATATACATCATGGGTCTGAGACTTATGGTTGCTGAGATCTAGGGTGATGACAGACAGACGGATAATGACAGACAGACAGACAAAACGGAGACAATAGCGCATTCGACTTCTCGAAAATGCGCTAAAACAAAAAAAAACAACTTTTTTCCTTATTTTTACACATCACGTTTGTTTATCTTTTATTTTTTTAACAAACCTCAAGAAAACAGTTTGAGTGATAACTTACATTCTTTTGGAGTAGTTTTATTTCATTTTCTCTTATTCGTGTTTAATATTCTATGTTGATTCTAAAAGAGGCCTTTTTTCCCCAGCACCTTTAAAACACAAAAACACTTTGACTTTTCTCCGTAAAGAATTATTAAGCATGGAAATCTGATTATGAAACACTGTTTAACCGGAAGAGTAGAAAATATACATGGTGGAGGGAGCTCATGAGAATCAACAGGGATACAAAGAACACCGACATAGATACAAAGAACATCAACATAGATACAAAGAATACCATCATGGTTACAAAGAACAACAACATAGATACAAAGAACACCAACAGGGATACAAAGAACACCAACATAAATACAAAGAACACCAACAGGAATACAAAGAACACCAACATAGATACAAAGAACACCAACAGGGATACAAAGAACACCAACATAGATACAAAGAACACCAACAGGGATACAAAGAACACCAACATAAATACAAAGAACACCAACAGGGATACAAAGAATACCAACAGGGTTACAAAGAACACAACATAGATACAAAGAACACCAACAGGGATACAAAGAACACCAACATAGATACAAAGAACACCAACAGACACAGTAAAAACTGTCCCGCCCTCATCCGAGATTTATTTATTTCAGATCTGTTATGAGAGTGAAACGTTAAATTTGTATCCAAACATTAACATTGGGGGGGGGGGGGGGTCACAAGGCATATTTAAACTTTGAAATAGATTCATCCTTTAGATGGTTTTACTATTCATTCAATGTTTGGGAGATATCGTTGTAAAAATAAATTAAATATTTTTTTTATTTTTTTTTTGTAAGGAATAATCTTTAAGACAAACGGAAGTTAAATTTAGTACTTTAATAAACAAGCAATTAAGCCTGTTCCATTCTGGACACAGGACGTGTTAGCGCATTTTCAGTACGTTTGTTATCTTTCAGTAAATATTTGTAAATTTTGGAAATGTTTATAAATTCAATTGTGTAATGCATATATCTGAAAAAAGATATTAAAAGGACAAGTAAGTCATGTTGAATAACTGTTACAAAAATGAATAATGATTACGCCCCTTTGATTAGCTTTTATTATTTATATTTAAAATATAAGCAAAACGGTACATAACAATCTCTTATATTTTGGCCCTGAGAGGTCAAATCGCGAAATGGACTTTTGATGTACACTTGGAAGGCCAAGACCTACACAATGATATATACATCATGTGTCTAGGACTTATGGTTGCTGAGATATAGGGCGGTCCATTATTAATATAGCTTATATAGTAAAAAACGGTACTTTATAAGGCCCCTTTTACGGCCCTGAGAGGTCAGATCGCGAAATGGAAAAAAAAGTCATTTCTTGGAAGGCCAAGACCTACAAAATGATATATACATCATGGGTCTAGGACTTATGGTTGCTGAGATATAGGGCGTTCCATTATTAATATAGCTTATATAGTAAAAAACGGTACTTTATAAGGCCCCTTTTACGGCCCTGAGAGGTCAGATCGCGAAATGGAAAAAGCTATTTCTTGGCAGGCCAAGACCTACAAAATGATATATACATCATGAGTCTAGGACTTATGGTTATTGAGATCTAGGGTGATGACAGACAGACAGACAGACAGACAGACAGACAGACAAAACGGGGACAATAGAGCATTTTTTTCGAAAATGCTCTAAAAAATGTACATTTATTACTATAATACAGAAGTAACATACAATGCAGAAGTCTCATTTAACACAACAATACAGAAGTTGGTTTAATGTTATGATATAGAAGCTGATTTAATCCCATAATACAGAAGTTAATTTAATACTATAATATAGACGTTGATTGCATAATCTAATATTAATGTTCCTTTATAAAACATTATTTATGGTGTATTAGCATTAAGTAAGACAGCCAAACTTTCCGGGTGAGTGTGTATGAAATCACTATAAACCACTAATGGGACGGTTTTTATGGTGCCCTTCTTTCACCCCCCCCCCCCACCATAGCCAACAGGCAACTTAAACCAAGACCTGAAAATCCATTGGTCCTCGCTGGAGATCGAAGCAGGGACTCGCAGGTCGACAGTAGAGCGCTATACCACACAGCATACAGCCCCATCTAATTCTGGGTATATTTTTTCCACTTTCTATTGCAAATTCGAAGATTTTGACTATAATGAACTCAAAGTTATTAAATGTAAAATGTTTTTTATACATCAGCTTGTGCCCCATTATAAATTTGAATGTCTGAGTCTGACATTCAATAATTATTTATCGATTTAATTGACTAATCAGCAGTATTTCTCAATGAATGAAAGGACCAATTGTTAATACTTATTTCTCAATGAATGAAAGGACCAATTGTTAATACTTATTTCTCAATGAATGAAAGGACCAATTGTTAATACTTATTTCTGATGAAAAAAAACCAGCAACAAAAAACACAAAAGAAAAAAAAAGAGAGATGTAATTTCATATTTTGTTTTTTTATTTCTGAAAAAAGTCGAATTGGGGGTAGATTGCATAACGCTAAACAATCACCCATAGTTCTTACATTTCTCACAATCACTCAAAGTTCTTACATTTCTCACAATCACTCAAAGTTCTTACATTTCTCACAATCACTAATAGTTCTTACATTTCTCACAATCACTAATAGTTCTTACATTTCTCACAATCACTAATAGTTATTACATTTCTTACAATCACTCATAGTTCTTACATTTCTCACAATCACTCATAGTTCTTACGTTTCTCACAATCACTCATAGTTCTTACATCTCTCACAATCACTCATAGTTCTTAAATTTCTCACTGAATTATGGGAATAAAAAAATCATAATATTATAACACACAATAAGTACAATCAAATACAACAACATATGAACCTGAAGTATATAAAATAAATTCTTTCGTAACACAAAATTGGCAAACACTATACAATTAAATGCTAATACACAAAAATGAATACGTTTTTCACAGTTAATTATGATAACTGGAAATTGTGTGACATTTGTAAGGATAAGGTAGGGACAATATGGTTTAGATTGTAGATGCTCGACTCGACATGACAGCCCATGGATTCGATCCTCGGTGACAACCAAGGGGATTTTTCCAGGTGCAAGCCTAGTGAAAGTTGGTAAAATCCCACAGCTTTAAATGCGACCTGAATTTAGCTGGAAAGTAAATGCCTCTGGGTGTTGTGCTAACCACGCAATCCCTTCATATGCCCAGGTTATAGAAACATGAAAATTCTACACTTCATCTACCACGATGGCCCTTTAGGGTTATGGGAACTTTTTTTATAGTAAGTATAAAACCTTCACATAATGCATTTAATACTTTTACAAGTTAATTAATATAGGATGTCTCTATTTAGTCTTTACATATTTATATATGAAATTATAACAAAATGAAGTGTTACTTACATAACAATATACAAAAACAGTAATATTTACCTTTTAGATAAATATGATTATACATATAAGACGGTAATTCGAAAGAAATACTCCTGATTTGTGCAAATTGACATTTAAATTCAAGACTTGCATAAGTTTAAGTAGTTGTTAAAAGTCTATTACATGTTTTAAGTTTTTCAAATTGTGTCTGATAATAATCATTTAGTTTTTTTCTGGTTCATTATGCAGTATAACACAAATTTAGCATGTGATGAAATTCAACTTTACATGTACAATAATTGACTTTAGAATACATAACTAAACAGTTTATTATCCTTCTGTGATATTTCCACTCCACATTTTGTAACATTTCTCGCTTTTCTCTTTTTCATCCACTGGCAGCCCCAGGCGTAATCATATCTTTGAATATCTTTGAGAAATTGTTTCTTTTTAGTATCACTAAGTAAGCAGTATCTAATGTAAACTTTGCATCCAGATAATAAAACACGATCAATTTGTTCCTTGACTTCATTCAACAAATCTTCTTCCCAGTTAAGAGTATCCCAACATTTGTTGGAACATTTGCTGAACATGACATACCTCTTGCTTCTTGGACCATTGATTTGAACAGACAACTCTATGACAGTCCATGGTTTTTGTGTAGAAAGAGTAATGGGTAACTGTTTTAAACGAAATCCAAGGTTATCATTTCGAGGTTGCCAATTGGACTTTGAATTTCGAAAAACATCTTTACTTCCTGCTGAACACATTGCCCATGGAGTCCAAGAGAGAAAATTAAACTTAAAGTTAACTTCAGGAACATTTTCTCTTCTTAATAGAGGCAGGTTATTGAGTTTATATTTATTTAATGATGTTTTAGAAATAACTGGTTTTAGTTCTTTTGGTTTTTTAATATTTGTTATTGGTGGTACCATCGGCAAAGGTGTAACTATCCTTTTTGCACTTTTTATAGATTTCATTGAGGAGAAAGTGTTTACTTTTTTGACTGAAAGTTTTCTTTTCCCTAAACCTGCACTTATAATAGGAGTGTTAATGACGTCATTTGTTTCATTTCTCAAAGATGCAAAAATTACATCAATGTCAAGGGCGAGTCCATTTGCTCCACGCCTTGCTCTCACTTCCTTTTCATAGTTGGTCAGCATGGCCGAATCGTTACTTTCTCGATAACAAACCGCCATTAATGTATCAAACAAACTACCCAAGTCTTCCAGACGAAGATGTTTTCCACCAGTAGCGACAGAGATTGTCTTATAGAACATGTACGTCAGATTGTTTCCAAACTGTGTAATTCCTGGTACAAAAGATGTAGTCAGGCTTAGCAGGTTATTTCCACACTGTGTACCATAAATAGTGACACCTGCCAGAGCTAATGCCTTGGTCTCAGCCCGCCAGTCTATCTTGTCTTTATTGCACGCTTCGTTAGGTTCGTGGGGCTTATCATCACCAATTAAAACCAGAACACGACGTGACCCAGGGGTCCAGGACAGGTCAGTTCTTACCTGACGTAACACCCGCTCATAACATTCTGGAGCATCACCACCGCCAGTTTTTTTTTCAACAGTCCGGACAAAGTCACAAAGTTTGACCACATCTGTTGTGAAATCTATCCACCGGTGACATACGTGTCTCAGTGTCACAGTAGTCACCGTGAGCCATCACGGCGATCCTGATCCCAGGTATGTCGGCCTGCAGACGTTGAATCATATCTTGGATTCTGCCACGTATTTCTTCAAGCCAACTGTACATGGAGCCGGTTGTATCAAAAGAAAATACAACCTCAAGTTGACCGCTTGGTGTAGGCATTTTTTTTTCCTTTACTTACTAGCTGCTGCGTGTCGAGTTTAGTTGATTTGAATTTCTCTCTGGAGACCGGTACCTTTTATACACAACTAGTGAGGTGACGGTAGGTGGTTGTTTCCGCGAAGCATTCTATTATTATCACAAATTTTGCTTCGCTGATAACAACAAGAACCATGGTCTCAATTTCTGCACTCAATGAATGTAAATGGCCAACATTCCGCCATCCTTTCTGTTGGTCTTGATAGAGTCAAAAAAAAACAAAACAACCAAAAGCTTTTCTTTTATGACTTAATGATAAATAATTATCTTATCTGGTAGATAACTC